>VXBO01001262.1:407879-593846 GCA_013400135.1 Rhinoptilus africanus | reverse complement strand
CAAGACCCGTCTGGATGCAACCCTGAGTCATGTGCTCTGGGCAATCCTGCTTTAGCAGGGGAGTTGGACTAGATGATCTCTAGAGGTCCCCTCCAACTCTGAAATTCTGTGATTCCGTGATATGCTTAAAATGGAATGTGTGCTCAGATGGACTCCTGGCGTGGAGTAGTAGAGTGGAAAGACAAACTCCTGTAGTGAGGTATGTTTGCAGACTGCTGGCAGGTGTGCTCTGTCTCCTGTCATGGCTCAATAATGTTAGATAAAGTTCAAAATATAAAAGCTGCCAAACCAAATCCTCCTTCCTGTAGAGCTGGTATTGTTGTGAGCTGCTCTGCGTGTTTCTGAGTTGAGAGCTCAGCGCCTGGAGCAGGTGCCCTCGGAGAGACCCTGACCACACTAGCACCCGTTTTGGGAGGTGGTGGGTGCTCCTCCTCTGCTGCCTGTTTGCACTCCTGCCTTCTGCTGAAGGTGTTCCTCGGCATTTGTCATTGCGGTCGTGGTTTCAACCCTGGCTACTGGCAGATGGGCAGAGATCTGCCATTTATTCTTTCATTCACTTCAGTGTGTCAGTATTCCTTCCTTTTCCTCTCATTTCCCCCAGAGCAAGGTGTTGTGTGCCATGAAGCTTAACTTGGTTTATGTCCTTTTCTAAAAAGTGGAACTGAAATGGTGCTCCAGTTCTCTGGGAACAAAACTGTCTCTTTTTAGCACGTTCTCCAGGTTTTTCATCTATTAAGTATGTGCCAAATGTGGAATTATTTGTCTTTGCAAGTGGTCACTAATCTTCTTTGTGATGCTAGTTAATGGAATTGACATTTTATTAAGACAAATATCATTATTGTAAGAAGAAATCTAAACATATGCATTTTTGAAAATGTTGTAGAACTGTTATATGTCATAACAGTTGGGCAGCTGCATTTTGTTTAGATGAGGGAATGTATTGATTTTTGACTCTCTGATGATAAATAACGTGAACAATTCTCCTGGATTCGGTGTGACTACTCATGTGCGTGAATATTCCCACATGCTTTATTGCTTTCCTCAAGGAAAGGTTTAAGGTCCAGAACTACATCTTTGCGGGTGTATTCTTTCGTAGACCCACAGAAAATCATGTCTTGGCCCTGTTATTGGAGAGCCTGCTGAAGCCTAAAGTCCAACTTGCAAAACCTTCCTTGAGCTTTTTTCCCTTGATAAATTCAGAGCACGTCTTTTACTTAAGAGAAAGCGTAAGGAAAAAAAGAAAGGCAGCTTCTGACTTTCTCCACAGGGGCAAGTCTCCGGTGGTTTTGCTCTTGCTTTACTTTGTTGCTTGTCTGTAGATTACCCACAAGTAGGCAATCTACAGATTACCTCAAAGTTTAAAATTTTGAGGTGAGTAGTGATTGGGAGTAAGGTCAGACATATTTGCAGTCTGTGACTTGGTGACCATAAGCTTTAGGGTGGCATTTTACGTAGCCAGTATTCATGGTAAACATGATCGCACTTTATTTATTTTCCCCTCCCCCCAGAAAATTTTTTTTTTTCATTATTTTATCCAGATGTTTACCATTTATTCTGGGGTGCAAGAAAGCTTGCAGTTCATGAAATGGGCACAAGCGCAGTCTGTACTGCTTACCTTCAAAATTTAATCAGATTGACAGAAAAGGCTGTTATGTTGTATGGCTTTTCTGTTTGTTTTAAATGAAATCTAGGTTTATCTGCGCAGAAAATTCTCGTGGAATAAGCTGAAGTGGCAGTTAATGTACCAGTATAACTACTTATCTGGTTGTCTTTATTTCAGTACAGCATTGCTCCTTTTCTGATAGCTTGTGTTTCTTTGAGTAGCTTCCACCCTGCAATGAAAGTGAACTCAACAATTTTGTAATTACTGTGGTGGCCGGGCCATGTCCTTAACCTTCAAGAGCTTATAGGCTGGGAATGTGTTAACTAGTATGTCCTGTGTTTAATCTTTCCTCTCTGCATCTCTCTTGTTGCTCAGACCCATGACTTGGGAACTAGTCTGCTTTAATTGCTTACGGTGTGAGCAGAATAATGTGAATTTTTTAAATGTTTTATTTGTTTTAGCCTAACCCTGTTTTATTGCAGGTTAAGCTGTGCTTGCAGACAGTTACTGCAACTTAGCTGCCTGATAATAAACTGTTTAAACCACTGTAATTTCATCATGTGTCTGGATCATCAGACACAAGACATTTAAACACCACCTAAAAGGAATCGTCATTTAAAACCATCACGTAAGCTCAAAATAATTCAAACAAGTACAGTCTGTGTGTATGAAGAGGAGATGGGGATGCTTTTAAGAAGAAGCATCTGCTTTATAAATACGAGCTATGAAAGGCTTCCAAATGTCCCCTCTGTTCGTCAAATGTGAATGTGATCTTCTCCTAGGAAGCCATCTGGAGTAGGCATGCTACAGTCGCTGCCTTGCTCGGTGCCATTGTCCTATCTGTGCCTCCGAGTGACTTGTCTCGCTACTGCACACTCAGTTATTAGTGATTGTTTCATTGCTTTGCTTGAATGTCAAGTTTGTTGCCAAGCTTTGGTGCATCATAAAAATATTTTGTCTCCAATGTGCTGTTTTTTTGGGGTTTTTTATGATTTTTTTTTTCCTGCCTTCCCCATAGAAATATTGTGAAAGGAATGAGGAGTCTGCGAGAAATACTACGGACTGTGGAAACAAAAGCTACTCAGACCTTAAAAATGGTAAGGGGAATGAATGGGAGATGGGAAGGTGGGGTAATCTGCTGTGCAGGAATTCTCTCTGTTTATTAACCAATGCAGTAGGACAAAAATGTATTTGTCCTCACTTGATTGTTTGCTGCTTTTTTTTTTTTTTTAAACTTTTTGAAGTGATGCATCAAGTGGTGCACTTAATTCAAAGACCTGCACAATTAAAACCTCCGAGCCTTCAGACCTGGGCATGTGGGTTATTTTTGGTGGGGTTTTTTTTCAGTGCATTTTCTAGTCTTGGCAGAAATAGGGATGTATTTAGTTTGACAGTGCTGTCCTCAGGTATTAATGTCTTGTTTTCTTTCTCGCTTTTCAGTGTGTGCATGCACACCTTGTTGCATTTGCATGTAGAAGCATTAAGTACTTCTGTCTCTTGCAACAAGCAGTGGTTTTTTAGACTCAAGTGCTTCAGTGTTCTTCCTGTGAAACTCCCTTCAATACAGCACAGAGTGATTTTACTTTTTTACTTTTCTTTTGTTGGTGGTGTTGGCATTCTGCATCCTGTTATCCTGAGTGCCTCTGGTAAAGAAATCGTGGAGAAAGTTACTTATGTGCCTGTTTAACTTCCTAGACTTTTAACTGGTTCTTCCCTGTCTCCTGTTTAAGAGATCTTGTCCTGAAGTTACTCGGGAGGTGACAAGGTCAACAGCATGAAGAATAACAATCTTGAGAGTGTGAATTAAAACTTTGCAGCCCTAAAAGCACTGACATCGATATGACTAAACTTGTTTCATGCTTGGTTCAGAGTTGTGGTTTATGTAATTCCAGGGAAGTTCGGCACGGGAGGTGGGCATGGGTTTGCGTGGCGTTTTGGAGATGGAGAGTGCCAGGTTCCAATGGAGGGACTGACTGTGTCTCTGGCTTACGTGCAAATGCAGAGCTAAAATGAAAGTGCGAGCAGAAGGGGTATCCCGAGTGCTTTTTTGCCTAGGTTCCTCACATCTGTGTATTTTGGAACTTCTGTTCTGGAAATGAATCTTGTCGTTGCCTTGGGATCACCTTATATGCCTAATTGAGAATACAAATGTATGAGGAAGCTTGCGCAGGGAATTAGAAGAGGTGACAAATAATTGTCACGCTCAAATGATTGCATCCTTTTCCAGATTGAGATCAGGGTTCAGGGGATTTTTCTTGCTTGCCTGTTTTATCATTTTGCTGAAATGAGTCTAACCATCTGCCGTTCCTATACCATGACAGAACGTGGCAGTCAGATGCTCCTGTCCCTGGAGCAAATGGGGTGAGCCGCACAACACCCATGGGGGTTTCATCCCTCAGGGGATATCTGAAGGTGTTCATCCAATAGTTTTTCCTGGGATTTCCACTTTACTGGAAGTTTCATTTTCATTTTCTTACTTATTTTTAAAGAGCTGACAAGAAGGCAAAGGGAGGAATGTGCTTAATTAAACAAGTTTTTCGAGCATGAAAGTGAAACACATGATTTTTTTTCCCAATTTGTGGGATCACAGTGTTCTTCAAGCATAATGATGCTTTTTTTAGCCAAAGGCAGTAATAACATAAATCAGTGTCTTGGCCTGTTCTGGTTTGTTTGGTCTTATTCAAAACAAGAATGAGGCTAATTTACACAGCTACTGTACTGTATGTTAAAATCAAAGACACCAAAAGTATTTGGTGCTTGCCTTTTGAAAGGCTTATCACAAACTGTACTCCTACTTCTGTGTGAACCAGTAGAGATCTTTTTGTTGCTGGCATATTATTTTTCCCTCCCCTCTAAGACTGTAGGAAAAAATACAGGCGAGTTGGCTCCTCAGGGTAAAACTGACTAAATAATTACACACTGAGATGATAAAATGATACTGGCTAATGTCGCCGGGCCCTAGGCCATTTTGCTCATGGTTACTTGCTATAAAAAGCATAGAAAAACCTAGTTAGAAACAGAAGGCTTTCTGTAACTTGTCAGTAGGAGTGCATGGAAGATCTTGGGGTTTCCAGGCAGTTCTATGGGACGATATTTCTTTGAGGCACCGCCACACATTCAGATCACGTTGCCATTTGCTAGGTACCTCTATGAAACCTCCCTTCCTAGTGTTTAAGAAACAGCACACGCTGCTGTGGTTGCATTTTAGACAACTTCAACTAATTCATGTGTGCTGAGGTAGATAAAAATAGAGACCCTTACATCAAAACAAGTTATTTTTCTGAACCTGATAATAGGAACTTTAACCTCAGTGTGATTCATTTGCTCCTATAGATGTCTACCTTAAGTGGAGTAACGCTTCAGTGTATCAATCATACCTATCCTGGTATTTAAAAGAAAATGACTCTCGGTGGCTTCGTAACAGATCTCAAAGTGTTAATTGCATGTAAAATTTATATGCAGTAGTCAGAGAATTTCTAAAATACTATTTACAAGTGTTGGGACAGACGGGCTGAAGTTCCAGGCTGCCGCTGTTCTGTGCAGTGTTAACTTTAGAGCTTAGAGTGCTCTGCTGCTAGAGTTCACAGTAGGTACCATGCGTTTTGATGTCTTCGTGCTTGTTTGCTTGTTCATCTATTTACAATGAAAAAATTTAGAGATTTGTTGGGTGGGGGACAAGGAGAAATGCCAAAGATAATTTTGCAAAGTCAAGTTAACTTGCGACCTTTTAGGCTCTGCTTGCCAGCTATGCTTATGAACTGAGAAAGCATTTATTTAAGTATTCTTGGCCACTCGATGGTCTAAGAAGTTCATATGATGTTGCTGTCTCAGTACAAAGTTCTTAACTGTCTTCTCTCCCCCCTCCGTTATTGCAACAAAAAGAGAGAAGCAGTACCGAGGTGAAGCTATAAAAGGCTGCTGGAAGAGTGATACTAACAGATAAAGGGTTGATCTTTTAAACCTCATACAAAAGTAGCCTCTGGGCTGAGACTTGCATACAAAATTCTGAGCCTGAGAATGCAGTGGAGTGCCATCATACTCTAATACAGTAACATTTGTGAGATTGTCTCAGCGGGTCGTGTGGCAATTGCATGTCCTCCTTAACCAAAGCATCCCTTTCTATCAGGCCTTTTTGATACTTTTTTCCCTACAGCATTGCACCGAGACCACGTAAATGCAGAAGGCTGGCCTTTTCAGAGAGGGGAAGAAACTGCCACTGCTGTAGACTCTTAGCAGCTGTTGTAGCTACTCTAGCTTTCTGAGGAACAGTATTCTCATGTTGTTGGTACATCCCCTTCCTAAGGGGAGAGGTGAATCTTTTGTGTTGGAGAAGGCTTCACTGATGTGTCTCTTCCTGTACTGTTCACTCATCTCTAGACTGCAGCCAAACAGCTAGCCCAAGTACTTCTCCATTCCCTCAGTGAAGACTGTTACTGGAGCCCTTTATCTGATCCGCTTCCTGAGTTCATGAACAAGGAAGATCAGTCTTACGTTAGCAATCTTCTTTGTCGGAGGCCTGAGCTGTACACAGAAGAGAAGTAAGCGCTCTTTTTTATTTCACTTTATTGTCAGGAGGAAGGAGAGTGTTTGAACACTCTTCGGTACTGCTGATTAAATCACTGATTCGTGTAGTAGTTTTGTGTGTTCTTGTTTTTAACTTCCCATCAAAAGACCTGCTGGAACAACAGAGCATTAAACCTTTAGTGTTTAATTTTATTTTTTTCCCCAGGAAGGAAGAAAATCCAACCAATTAGCTATCTTTGCTATGAAATGGAAATAGTCTATTTATGGTTCAGTATAGCTCATCTAGGATATATTGCAGAGCTTTTAATTATGAGAACCCGCAAAAGAAGGTATTGCCTAGCAAATGAATTATGCATGAGGTGTTTCAAGTTACTGCTCCTCTTGTGAAATGAGAAAGAGGCTGACAGGATAATTCTTGACCTTCCTCAGAAAAATGTGTTCTGTCTTTCAGTGCATACTGCCCTCAGGACAACGTAGAAGAGGCTCTTCTTCTCCTCTTAATTAGTGAATCCATGGTAAGCTAAAAATGTGTTTGTAATACTAATAACACAGAGGAATATCTAGCATTTCGATGTCAAGTATTCTGGTTGGTTTTGTTTACAGAATCTTCCCTAGATAAACAGAAGCAAAGTTTCGGCTGTTGAACAGGAAGTACTATTTATTCCTTTGCTAGTAAGACCACTTTTATTAAATGGAACGTCAGCGAAGGGTTTTGGGAATTGTCAAGAAGAGGAAGTGCCTGCATTTACCATAGCTGCATGCAGGTTCTGACATTCAGATACATTGTCAGTAGACTGATGTTTCCATTCAAAACATATGTGGGGATTTATGGATGAAGAATGAGAGGAAGGGAGCCCTACCTAAATCCAGGCATGGTGGTGGTACCCACTGTTTGGCATTTGCAGGATACAATATCCTGCTTAGATTCCTTAGTCTGCAGGGATAATATTTTAGCTGTTTCAGTGATCTTTGGCAGTTTCTGATGCTGGTGATACAGGGAGTTTTGTCACATGTAGAAACATCCAGAATGAACTACAGTATAATAATTGTATTTCTTCTACTTATAATATCAGTTGCTTTTAAAAAATCCCTTTAACAGGAGGGGGAAAAAGTGGAGGTGGAGAAAAACAACTGCATGGTAACCTGTGATCCTTTTCATATTCTGACAAGATGCAAACATACAGAAAGTATGTAAGGAATGTTTTCTAAAAATGTGTATGGAAAATTACTTTGCTTTAAATACTGGGTGGTCACTTGTAGCTCAAAGTGAGATCTGAAAACCTTGGAGTATCAATGACCTTCTTAGAAACTTCTAAACAGCTTTCAGACAAGTGGAAAAGAGATACTGTGGAAACTTTTGTTTTGTGGGGTTTTTTTGCTTCCTTCAGTTTCTTTGTCTGGTTCTTCTGGCTCAAATCCTTCCCCTTTCCTGCAAACTTCTTCAGAACATGGCAATTTAATATTGTTAGCTTTTAAAATTTGGGGGAAAATTGAAGAGGCAGAACTACCCCAAAATATTAAATTGACTTAAAAATCACGTACATCTGAGTGTTACTGTAGTTGATGTTTTTTAGTGGTTTCTAGATTAAGCTTCTACAGTATATCTACTTTGTATTTTCACGGGCTTTTTTTTGGTTAGAAGGGCTTTTTGTAATTGGAAGTGGAGACTTCAGGAGTGAGGGCTTGTAGAACACCACATGCACTTCTATTAAAATTAGGAGAACTCCTGTCAGCGTGGCTTGTCAGGGCTGATCCGAGTGGGAGGAGGATCATGGGGCTGGATCAGCAACAGTCCTGACTGCTCCAGCCTTTTCTGGGACTGGGCTTGCACTCAGCCCTGGTGGGATCTGGAACTCTATAATCTTGTTCTGCTTAGGTGAATGACAGTTGTCCCTGTTTTATCCAATAGTGTGTAAAATGGCAAACTGGTCCTGTAACTAAGTTATGGATGAAGCAGTGTGAGAATGCTACTGATAGGAACTGGGCTGCTCAGGTGACTTCAAGGCTAAATAAATAAGCTTGTGTTTGCTGAAGTGCTGTCTTCTATATATAGGAATGTTCTGGAGGTAAATGCAAGGCATTTTGATCTGCTGCATATAAAGCACTTAATCAAAGATCCTGTAGTAGAGTGCTGCAGGAACCGTAACTGTCTTTCCATTTCTTGGGAAACGGAACATCTGAGTTTTCCTCTTGCATTAGCAATAGGCTTGCCATGAGGTAGTTGTTTTAGCAAAAATACAGGACAAGTCTATAGAAATACAGCTGTGTATAGAGATACACTTGGGAACTACAGGAATGTGATTCTTAAGTGGAGGAACAGAGGGAGCAATCTGATTCTTACACATGCTTGCAATTCATAAATATTTTCCTGTAGTCTTGCTGTTATGGTACTAAGAAGGGGAAGGGGAAGGTTTGTTTAATTTATGGCATGAGACATCTTTTTCCGTGACAGCTTTGTTTTAGGCTATTGAGTTTTCTCATGTACAGGTTTGTTGTTTGTTTGAAGTTTTTTGTTTCGTTTTTTAAAACTTGCTGAAGCTCATGGAAAATGAGTTAACAAGAAGCAGATTTCCAGTTGAGGTCTCTGTAATGATATAATGTTAACAACTGAATAAAACATATTTTCCTCCCTGGAGAGAGTGTCAGTGGCAAGCTATAATGGTATGTTTCTGTAGGCCAGTAAGCAACTTAGTTGGTGTTCCTGGATTTTTGGCTGGATTGGGCCTTCTTTCAGTATTTACAATTTTGAACCCCTTAAAATGAAACAGAAGTATACAATTATGTTGGCTTGCCGGGAGCTCTCCAGCTTCTCTGACACTTTGATTGCTTTGTCAGAGCAAAATTCACCAGAAAGGTACTTGTCCTGTCTGATTTTTAAAGAGACAAAAGAGCAACCGTGCCATTATAACTCTCTTGCAGGACTGTAAAGCCAAACAGCTGCTCTACAGCTATTTCTGACTTTTGCCACTCCAAAATGAGCTCAAGAGGGACGAAACTGGGGAGAGGAGAAACAGAAGAATTATCAACATGTGGAGGGAAGGCAGAACAACAATGTACTGGGGAGGAGCATAAATCATCAGAGAACCACAAAGTAAATATGTGATAAATTTCATGATTAGGAGACATGGTAGCTCTTTCAAGAGGTATACATCTGGAACACCTTTTTTACCCCTGAGCCATACAGGGAGGGAGTAGATCAGTGCTGGGTAGTCTGCGGCTGAAATTCACTCTGTTTTTCTGTTTGTCTTCCCTTCCTAAGGTGAAGCTAATGTCTATTTCACCATGATCTGTGCAGCTCCACAGAAGATGTTACAGGTGTTACAAGAACTGTTTCCATAGGGGGGAAAGGATGAAAAGAAATTGCCTCTAATGTGTTGTGAGACAGACCCTACGTTCCAGCACACCTCTGGCTCTTGGTGGTGCTGGGTTCTGGCTTGTGATGCTGCCCCAGCTTTTGTTCTTATCCCTTTACCTTGCATTGGAAGGGAGCCACTTTGCATGTCCTGGTGGGATGAAATGAGAATATCTTCTAACAGGGCAATTAAAAGTTCCTTTAGTATTTCACTCACTCTGCCTCTAAGCCCAAGTTTTTCAGAAGGCCAAATAACATGGTAGCCTCTTCCATAGCTTTGAAGATGCTTCTGTGAGTATATTAGCACTTACAGTGAAAGTCTGGGGCCTCTTTCCTCATGGCAGTCTCCGTATTCTTTCTGTCCTGTTGAAAGCGAGAACCTATTTTCATAAGCTAAGGCATCTCAGTAAACAATGAAAAGCATCCCAGTTGTTGAGTTTGACAAGTGCTTCCCCTCTGTGCCAGCTGTTAATTTCGTCACGGTGGTTGGCTGTAGAGTTCTCATGAAGGAATCTAGTGAAACAAATCAGGCAGCCTGAAGATTACCACAGTCAGGGCGGTCTTTAGGAGGGTTTGTGGCCTGCTGCCTAAATTCCCATTCCTTATGCACAGCCTGAGCTGTGGTATGGATGGGCTGCATTTATGAGAGGAGGAAAATGCTCTCCCTCAGACCAAGGAGAAGGCCAGCTGGTGACAGCCTTTACAAGCTCAGGCTGTGGTAGAATGATGTGTTGGACTGGCCTATTTTTAAATCTCTAGTCTTCCTTCTTATTGCATTTAACCCATCAAAACCAGTGCACTGTGTTTGTGGGGAGAGCCAAGGGCATATGGTGACTTGCTGTGGTGTGGTTTCTCTGCATCGTGCTACCAGTAGGAATATGGCACTGGTTCTGCCATCAGGGACTCTGGTACTTTGTGCTGTGGGGCGTAGGCAAGGGAGGTTTGGCAGGACTAACCCTTAGCCACAGTTTTGTTTATTTTAATAACCATTCTCAGGAATATGCTGAGTTGACTGCACTGCCCCTTAAAGTCAGCCAGAAGTTTCTCAGTGCCAGGAACGGAACACTTTCTATTACTTTTTGTGTTTACTTTTGAGGTTTAAAAAAAGAGAAAAAGTTCTTTATTTGCACTTAGGAACCTTGCCTTCTTGAATCTGAGACCCAACACACTGTCTAAAATCCCTTTATTCAGCCCTTGGCAATTCTGGCTCTTACAATTGGGGATTCTGGGTGGTGCGGTCCACCAAACATACCACGTAACACGGATTATTTTTTTTGGCTCTGTTCACTTCCCTCATACTGAAAATGAAGCTCCTTGTATCCAAAACTAATAAATTCTGTGCCTGTGTAACAAAGATTAGAAATGTCATCCCCATCTTATCTCTGATTTGAATCCCTAAAGGCGATTTGACCTTGGAGAGCCTGAGAGCACAGAACAGATGGTGAGGGGGGAAGTAAGATACTGGGACTTGTCCTGTTCTTTTTACTGGTAAGAGCAAACTCATGGCTGTGACCATGCCTTTAACAGAATAAGATTAAACCCATGTATTTTTAAGCACAGAAATAATTAAAACCTGTTAACTCTACAGTTCCTGGCTTTATAAAATAATGCTGTCCAACAAATGAGTTGGCAAAGGAGAATAATCTCTTGTTGCTTTTGTAGGATTTTTTTTTTTGAGTGATAGCATGCCCTATGATGATATAACAGCTGGATGACCATCATGAGTATTTTCCTGAGGGCTATCGGACCACGGCAGCTAAAAGAGACAACTGGGGACAGGATTGCCTGCTCTGTTGGCTCCTGCCAGATCACAGTTGTGCACTTACAATAGCAAGCCCAACTGTCTCTTTAACTGGTCCGTAACGCAAAGCTATGTGTTTGGGACCTGCAAAAGTGGGTTGCAGGATGGGAAATACACCACCTCTGTTAATTGCTTCTTGAATAAGTAGTTCTGGTGTGAGGTGCTGGAGACAGGATAAAGAACTTTTTTCTTCTAATTTCCAGTGTGAAGTCTTGTTTCCAAACTTAGAAGGAGGATGCAAATTCTTGGAACGTAGCTTTCTAAATGCAGATTACTTATAGTAAATATATGACTTGCTACCCAGGACAGTATCCGTAAACAAATTTCATTACTTTCTCACTCTGTCTTTTGTGTAGGGTTGTTGGGCTGGCTGGGGGTTATGTCTGTCTTGCTTTCAGTGATGTTTCCTGAATTAGTTCTGCTGCAGTACAAGACATTAAAGTATACCTGGTGAGAGATATGATATATCTATATGGACGTATTTGATAACCTGTAATAATGGGCTATTTTGCTGAGACATCTGAATGGGGTATCAGTTACTTGTGATCTGTTGCCTACTAGAAATTGCCACACAGTTCACAAGGCAGTAAGTTTTCATTCGCTGTGCTTCTGGTCCGAAATGGAGCAAGCTGTGCTATCCCTCTAAGGGCAGTTTTGGGAGTGGCTGGAGTAGAGCATTTCCTCTGTGTTACAGCTGTTTCCCATTTTCACAGCAGCTTTGCAGTCAACCCTGAATATTTTCTCTGGATATGTTAGTGAGGGGAACCTTCAAGTGCTGTGTAGAGATCATCAATAACTTAGGTGAAAAGTCAGTAGCCTCTTCCATGTGAATGGGTCCTTGCCACTGTGAAGAATTCATTCATTTTGTTGGCCGTAC
The DNA here is from genome assembly GCA_013400135.1 of Rhinoptilus africanus. Lineage (NCBI taxonomy): Eukaryota > Metazoa > Chordata > Aves > Charadriiformes > Glareolidae > Rhinoptilus > Rhinoptilus africanus. The sequence goes on along the minus strand of VXBO01001262.1, from coordinate 581,689 downwards.
AGGCAAAACAGCCAGAATGGAGATCCAAAGGACATGGGCTAAATATTTCCCAGCTCTTAGCAGTAGAGGCATCAATTGCATGATTTCAAAGGCTTGTTGTCAATCTTACACACAGAGCATTTGTTTTTCTCTCTTAATGCTAGTATTGAATCACACCAATTACATTATTACAGTACACTGTGTAAAACATGCTGCCGTTCTGTATAGATGGGTTGCAGTGGATCTGGCAATTATGTCTATTATGAAAAGACACAAGTTGAACATTAGAATGCCCATGAATTAGGGGGCAGGCAGCAGGCACTCATTAAAGATTTTAATTGCTTTCTTTTTCTTCTTTGGGCAAAAAAAAAAGGCAGGGGGAGCCATGTTTCAAAGTGAGCGATTAAAGGATACTTCATAGCTAATTGCTGTGAGAAGGGGCTGCTACGTGGAATATGCTCTATTGTAATTCATATGATTGTGTGACGTTTTATTAAGAAGCACAGCTTTGTACTGTCGTAAAATTTGATTTTCTGCAGCATAACTGTATGCGTAATAACTGCTGAAGTAATGGCTGTTTGGATTTGCTGTGGCTCTTTTCCTTTCTGCGTGTAATAAACATGCCATAAATAAACTGTGATTATCGGGGTCACTGGTGTACAGCACATCCTCTGTGTATAGGTGGCTTATCTAGTTTGCAGGTAAGTATGTGTGGATAGGAAGGCACAAGCTGTCTGTAGCTCAGCAGGGTGGTTAGTTAAATTGCAGATCCCCAGAAAGGCAGATCTCTTCCCTGCTGTCGGAGCCGGGCTGGGTCTGAAAGTCCCATGCTGTTGTATTGCTGTGGTTTGGAGCCGGACCTAAAAAGCCCTGCTGAACCCCAGCTGGTGCTCTGCCCTGGTCAGGGTGAACACCTGAGTTGGGCTTCAAGCACGATAGAGAGACATCGCTGTGGTTGAGCACTGGGTCGTCTCGGGGGTACCAGCCTGTGCTGGAGCCTTTTGGATGTGTGTGGCCTAAGGTGGGCTGCCTCCCTGGGCTGTGGAAAGGGAGGGACGAAGGTGCTCGCTACCCTGTGTGGTGCTTGGTCTGGTCTGACAACAGGATGTGCCTTATCTCCCAAAATAGCATTTGTGTCATGTCTGAGCCACCTACGTGCACAACTGATTGTGTCTAATGCATCTCTGGGTTGTTCCATTACCTGGAAGTACCTCAAACAAAGGGACATTGACTGTATATTTTTGCTCTGTATAGTGCAAGTTACACCAACTCCCAAGGGTGAAACTCCTGTTGGTAGCATTAGTGACCTTCTCCATCCCACACAACAACCCTGAACAGAGGTTCTCTTCTTTTTAATGATGTGACTCACCATCTCTCTCCATCTCGCTTGTGTGCTGAGAGGCATGTCTGTGTGACAATGGGAACAGCTTAAAGGGAAGAGTCATGCCGGGGGTGCTGAAAATATATTTTAGCTGTTTTACTGCTGCTTTTAGTGGAGGAGGAGGAAGTAATGCAGTAGGACAAATTGGGAATTGCTGCCTGTGTTATCAATACACTGTTTGGAGATCAGTGTTCTACAAATAACCGTTTTTGCATTTGCGTTCAGGATAATTAGTAGCCTGAAACAACAGAAATGCAGGTAGTGGGGAAACGTTGGTGTAAATGGCTCACAACTGATGCATTCTCAAATGCAAAATGAAGTATCTTTCTCTGTGTATGTTTCGGAAGTAAAATTCTCCATCCAACAAAATGGGTTTATGCCATATTGCAGTAACTCTGCAACTACTTTGTACCTGTGCTTAACCAGTGACTGTCAGGATTTCTCACTGCCAAACAGAAGTTTACAAAAACATAAACAAAGGTGAGAGGCAGGCCACAGAAACATGCCACTTTCCCTGAGTGGGTTTCAAGAAACAGCGATTCACATTCCCTTCTCCGCCCTCCTGTAAGTAACGCTGCAGTAGTAAAGGCTGCCTTGAGCCTTGGGGTGATGATTTAGGTTATTGTGTTAGACACACTCCATGGTCTTGCTACTGTTCTGTCAGTTGGTTATAAGGTTAACCATCTCCCTGACAGAACCAGGACATAAGGTTTGCACCATGTGGTTATTTTTTAAAAAATATATATATATCTGTGATGATGCAGGAACATCTTGATTTTTTTTTTTTTTTGAGCAGCTGGAATTAGGAGTTGGAAATAGGTTCACTATTAAAAAAAATGTTGGGATAGAAGTGACCATGAATTTGCTCAGTGGCAACTTTTATGCATGCATGTAAAGAGAGTGATAGATTGCAGAGACCTTCTATGGCTTTGAGGTTTGAAAGCTTGAACAAAATAAACAGGTTTATGACCTTCTTGGAAAGAATATTAGTCATGCCTATGCATATGGTGTTTTTAACTGCTGTCTTCTTAGGTAAAGTACAATATGTTCAGTATGACTGCAATTTTAGAATGTTACATCCTTGTAATATGTCTCATATTCCTGCTTATTGCAGGATTTGGCCATGTTCTTGCCTCTAGTACCAATATCTGTTAGCAGATGTTAATGGGCATTCACCAGTACTAATTTTCTGTCTGTGCTGATGCATCAACTTAAAAATCATAGTTTGATACTAGATGGATACCCAAAAAAGCATCAGGCTACAGCTGACTCTAATGGGAGGTTGATGATGAGATTACAGAGCATGGGGGTGCTAGCTCAGTAGCTATTTTCTACAAACAATTGTCATAACAATGTAACCAGGGCAGAAAAAAATTGTTAATGCTATTGTATATACGTAGGAGGATTCACTTGGCAATAAGGATCATTCTGTATATGCTTCATCTTTAACTCTCTGAAGTAGCAATCTCAGAATTGTTCTGTATATACCTTTACTTTAGCTTCTTTTTTCCTTTTAAAGTAGCAGTCTTGAGTTAAGCTGAAATAGAGCTTAAACATCCATTTTTTTTTAATTCTTATTTGTTTAGTTCTGCTAATATAGACGAGCTATGCTTCTGTACTCTGGTTGCAGGTTTTTCTCTTTGAAGTTGGTTTCATTCTCTCATGCCACCTATTGTTCTGAACTACTTTTTAAAATGATAAATTATGTCTTCTGCAGTAACACAAAAAAGAAAAATATTTTTCTGGCTACAAAGAGTCGGTGTAAGTTTATTTGTGCAAACACTAGACTGGGTCTGACCTGTGAGTTTGCCTTTAACTGCAGTCGCCATTTAGCTCTTGGTTGTGATTGTGTTAGTTGTCAGTAATTGTGTTTGCTGTCTCGGCTGGAGGCTGTGATGAAGAGTGCTTGGAACTGGGGCATTACACAGATAATATCATGATGAAACAGCTGCAGCTTAATCATAATGAAATATGCGTGGGCTTTAAGGGCTGCATATTCTGGAAATTTTTATTATGCTTAATTCCCATGTTTAACCTTTTTAGGGAAAAAAAAAAATTCTCCCTGCAATTAGAAAGAAATAGATGTAAGATTATAGTAGTAAGTATTATAAAATAAATCTCATAACTTTCCTGCTTCAGGGAGGGAACGTTTTGTTTGTCTTTGCTCCAGGTGAAACTGCTGGCAATCTTCTAATTTTTCTGGTCTTTTAGATGTCTTAGACCTGAATGTCTGATGTTGCCCCCCTTTCAGCTGAGGGGCCCAGGGCTGTGTATCTGTGCTGTCAGCTAGTGCTCATCCATAGGGGTGTCCAGCACTGCCCCTCTCTGAGGTCAGGCAGTCTGGGGGAAGTCCTCCGCGTCTTGAAAGCAACGGGTCTTTTCCATTTACTGTGGGTTTGAAATTCCTCTCTTCGTGCTCCGAGAGCAGAGGGGCTGGGATCTTCAGGTAAATCTGAGTCTGTGGCATATAGTATTTTGGGACTTCCTCGCAAATTGCTAGACTGATCATTTTCTGTCAAAATTAACGGTTCTTATTGATCTAGGCTGAGCAATGCACTGATAGATTATGCAAAATTAAGACTTGGAACATATTTATTTAAAAAATTATTTGGTATTGCATGGCCCAGACTTCTAACTGCATTAAATTGATGACAGGCAAATCTGATTACTAAGGCAACTTGCTCAAATTAAAAAATAAAAAGTGAGTAGCATAAAAGAGGAACAAAAACACATGCTATTGGGAAGATGTCAAGTGCAGACACCGAAGATAAAATATCAACCGTGAAAGCAGTTATCACAGTTGCAGGCAACTGAAGTAATGAGCAATGTGGTTTAAGGATGGCCTTGAATTTCTAATTATCAAGGAAATGGGATCTGGTAGGTCTGTTTCCTAATGCTCTAATTCTGTGAAGCAAATCCAGATGAGATATTCCTAGCGGTTCCTTTCTGCACTTACAGTTATCTTCTTGAGTGTGCTTCATATGGATAAAAAGTAACTCTGGATGGAAACACCTCCCTTATGTTGGGATGAGTTAAAAAAAATATCTTGAGATGATTTTAAACAAAATGCCATGGATGATGAGTGGAACTTCCTATGGAGGAGTTGATTCTCTCTTGCGCCTTTGGGGTCTGATGTTTCATTTGTGTCTGTGCCCAGGCAAACCGGGATGCAGTGATCAGCCGAGCCCCAGAGCAGCAGGATGACCGAGCTGTCAGCCTCCGGGATGCTTCTGCAGTCTACGACCTCCTCAGCATCACGCTGGGCAGAAGAGGGCAGTATGTCATGCTTTCTGAGGTACCTCTTCTTGGCTTCTGCCGAAATTTCCACTAGAAACGTGCAAGCAGAGCCCCTCTTTGCAGTACCTTGTTGGGAAAGGTGAAAATGAAGCATGCTAGTTGGCAGTTAGTAGAAACAGCTCCAGACCTATGGCAGCGTAAGCCAGAAATGCACACAGAATGGCTTGAGACATTAAAATAATTCGTATGTGGGCACTTGAGCAAAGCAGCTCTTGTTTGAAGTGATGGTGTGTGTTAGCAAGCCCCATTAACTGAGAAGAAAATGATGTCATTGAAAAAAGAAAAAAATCACCTGGACCACAACAGATTGTTTTCCCTGATGTGATTATTAAGCCAAGCAGTAGTCTTGACTAAAGATATTTAAAAAAAAAAAAAAAAAAAAAAAAGTCTGACGTCTCTCCCAACATTTATTTCTCAGTGCTTGGAGAGAGCCATGAAGTTTGCGTTTGATGAATTTCACCTCTGGTACCAGCTTGCCCTGTCCATGGTGGCTTGTGGGAAGGTAAGGTTCAAACAAAAGGAAGCAGAAAGGGCATGTTTTCCTCTGGCAGAGCGTATCTAGCTTACTTGTGTGGAAGTGCACAGTTATGTATTTTGTGGGGGTAGGTGCCATCACACAGCTACATGGAAGGACAGCGCTCTCCTTTTAGACTCTGATTGCACTTTGTGATGAGGTATGCGCATTTGGTATTGAATATTGTTCTTTCCATGTGGTGTTTTTCTTCTCCTTATCAAGGAGAAAATGGATTTTGTGCATAGCTGTGGTTTGAAAAGCATTATACAGCTGTCCATTCTCTGCAGGTTCAACATAAATGTGCTTAGCACAAGAAAGATACTGATCTCTAAAACTGTCATCAACTCGCTCTGTGGGCAGTTAACCTCTCTTCAAGCTGTGGTTTCTGTATCTGATCAAGGAAATGTTAATGCTTTTTCATAGAGAGCTTGCAGGGATTAATATTTTTGAAGTGCTTGGTGCAAAAGATACTGTAGAAAAAGAAATGATGTGTGAATGTTTGCATGGGCATGTGGGTTGTTTTTTTTAAACTAGTACAGTATTTGTCAGAGTTACCAGTTAACCACTGAGATGACTGAAGCCTGGTTGCAAAAGGTAGGCAGAGGCAGCAATGCACTTTTCTTTGTTAGTCTTAAATGAGTAGACTTCCTGCAGGAAAAGTGGATGGTACAAAATTTAGCCTGTTCATTCTTGGGGTCCCCATCTACACTTTCAGATGTGTGGGCAAATTAATGCTGTGTGGTAGTATTGCGTGCCCATGAAGTGTAGGGGAATCCATGTGGAACTGGGCAGAGACCACCAACTAGCAGTCATCTGCTAAATGATAACTTACTACTGGGTTTTTATGGCTATAAGCTGACTTAGACACAGTGGCTTTGGAGTGGAAATTTGAGATGAATATACAGTGGCATGCTTTTGCAAATAAGTTGTCATCTTGTGATGTATAAGCAAATCTTGGAAGATGTCTTGAAGGGATTCTTTCAATTCTATGAGTATAGGCGAAGCCTTATCTTGGAAGTCTGTCTGTTGTTATGCATTATACTTTGAGAAAATGGGAGACTGACAAGAGAGCCTAATAAAAGGCACTGAGGATGGCTAAGGGTATAGTAAGCAGGACTGTGGAAAGATTGAAAGAACTGAACTTTTTTTAACCTTTAAAGGTGAGAAGAAAGTCCAAGAGAGAAAGAAGTCTTCAAGACCTCTTAGAAGAGGAGGTTAATTTTGTCTGTGGTGGCTAGGATAAGACATGATAGCTTCCAGTTGCAGCAACACAAGTTGTGTGTTTCCTATTAAGAGGCAAAAAAATGATAGTGGTACATTGGAAAAAGATTGCCTGTGGAAGCTGTATGTATCCTATGACACTGGGGATCTGTGGAACACCCTGGGCAAACATCGGTCAGCAGTGACCCCTGCTGTGAGGCACCAGGGGTGTACTTGGTGGGACCTTGTAAACTCTGACTCCGTTCAGGGACTACACAGTTATCTCATAAATCAGCTAGATCTGTTTTCATCAAAAGGAGATAATGAGCACTTTGACAAAGCATATTAGATCAGCGTGGAGCTGAAGGGAGATGTTTAGTGAGAAAGAGGCCCACAGATGACTATGATTTCCGCACAAGCATTTCAAAATCCAATTCCAAGTATGAAAATGATGGCTAGACTCAATCGTGTGTAGGGAAACCCGAAGCTACCGGTGGAATGCTTGAACAATGAGCTTGGTGCCATGGTGCTAATACCTTGCACTGGCCTATGTCAGGTGTAGGGTTTACAAGTCAGATCCAGCTCCCCTTGGCATTCAGCTGGAGTTAGCACATATCTGCCCTCTGTGCCTTTGCATATCTTCTGGATAACTGTTCTCTTGATACTGAGGACAATGACTAGATAAATTGTGATGGAAAGTGCAGTATCTTCCCATTAATGCTCACAGGACTTGTCTGGGATCTTTATTGACTTTACAGGTTGTGTAACCTGTTTCTCAACAGCAGACAATGCTGTCACTCTAGTTATCTTCCAGAGAGCAAACTAGATTTTTAACTGTTGATTGCTGAGAGTAAGTGTATCCAAAGGGTAATGGTCATTCAATCTTAGGTTAGTATGGAGGCAAAAAATAGGACCTGATCCTTAGCTTCTAACAATTTGCATGAGAACACTGTCCTTCTCCTTATATGTTTGTGTACCTGTTCAGCTGCCCTAGAAGTTACTGAATATTTAGTACTTAAGAGGAAAAAATAGCAACACAAGTATCTGTGTCTATAACTGTCCTATCTTTTCAGATTTTCAAGTATGTCATGTCTTTTTGCCTGTACTTTAAATATTTACAAGGTAAAATGGCTTGATCTTGCCTACTGTTGTAAAAGCTCTAAATGTTCTGAGCCCTATATGGGGCAGAGGGAATTCCCTTACCCAACAATCCCATCTGTGCAGTGTTTCACTTCTAATCCCAAAGTATTCCCTGAGGATTCCTGTCGTACACTCTGCAATGCGTCATCTTGCTAATGGGAGATGTGGCAGACATTTTTATACTGCTTCACAGCTTGATAGCAGGACAGAGTTCATTTAAAAGTAAGTGCTCCAATGTAGCAGAAAGAACTGATGAGAAAACAGTGTGGTCTGTCTAGACTGCAGAATGCTCTTGAGTTTTTATAGGTAAAAGATTTGTTTTCACCTGTCTCAGTCACAGCCAATTCCTGATCTCAGTTCTTAGTAATGAAATCTCACATCCTGCAGTGTTACTTGTTCTGCAGTACAGCGAATCATGCTCACAAATCCTGCGTATGACAGGAACAGTTTTATCAACCTGTAAATGCTGGAAACTTTGGTCTCTCTTCCTTTTTTTTTTTTTTCCCCCCTTTAAATTCATTTTTAGGATTTGCAAACTCTGACCTCTTAAAAGTGCTGTAAAATCCGATCTTGCCCTCTATTCTACACTGCATTTGACTAGTGTTACTTTTATTTTGCATATTCATCTTCTTCAGGTTAAGTCAATCAAGTTGAACTTCAAACTATTTTCTTCCTCTGCCAGCTAAAAAATTGCCAAATGGTGACTGTCATTTTTCACAAGTGATCAGTCTGAATGTCAGGCCAGCCACCTAGGCTCATTACTATATGTATGCTTGAGTTTACACATTATTTTAAAAAGCATGTGTCTTAACGAAAATAGGCACATCATTTCAGTAAGTTCTTAGGGAGCAAGCGAGGCCTTAGGGCTTCATAAAACAGTGAATGAAAAAGCTCAGAAAAACATAACCTTCCTGTCTGTCTTCTGTCCACTTAAGCAGTGGAAATAATGGAGTGACAGCGATTTCACTTTCCTGTGCTTCTTGACAACTTGCATAATGAGTAAGATGGTGTGGCCTGGTTGTTTTTTAACCCGTTCTTGGGAATGCAAGTATACTGAGCTGTATATTTTCTGAACAAAGGAGCATGTTTATTTAAATGATTAAAATCCACCATGAAATCCAAAAGACTTTTGTAGGCAATTTTAGTTGAAACACTGGGAAAGCCTAGACAATGGCAAAGACGTGCCGGCTGTAGGTGTCACCAAGTGCAGTTCTGGATTGGCAAGAGAAAGGTTTAAATCGGTCTAATGCAGCACCCCTCTTCTGAACTGGTGCTGGAAAACTGAATGCTGAACGCTTCACAGCTGCTTTAAGTTGCTTCTGCTGGTAATAACCTTCACAGTCTGGTAGTATGACAGCCAGAGGCTGAGTGCGCGTAGCAGCTCTCTGGCTCTGCTGCCGCGCGTAGACGGGCTGGAGTCTGAGTGGCGAGTGGTATGATAGCTGCATGCCATCTGGCAGAGTCCTCAGGCCATGAGATGAGCCACTGTCCTGCTGCCAGAGTAAAACAAGTGCAGTAGGTTGCATCTGCTTGTCTCAAGATTTTGAAAAAGTAGTGACTCGTATTCAGCAGAATGGGGGAAGAAAGGACCGAACTCTTATTTACAGAGCAGGAGAAGACTTCGTAGTCTTCACGGTAGTGAAGAGACAGGCAGCTGTTTGGGGTAGACTTGTTCTCTGCAGCAGCTTTTCATCTGAACAGTTTCCACAGGAGGTTGTGGAGGTTACCAGCACACAGCACCCCCGCACACTAGGGTAGCTCTGCTGGCGTATCTGAAGCTGGAGGCAAAATTGTCATAGTGTCTAGATGATGTATTACAAGCACACGGGATGTGAAATAGGGTCCCCTTGCACTTGCAAGCATTTTCCTGGCCTTGGACCAGCTGGATCAGTTACATGTTCCCTTGTTCAGATTTTTGTCCCCTTCCACACCTAACAGCCTCACATGGGACTCAGCCAGGGTGTCCCAAAGTGTCACTAGAGCTCTCTGGGAGTAGAGACTCAGAAGTGCATCGTGGGATTGGGCTCTAGCTTAAACTGACAGTACTTCGGAAAGTCTTCTGGATCTGCATCATGAGTGTCTTTTTTTACCTGTCATACTGCTTAAGGGAAAGGTTAAATTGATAAAATATGTGCCTTAAACAACGTGAGGCAACACTGATGCCTCTCTTCTACCTCCCACCAAGGAGACAAGACTTGTGATTAATGACAACAAAGTGCCATTTTTCTGGGGGTAATGGGGCAGGATTCTTCAGGGGTAGCTGTGAATTTATCCTGTGAACACTGAGTCTACTTAGTCTGAAAGTGCTGGGTACCTTAATTGAGTCATTCATGAGAGATCAGGGTATGTTTATTATTATTAGCATATGCAGTGCATAAAAACATTTTCACGCTCGTATTTAGTGCTTCTGCCCTAAAAACCCCTCCATAACACCATTTTATTAGTGAATGAAAAGTTTTAGGATATGTTTCTTGAGAGGAGCAGTCTCGGGCCAGCTGAGGGAAGTCTGGAGCATCTGCTGGGAGAGGATAATGTGCTCCTACCCCTCACCCCTTATACTCATTTAGGGGATGAAATGCAGCAAAATGCTTGAAAAGGAGGAGCTCAGGAGCAACTGAAGGGTCTGCGGGGAAGAGCCTCTGTGAGAGCCCAGTGGAGCTGGAAGCAGTTACCTGGAGGCAAGGGCTGCATTCAGGCAGGCCTTGTGCTGGGATTGCTGCTGATGCTGGTGTTCCTGGGGAGCCTGGCACACAGCTGTCCAGCCCCTCTTGTCCAGCGCTGACAGGTCGCTGTCAGCCCAGTGCTTGCCTTTAGGACAGCAATTGAAAGAGTTTAGAAACAACTGCATCATTGCTGATCCTCCCCTGCTAGCCTCTACTGATGCCCTAGGGACAATGGTCAACGTTATGGTATAGATAAGATAGGCTGGCAGTAGGGGGATTTAAGCACCAAGCATGGCACCTTGCAAAACCAGTAGTTGTGCTTTTAACTACACAAAATAACTCCTCTCTGCTCTTATCCTTCATGTGTTTGTTCATCTTTAAGGCAAAGAGGAAAAAAGAGTCACGCTTGTCAACCTGAATGCTTTTCTTAACAGGAGGTGCCTGGTGTTATACAAAGGGAAACAGTCACATCCTCTTGGCACCTGTCATTCAGCTGTTTTTCCAGGGGAGTAGGCTCCAGCTCTTCCCAGAACTGATGTTGCACCGTCACTGTTCTCCCCTTGGCTGCTCAGCGGTTGGAGGTACTGCAGCCCTGCCCAGGGCTTGTGCTGGCAGCAGTCTTAGGGTTTTGAAACCAGTCTTATAGAGGGGAACTTTGATTTTTGGAGGACTTTGCAAGTTGCTGATACATACTGGTCATAGCCAAATAATGACAAGCTAACGTCTGAGCTGCTCATATCTGTGTTGCACCCAAAAAAAAGGGAATACTTTCCCTTATTTAAACAGTGCAGCAAAAGCAGATGTCTCTAATGGCTTCGAGGAGCTTCAACTTTGACTCAGCCATGCCTATGCTGCTAACATGCAGCTTTCCAGACGGTTAGAAGGAAAGTTATAAATATATTTGATACATAATTCTGCAGCAACAGCAGACGAATTTTATGATTTAGGCTGTTCCTTCTGTTGGTTTCCTTGCAAAAGCTTAGGCTGGTTGCTAGGCAACTGGCATAAAAAAAAAAGTACATTTCTCTTTGCATTGCAGGCAGGAACCTTGGGAGCAGCAGAGGCCTCGGATGGCTCCTGAAATAGCATTGCTGGGGAATGAAAGTTAAAATATTGAACATTCATTGGTTAGAGATCCTGTTACAAAGGTCAGCCATCTGGGGAATATTCAATAGTTTTGTTTCTTTTGGTGCACAAGAAAGATTAGAAAAGGGTGTGCCTGTGTGCTGTAGATAGTACAAAAAATGGAAATTTCCAAAGATTCCTGACTGTCGAGCAGAATACCTAGGTGGGCTATATAATTGCCTTCAGGCTTAACCTTCTTTTCTTGACAGAAAGTGTGAAGTGGGGTGTTTGTCACATCAGCAAGGACAAATTTATGCTTTTAAATCTCAGAATTTAAGAGGTACTTCTAAAAGGGAATATTTGAAGCTGCTTAACTGCAATGCTCTAATTTGCTAAGTGCAGGGCAGAAGAAATGATGGAGAATTGGTCCCTGTGTTGAGAGAAGTAAATGTTTTAGGGGAATAATGTTCATGCTGAGGGATTCACAGACATCTAGAAATGCGGCGGAAAAAACCCGTTCTGGAGTTCTCAATTGCTGGCTTACTCTGTCATCTTCCCATGTTGGTTCAAAGTCATTTATAGCTAGATGGCTGTGAATCCAAGGATACAGGGAATACTAATTCTTGCATAATGATGAAATATTCTGCACTCCCCCCCCCCTCCCACCAATCCCTTTGAGATTTTAAAATACCTTTGCAGTTTTTGAGATCAGACAGGATGATGCTAGAAATAAAGCAGTATTAGTTGTGGAGATTCATCTGTGTAGTAAACTGCCAGGTGAATTGGGAATGAGGCTGTGTATACCAAAACCACCACCTTGAGGAACATTGTTCCCTCTGGCTGAAAAATATTACCAAAGAAGAAAAAAAGGAGAATGATTTTTGGAACCTTTGCAAGAGAAGAGCAACTGTTTATGGTGTGTCAGGTCTGCCCAGCATGATTTACTGTCTGGAAATTCTTTTTCCTTTTACTTACATTTGTGGTTTCTTTATCTTCTAAATATGAAATGAATCTCTGACGTCCTCCTTTGGTTGCCTTGGTGTGGTGGGAGAGAAGAGAAGGGGAAAGAATGAAAATTGTGTTGGAGTGAGCTAGGAAAACCAGCATTTGGGCAGCATCTATGCTTTTACCATAGTTGATGGCAAGATCTCTTGAGCCTATTGAAGAAGTAAGAAAGAGCTGTGGACTATACTGTGTTCTGTACTGCTCATGTGCAAGCACCTTTGAGGAGTATGCTTGCATGCTTCTTTATATAATTAGCAAATGGGGAATGGGAGTTCTGTTTTGTATTTGGATAGAAGTTTTTCTTTACATTTTACTCCCTTAGAGGACTCAAAACCATGGCTGCAGTAATTACTTAGACGGAGGGGTCCTCTCCATCCATCTCCTTTCTCAGAGCTTCCTTGTGATTTCTGCCTGCAGATCAAGAAGTGCCCCCCCCATTGGATACAGTACACAGAACTCTTTCAGAAGTCTGTATAGAAAGCAGCCACTTGTCAGTATTGCTTGCTACTTTCCAGAAATTGCCTTCCCTAATTTTCTTTTCAAAAATTATTATGGAGCACGTTTGTGATCTCTGCAGAAAAATATGGTATGCAAGTAGATTAGATGAGGAAAAAATTGAGAGAGAAAACCAGCTTCCTATAGGTACTGGATTTAAGTACGGAACAGTAGTGCCCTGTCCTTCCCCAGCTCCATTGCAAAAACCACAAAGTTGTTGGTATGTGAAGGATGGAGATGCCCAACTCATGTGACTGGAGTTCTTAAGTCCCTTACACACAATTCACCTTTTTTTTTTTTTTTTTGAATGCCTGAACATTCCCATTAAAGCAGTGCCTGATCCATAGCCTGATTGAGCTCCATGCTTTGTTGGTCATAACAAAGGGAGGATGGTCATGAATCTCCTTAAACCTGATGAAGATCCCAGGACTGAGAACTCCTGCGTTAGACCTCCCATAAACAAATCTCAAGCCCCCATGAGGCAGGTATTGGCAAGCCTGCCATTTCTTTAAACCATTTCTGTTTAATGGGTTTGTGTGTGTTTGAGGGGACTTAAGAGCCTTTTTCCCAGAGAGAGGCCAAATGAGACCCAGAGGCAAATCCCTAGTTTTCTGAAATCCTTGGGAACTGGTTCCAGTGCAGTTGTTACAATCCAGCAATTAGCAAGCTAAACAGAAAGAACTTAAACCCTGGCTTGAATTTTTATGTGAGCTCCTCTGAAGCTCAGAATTATGAGTAGGAAGCATGCACTCACTTAGAGTTCAAGCTCTTCTCTTCTCAAACACGCCTCACCAATAAATCTAATTATTATTGCTTTGCAGTGAATTTTAAAAACAATGCGCTTGGCTGCCTGGTCCGCCCACGCTAAGTGAAAGAATATGTACATTTTAATTATCAGATTACTTCAATGTTACACAAACACTGTTTCATATTAAATATTTTTACAAACCAATGACATCTGTATTCAGTACTGAGTGGATTATATTTGTTCCCTGCCTATTAATGTCTGTAATTAATGTCTTAAACCACCTTGATATTATATGTCACAGCAGTCTCCCCTAAGTAAGGTTACTGTGGGAGTGGGATATTCTTTCTACCGTCATTCCTTGGCTAACATTTTTATCATCTATATATAATTTCTGCTGAGTAAAGTTTTCAGGGTGAAATTATATGGATCTCTTGAATTTTTAAAATGCATCTGTGAAAAAAAGCCTTCATGCTACTCTGTTTCTAAAACCACTTCTGCTCCATATGTTTAATTGCAAATTATATAAACTTTAAAGTGACATAACTTTGTAAATGTTTTAGAAGAAGTGTGGGAACTCTAGCCTGCTCTCTGTAAATGAACGCTTAGAAGCTCCTTAGTGCACGTGATAAAGTGACTCCACACATGAAGTGTTCGGGTATAGGCATAGGGTGGGATTTTCTGCTTTGTGGTATTCAGTAGTCACTGTTTTCCAGTTTCTTCCTGAACAAACTCAGGACAGACATGAGAAACGCTCTACAGTTCTGAGGCTAGCAGAGAGTGTAGGGCTGGCTTGTGTCCTGAGGACCAGCCTTACTCAATGGACAGGCTGCGGATGGGGCAGGAGCAGAGTTCGACATGAGCTGGCATGGAGCTGGGTTTTATTACTTCTCCTCTGGTGCATGTAGACCCTGGAAGGTCCTAGAGTTGTAGCCCAAATTAGGACAGGCCTCTCGCTGCTCTGTCTGGTTTGTGCTAGTGCTGGCTGTACTGGCTCATGGGGCAGCCATCACCAGTTCCCAGGTGCCTCCTGCTTTCCCTGCAGTTGCGCTGCCGATGGGAAGCTGAGAAACCAGCACCGCCTTCGGTTTGTATCTGTTACTGAAAGTATTGGCACTGGACAGTGTACAGTCTTTTACATACTTGGCTTTTTCAGATCACTTTTGCATGGCGAGATGACGAGGGTTGGGGGGGTTCAGCTGCAGATACACTGACTGGCAAGGTGCATGTTGTCCAGCTCTACTCTTTGGGTTTCTCTTGCCTGGAAACACCGGTGGGGCTGGAATATAGGCAGGAGAGCAGGAAGATGATGTGCCAGGCTGGCATCCTTGTGGGGTTATGCTTGCATTTCCAACACGTCTAGCAGTGCCATTGGGAATACCAGCTGCCTGCAGCGTAGGTAGTGTTCTGTGAGAGAGAGGAATAAGATGCCATTAAAACCTGAGACACTGCTTGTTCTGAGCAATCACCTGTCAGGGAGGTTCATTCAGAGGGATGCTAGTCACCTCCTGACAGCAGAGCACAGTGATGTGTTTCTACCTGTTCCTCAGGGTTGAATTACCCAAGTCTTTGTTTCTGAGGAGGGCGAGGTAATGGTTTAAGCTCTAGGACAAAATTTACCGATTCTCATCTTTGCTCTGAGACAAGCTTCCTTCTGGCTTTAGGCAAATTAAGCATTTGGAATTATAAAATAGCAAATATTTCTTTACTTTTATTGATGATACCTGATGCACTAGGTAGGTGGGAGCAGCCTGGAGAACGTAGGGCACATTGTTGCTCCTCTTCACATCCCGCAGCAGGTACCCAAGCTTTCCAGGCAGGAGGGTTTGCTCTCCGTTGCTGCGGAGCTCATGTCTTTGGTTACAAAACCCATCTTTGCCTTAGCATGGGCAGGGCTGCTGTGCATCTGTTTTTCCCTTTTCCTAGGCTCCCTCCCAGGCAAGTTCCTATCCAGGCTTTTGAATCCCATAGCGAGAAGTAGACTTTGAGCTCTGTGGAGAAAGGAGGTGGCTGGTGTGGTGTGAAGGAGGGGAGGTGCTGATGGCTGGTGGGAGCACGAAGCTGCAGTTCCAGGGGCTTGGAGGAGACACCAGACCCAACTGCCTGAGCTGGTGAGAGCTCTGGTGGGTCACAGTCAGGAGGAGACGGGCAGGACCTGACAGGAATAGCGGTTAGTGTGACTCTGCAAGGTTATGTTGCCGCTCTACTGTAACGTGGAAAGGCCGTGACTATTTAATGTGCTCCTGAGAGAGGACACTGGGTGAGAGAAGCCTCTGTGTGTCTTTGGGCCGTGTGGAAGAGTTTGGGAGGAATAGGGCAGAAAAGGAGAAATTCTGAGAAGAAAACTTCCCCTTAAGCTCAAGAATGAGAGAATTTGTGGGCATCAGAGGGCAGTAGCTGAGAAGGGGTGGGAACGTGAAAGAAACTGTGGTCCAGGTGAGGTGGGCTAAGGCTGTGGCAGGACAACTTCTGTCACCTCCGCAACGGCTGACCAGACCTTCTCACCAGCCTCCGAGACTTTCCTCATTCCCCTTTAAACCTTCTGAAATGTGACAGCCATGGATATGTGCTGTAAAAAGCAATGTTTCTGGAGCACATGGAATCAAAAGAGCTATTAAACATCATTCATTAATGGCAACCTAACACCAGAAAGACCAGCAAGAGTTTTATGGACATCCTCTCTAACACATGCTACTCAGACCACCCACTGAACAGCGTATTGCTCTGCAGTTGCCTGCTCCAGGCTTTGCATGGTGGGATCCCAGTCGTCTCGTATGTTCTGGAACTGGAGAAGACACAAAACAATGCACAGAGCAGATTCCTTTACCTACATAAACCTCTCTCTGAGTAGAGTTGGCCTAAAACGTTAATGTACTGGACGGATAAGCCTTTATGATATCTTCTGGCTTACTGGAAGGTGGTTGTGTGCAAGGAAAACCGTAGCAGAATTCTTGTGAATTGGGAGGGTAGAATTAAAATAACCAGTGTGTTAACAGCCAAGGAAAACTGTTCCTTGTAAAGGGCACAGCCAGGGCTGGATCTCTGGTGTGCTTCCTCTGAGCGTGGGAAGAGCGTGTGTTTGCGTGCGCGTGTGCACACACATGTGTCCGTGTGTGTGCAGGTGGGAATAAAGTTGCTAACTTGTTGCTGACGTGTGGTTCTTTACTTCATAGCATTTTTTTGTACATTTCGCTGAAATATCTTGCTTGGGCTCTGTAACAGCATTGTCTAATCACTCTTTTTTATTTCTTCCTCCTCCTCTCTTCCCCCCCCTCCTCCTCCTCCTCCAGTCGGCATATGCTGTGTCAGTGCTCAGAGAGTGTGCTAAACTGCGACCTACAGATCCCACCGTCCCTCTCCTGGCTGCCAAGGTCTGCATTGGGTCGCTACACTGGGTAAGCAAGCTGCTGCGATTCTTATTATGCAATGGATGAGGTGCTGCAGCCACAGTGCCACAGTGTAGTTACAGTGGGGAGAAAAGGACAGTGGGGAGAAAGGGAATTCCTGTTCAAAATCATACGCACATGCATGCTTTTTTAAAAAAAAAAAATTAAAATTCCAGCAAGAAATTTTGCAGTGAGTCATTGAAATGCACTTTGTTGGCACATTAAACAGAGGGGGGGGTGGCAGGGAGAAGCCATAACAACCATTCTGGGTACTGCTGCTTCACCCAAGTGTCAAGTTGAGTCAGCTACTCTTGTAGCCCCTGGAACACGAAAGTAAATAATTATAAGTGGCCTGTGTGACAGTTCAGGTCTGCTGGACAACTCAGTCCTTTGTTCTTGAAGTTGCTGTGTCAGTGGTTTCTATTCTGGATGTGTTAATGTACGCCCTAGAAGCAGAGTGGGAGTGGAAGTCTGTGCCTGTGAAATTCTGATTATCCCAAGGAGCAGAAACATCTGTCAGTCTTTTGCTGCTTGGCTTAATTCACTGAATGGCAGCCTGCTGTTTTCACCTGTCCTCACCACGAGGTGTCCCTCCAGTCAGTGGAGGATTATAATTGCTAATGTAAGTAAAACAAAGATGCAAGAAAGCATGAAAGAAAATACTAGAAGAAACTGCCTAGATTTTGGTTAAAAGTTGTTGATTTGCTGTTGTTGTATCCCCTTCCCTGCTGCCTCCCCATCCTCTACATCTCTCTCTGGTGGAAGCTGGTATTCAGCTGAACTTAATTGAGCTTTATTGGTTTACATCGCTCTCAGTGAGGAGATCTGGTTATGGATGTTTTTGAATGAACTGTGCTGTTCAAACTATAATGGTTAAGCTCGTATGTGAGTCAGCAAAAAGCTGCAAAGTGTGTTCTTCTAGGAAAAATCTTTCAAGTCTGAGGGCCTTGAGGGAATCCTTGCTGAACTACCCAGTTTAACCCACTTGTATGTTTAGCTCAATATCTAGATTTTAAGTCCTGAAAGTCATTTGGTGATATAAAATAACATTTACAGTGATTTTATTTTTTTTAAATAAAGTAAGTAAGGGTTTTTTTCTTGATTCTCAGAGATATTAAAACAATATGAAAGCCAGACATTACAACTGTGTTGAACACTCTTATTAGTATCTCTGATGAAGTTTTCAAAGCAAGGTCAACTTGTCATTAGTCTAAAACATCAACAAGTATATTAATAATTTTTATTCTGTAGGGTCTGAAGCTAGAGGAACTTCATGGGCTCCTGCGTTCACTTGGAGCCATAGCTGGGGGACTGCAAGAGCCTGACAGCTTTCGTGTGGCAATTCTGCTGTCTCAGTCATTGTCAGGAGGCAAAAAAAAATTAAAACCCAGCAGAACAGCTGTGTTAAATGTGAGGAAAATCTTTCTCTGAGATCAGGCAAGTTTTGTCTAGGAGCCTGACTTTTAGTATAGGAGACAAGCTTGGGATCTCCGTATCACAAATAAATCTTTTACTCTTCTGCCTTCCTGCTCTGTGAATGTGACTCCAACAAGGGGAAGTCACTGGAACCATGAAGCCAGGGAAGACACTCTGCTGGAGCTAGTACTTACAAACAAGGAAGAACTGGTTGGGAATGTGAAGTTTGGGGGCAGCCTTGGCTGCAATGACTACAAGGTGGTGAAACTCAGGATCCTGAGAGAAGGCAGTAAGGCACATAGCAGAACGATCCATTCAGACGTGCTTTGCCTGACCACTTCTAAACACAAATAGTGACTTCAAGAAGGCTGTGGTCTCCTTATACTTGCTAAACATGTGACTTCTGCCATACCTAGCCTTTGGACAAAATTGAAATACAGTAAATGCATCTTGTGAGAACTGGTGCTAAAGTCAAGATCCCTGAGATGTTCTTATATTTAGCAGGAGCAATGAAGTTTCAATGGAGGCACTCTACCAAACACTGGGTCACTGGTGTGTACTGAGGTGAAAGGACAAGATTTCTGTACTGCGAGAAAAGAAATGGCATAGAATCCCTTTTCTTTCATGTGCTACTGGAGTGTTCATGCAGCTTTCACTACTGAGAACTACATTTCAGGTGGTACCATTAAAGTCTGCTGACTGTGATGGATGAGGAGTTGAATATGAAATTATGAGCCCAAATGGAAGACGCTGGTATGCAGGAAATGGGCAGAGTCAGGATTTGTCCATCTCATTGGTGCTTTCCCCAGCATCTCTTTGGATCCGCTAACACAGCTAGCGTGTAAAGAGTACCTTGTTACAGAGACATTCAGAAAAGAAGGTGAGACTGTAATTCAGTCACAAGTCTGTCCTCAGGCAATTCAGTATCTCCAGACTTCTCATACATGGCAGAGCTGATAAAGTAACAGTCTAACTCAAAACAGAGGAAAATAAGCTGGTTTTGATTATTGCAAGGTAAGAGGGTTTTTTCCTCTATCTACTGCTTTTTCATTGTGTGAAACACTTTGCAGTGTTTTTCAATCAGACCCTGGCTCAGAACTGGGGTGCAGTACGAAATACAAATGTGATTTCACAAGGGGGTGATTTTACTGCCGTTATCTAGAGCACAACCTTACGGACTAAAACCAAATTAAAAATATTCCTCTCCTCTCTTCCTTTCACTCAGTGGCCTATGCTTTGCCCTGATACCAAACCTGATGATGGCATAGAAGAGTTTTAATTAAGGGGAGTCAGAGGGAAATCAGAGCATATTTTAAAAGAACTGAAATGATACGTTCCCACATCTCATAGTCAAAGGGATGCTTCTGATATTACTGGCAAGCTCCTGTGCCTAATAAAGACCTTCCTGCTTAGCAGAGCTGTTTTTCTAAATGTCATCCTTACAGTAATTATTTGCATTTAAATTACATGGCAATCAAATCAGAATTGAATCATTTAAACTGGAAGTGAACAAGCTGATCAATGCCAGTATAAATAGAAAGGAGGATAGACATGGCATGGGAACAGTCTAATGGACAAATATTAACAGTTACAAATACTCAAATATATCTTGCTTTTCAGAACATACAAAATATGATTAATTTCCCAATTAGGAAATACGTCTATGTGCTTCATTGCTGGCTAGGCAGGAAAAGGGTGAAATCAGCTCACCATTTATCCAAACGAAGCAGCTAATTTATATCCTGCATCTGTCTACTATGTGCTTTTGGTGCAGTATTGTACTTGGTTTGTTTATGGTCCGTGGACAAGCAGTACTTTAGTCTTATTTCAGTTACTAGCAGTAAAAAAAACCCCCAAACAACAGAAGCATTTATGCAGCTGGATAATTATGCAATGTCATGAGGAGCACAGAACAGTTTCTTTCCTGATTAATCTAGTGGTCATTTAACTTGTTTTACTGGCTTTGTATATGGTATCTCAACATACTTTAAAAACCGCGGAAAACAAAAAATGTACCATAGTGATTTACAACGTTGAGGATGCCCAGATCACATCTATGAAATGCAGAACAAATCAAAGTAAAAACATGCATACATTCACGCTGTGCCATGCAAATCAATATGTAACAGAGCCTGATGTGGAAAAGAACTAAATGCCCCCAGCTTCTGTTGTGACAGTATGACCAGATTATTAGCTGATGTAAGTTGGCACTACTCCACTGGCATATTACTGGCACCATGCTGTCTTACATCAGCAGATGATCTGCCCCATCAACCACTAGCTTTCAGGATTGGGCTTGCAGTAAACAACTGAGTGATATAAGCAGTGTTTTGGTTACCTTTTTCAGAATTCTAGGTTTTCACAAATTAAAAAAAAAAAAATTCAGATAAACAGTAAATGATACTTCATTAATTCTGAAGCTTATGACAGTTGTCTTGGAGAACCAGAAAATTGCCAAAACTAGTAGACCTACACAGACTACCCTTGTCTGGTCTAGATGCAGGTGGATATGTACCTAATAAGCTATGAGATACAAAAGTTTTCAGCAAAGTTGGAACCTTTATACTACATCTAGCCTCTTACACAGGTGTTTTAAATGCCTTTGTGGTGGGCTCAGTATTACTTTTGAGGCATCATGCTGCCTAGCATTCCAGTTTGCTGGGGTTTCAGCACAACAGTTTGCTGAATTCGCCTGTGAATGATTCTAGCAAGTGAACACAAAGCCTATTTGCGTTTACCCAGCAGTCTTTTAGCTTTACAGAATGCACTATGAAGTTTTTGACTACTGAAGTTCAGAGTATTGTTTTAAATTTTCACAGGAAAGTTGATGTAGCTTACTGTGGCATGTGTCCATACTGACGTTGTCCTGCCTTGGTCCACTGTAAAGTCAGAGTTTCACTTAGTAAGAGGCTTGCTGCAGTTTCCTCTTTCGCTCAGCCTTCCCTGGCATGGCCTCAGCTGAACGCTCACTTGCCTATTTTGGCAGTGACTTTGAGTTGCAGCTTGAGTTATTGTTTTTAATATTTTAATAGTACAGGACTGTTAATTCCACTACTGATCTAGGTTCTCCAGGACCCTATTCTGGCAGGTGTTGTGAAAATACTAAAACCAGAACTTCTGCCTATAGGCATGTTAAATACTGAATTTCTTAACTTTAGGAGCCTTATTTAAAGGTATTTAGGGTTACTGGAATGCTTTCTTGTGCCTTTTACTCAATTGATTTGAATGGACGCTTGTTGAAAACTTTGTAAATACACACAGAGACAAATGGACTGTAATTCTAGGATAGGCTTGAATCTCCTAGAACCCTGGTCTGACAGAGAGTAGGAAGACATGAAGCATGTCCTTACTGTTTTCATTGCCCCACAGTTGATACCACAGAAATAGTCTTTTTGTGCTAAACCTGTTTATCACCAAACAGTGCTGGTTTTATCCGTTAGTATGAGCTTTCGGGGGGGCTTCAATCTACAGCAAAAGCTGCAGTGTGAGATGGTGCTGTGCCTCGCAGACATTTCCCTCATTTCTTTTAACTCCCCGGTTCCAGTGTGCGCAGGGAAGTGCCCTGCTCCAGCACTTGCTAGGAAGGCAGAGATCATGCCATCAGTCAAGGAAAAGAAAAGAGTAGGGTCGGCCCAGGCCAGACCACGCATAGAGTCATAAAAAGTGAGTAAGGCATACCATGAGGTCAATACATCATGATGTGTGTGTAGGGGGGAGAGGTTGGCAGGATGCAGATTTAGAGCTGCATACTTCTGAGGTAACAGCTTATCATTCATTACTTTCGCAGACCACTTAATCCGAGAGTGCTTCTCTCTCCTGTCCGTTGTTGACCCTGTCACTATAGATAATAAATGCTGTGCATGTGCTTGTACCCACTCGCCTAGGAGCCCTGGAGTCACATGGAAATGCTCAGGTCTTACTGCAGTATGAATAATATTGAAAGATTAAATCTAGTTCCATTATCAGAGTTATTCTACCTGCTGAGTGGACACTCTAGAGGGCCGACATCGCTAGGGCGAGAGGTTGCTGAGGAAGCAGTGAATGGTATGGAGCTACCAGAGTTTTCCTCCTTCTTTTTAAAGACATTCTTGCTTACATCACAGCTACTGTTATTGGGGCAATCCCAAGCATCTTAGACATCAAAAATGACCACGTATTTTGCCTCCTAATTGCCTCCCTTGTGAACAAAACACTCTTGCTACAGTGGAGGAAAGGCCCAAGTATTCCTAAGTGCAGGGGGCTGAGCAGAGTAAGTTGGTGGTCTTAGTACTGGTGACACATGGAGAAAATGCTAACCATACCAACAATGCAAAGCACAAGAATTTTTTTCCCTAATACATGTAACATGATTCACTTTGTATGCTGTAAACAGCTGTGGGACAAAACCTTTCCATTATACTATGCCTTATTGGGCACTTTCTTCCTGTGCATTTTTCCTCTTCTCATTCTCCTTTCCCAATATTTAAATTTTTTTTCTCTTTGAATTAGTATCTATACCTACAACCCAGTATAACAAAAATGATAAGAAGAGGTCAATCCAGCTAGTTAATATGTGTAATTTTGTGTCGATTCCCTTTCTGTAGGGTTTGGGTCTCTTACGTGCTTGGGTATCACTCAGTCTCGCTGGTGTCCAAGCTCCCCTGTTTCACTAACCTTGTCTCATGTCTTAAGTTCAGTGTCACTTGGCGTGTTTCCTGCCTCCTCCCTTGTGCACTCCTCTTTTTTAGTGTAGTAAGTGCTATTTCAGTGCTGCTGTACATCATCAATGTGCCGGTCCTCGATTGTTCTAAATCCACGCTGGTGAGAACTGCAGCTCCCACTTACAGTCCTGGAGGGTGTTGATTCAGTGGGGTAGGGCTGGAGCTTTTCTGAAAACAAGCTGGGTGGCAGTTGGGAACCGGCTGGGTGGCGATGGGCCAGGGGACAGCACCTGCTGTTCTCCACTGCCTTGTCAGTGTGCCCCTGGTCTTGGCTCAAGCACACACCACAACACGCAGTCAGATAACAAGGGTGGCTGGAACAGCCACGCTCTGTTTCAGGGGAAACATCCCTCGGGGTTATGCAGCTAACAACTGTCCCTTTTCCGTCAAAGATGACGGAGGGGGTGGAAGGGGAAAAAAACCCTCAACCCCACAGTATTACAGTCGTACCAGTGTTAGCTCACAATTTGGTAGCCTTTCTCTCTCCAGGTGCCAGCCGTGGGCTTGCTTCTGGTGTGGTGGAGGGGTTGCTTAGCTAGCGCTTCCAGGTGCCTCCTGACAGTTTATACAGCTGGAATTTGAAATACAAAAAGTTCCTTTTAGGTTATTCTTCCCCCACAACTGCTTTCTGAGCTTTCTTCCATACAGGTCTCGGAGGCAGGGAACCTCTCCCTGCAACCTGTGGTGCTGCCCTTCTCTCCAGCAGCTATTCAGTGCAAAGTACGCAGAAGAACGTAAGAACAGTAAGGCCTAAATCAGAGGTGCATCTGTGTGGCTTTGAGACTTTGTATTTTGCTTGCCTGTGAGGGAATAACAAATAATGATTCTAAGGAAACAGAATTCAAGCTGTTACCAGAATTCTTGGTGCCAAAAGGAATACATTTTCCATGGCATTGGAAGCTGCCACTGGTGCTGCTAGCAACCAGGTAACAGCAGTACGCTGTGCGTTTTCTGATCACAAAGTGATGCTTTGCCATGCCTGCTGTGGGCGAGGACATGTGGCATCCTGTGTCTTAGAGCTTACTAGCAAGGACCTGTAAATCACAACAAGAAGTTTTGATCCATGTTCCTTGCCCTTCCAATGCAGTGTTGTGTCACTTTAAGATTGGAGTCCTCCTCTGAATGAATGAACCGGTTGCCTTCATATTGAGGCCAGCCCCTGGCTTTGCAGTAAGAGTAGGAATGGATGTCTTGATTCTCCTGATAAGCTTTCCGCCACTTAGCTCACTTCTGCGCACCTCCAGTTCACAACTTCTGGAAGTCCTGCAGGGTGAGACTTCACATACCTGGCACCACGTGGGAAGAGGAGAAAGGGGTAGCAGCTCCTGCTGCATCACGTGGCAGCATGTAGGAGCCACAGCTGGGAATGGTTGTATCTGGTGGGACTCCAGAGGGGATGATGCCTCATTTGGAGGCCTTTCCCTATTCCCTTTCCCATTGCTACAGCACAGACTGGAGACGTCTCATATGTGTAAGGACCCCCACAGGCACAGCTTTACTGGCAGATCACAGCTTGAGCTTGCTACTGGTACAATCAGGTGTATGGAGAGGGGGCTTTTACCCAGACTGCAATCCGGTAAGGACAATTTGCACTGGAGAGTTGAAACCTCACAGTAGGTGACATGAGTGAAAGGTTTGGCTTTTCACACTTGCCCAGAATGATTGAAGAGGAGGAGAATGGGAGAAGAGGGGGCAGATGGCAGCCACAGCGGGGCTGGCAGGGGAAGTGGCTGAGTGGCTGTAAGAAGGCAAAGTAAAGCTCTCATAAACAGAACCAGCTGTGCTGGAGTTTGCAAGGCCACTTATTTTCAAAGCAGCCTTCAGCTGACCCAAGTTTGCATTCATCAGAATTTTTGTGGCTGGTCAAAGTGCCACTAGTGTTTAATATGAATAAATGTTTACAAGAATGCTTGTGCTAGAAATGCGTTTTCATCCATTCTGAAAAGTTGTGGTTTTAATTATTCATACAGTAGATTAATCTGACACTCGCAGGTGGCCCTAGATAACTGGCAGGCAAGAAAGCTGAATGGTGTGCTGCTGATTTATGCAGCAGAGGCCATCAGTCAGAGACTGGAAACACCATCAGGTGACCATTTAGAGAAACAATGGTCTCCAATTTTAAATGTCTCCAATTTCAGCTCCAAACCTTTCATTTAATCTCTTTTTTTCATACACTCTACCCACCCCTACCCTTGTTCACTAGTCATTAGAATTCCTTGTTAGCTCTTTTCTTCATTTAATGGAGACTTCTTCGACGAAAGTGTGTGTGGAGAAAAGAGGAGAAACAATGAAGAAAGAGAATGGGAACATGTCTGTTTATGGATGCAAAAGAGGTGCATAATTAATTTTCTGGCTGCAGAGATTTCATGTTTTGCATAAAAGTTCCTGAGAGCTGAAGAATTCAGTTATTGTTTCATGGGAAGTTTTTTTTGTTGCTGTTGGTTGATTTTTTTGTTTTTTTTCTTTTTCCTTTGTGGCAAGTCATGGGACGTTTTCTTCTTCCATTGCCCTAGGCTCTGGTCCAGAACGTGTTTCAGTATGTGGCAAGGAAGTCAGTAGAGCTACTGACAGGATTAAAAAATCTCTTGGAACAAATCTCAGTCTTCCTGATGTGATCAGAGTTTAAAGGGTCTTAAATGAGCATTGCTGAAGTCAGCAGGATTATTTCCAGTGTTTTCAGTAGTCTTTGGATTATGCTGTTAAAGACAGTCTTTGCAATTTAGTTGGTAGCCCCAGTATGCCCCAAGGAGGTATTCCCGTTTCAATAATTAGTTTCCAGATTCACAGTTGACTAGGCAATCAGCAAGACAGTAATGCCTTCATAGTGCTTTTAGGAAGAGTTTGATGATGAAATATACATTGCTTATTGGGTTGACTGACCTGAGGTTTCAGAAATTTGGGAACTATTGGTCTACATCTAGTTCGAATTGTATGGCCTCAGGGAGCTGTTCAAGTGAGAAAAAGACCCAAGCAGTGGAGATTGCTTCTTCACTCGCACTTTTTAGCCTTTCTCCATGCTTACATTAATGGTAATTTTTTTCTTAAGTTTGATACAATGTAATAAATACCAGCTCCTTTGTTTATGAAGCTGTTAGTTAATGTTGTCACCTGAATGTCTTCAAGTGATGTAACTAGGAGGCTCACTGGCAGGATAGCATCTCAAGTCAGGTAGATTCTGTTCACAGGTAGCATATGAATAGGTCACTGCAGAAGGGAAGTTTCTGGTCTGCTGGTACACTTTGATTCCAGTTCATTGTAAGTGACTCCTTTCAGATGTTAAGGAGCTCTGAGGTGCTGAACTCTGACAAAGCTGCGTACTAAGACAGCACGTTTCAGTTATATCTGCAGTACTTGTGTCTGAAACGGTTGGATTTCAAACAAAAATGTATTTTCTCAAAATTAAACAACCCCCTGCTAGAAAGTCAGTTGTAATGTAATAAAAATTTCTAAACGGAAGACTTTTTGGATACTGTAATGCTGCCTGGTTCTTGATTAGAGATGACTGTGATTATGGTTGACAGGATCTGCAGACTATCTTGTACAGAAATGAGGTCTTCCTGTAGGCTTTGTGTCTTTCAAGCATTACTTTCAGCTTTTGCTTGCACCTCTCCAACCTACACTTTTCGAGATATGTACAGTCTATAGGTCTTAGCCTTTTCTACTTCTCATGGGTGAGTGATGTTAATGAGACTTTAAGGTTAGAAATGAGGAACACTATTCCGTAGTTAAATATTACAAGTAGTTTTTATTTAAAATTCTCATTAATTCAGATTCTAAAGATACTAAAGCTTTATATTTTAATTAGACTTAGGTCTGTGTGCTCAGTTGGAGAGGAAGGTTAGGGGGAGCAGTCTGTACTGTAGTAGAAGAGACCAGTTTATGTATTTCACCATTTTGGAGGCTGATCCTGAGAAGTTTTGACTGCTTTCTCTTCTTATTACAAGCTGCAATATAAAATGCATTTTCAAGCAAGTTGTGTCTTTGAAAAAGATGCAAAATGGGGCTAGTGCAATATGAGCTGCTAAGGTAGTGTGGCACTTCAGGTCAAAATTTGAGTCCTGAAAATTTGCTGCCTCCAACTTATGGCAGTAGAACCGCAAGCTGAACTCAGTTTGCAGTGAAGTGCTTTCTTATTTTATTCTTGTAAAGCATTTGAAGGGGGAGTAAAAATACACTAAGGCTTAAATACCTCATACAGCAAAACTAGATGGTCTTCCTTTGAAGTTAGAAACTTCTTAGACCTTTCATTGTACTGCTAGGATAGCATATAAGTAGTCAATTGGTCCAACATTTGTATTTAAGGTTGCATGATTGAAGCGTGCCTAAAGGGAAATACAAAAATAAGATAGCGTCCTTCATTAACCTTAAACATCTGGAAATAGTTTGGGATGGATGCTTAAATCAAAACCAGAACTTTTCTCAGAACTGTACTATATGCACCAACGTCTGCTAATCTGACCTTCTACGTCTTCCTTTCCATTTACTGTGTGATCACTGCATTTACTGGGAACACTGAAAGCCCTTGTATAAATGGCTCTCAGATCACTTACAGGTAAGTTTAATGGAATAATCTTACTGAAGCGAGTACAGAGAAAATGCCTGTAAGTCACAACCTCCTTCTTTTGCAGCTGGAAGAAGGTGAATACTTTGCTAAAATGGTGATAGACCTTGGTGAGGATGCTGGAGAGGCCCTAGCAAAGGGTTACCTGGCACTGGGCCTGACGTACAGTCTTCAAGCTACTGATGGTGAGTTACTCTGTTTGTCAGGTATGTTGTATAGAAAGCATCTGTTCAACGTCTTCAGTGCAAGCAATGGAAATCTATTAGAAACTCTTGCTTTTCTTGATAACTGGACGCGGAAAACAATCAGATTGCAAGACAAATGGGAACTGTCTTCTCTGGTAATAAAGGTGAAGGTTTTAGGTAAAGGAAGAAATGCAAATCATTACCTAGGAGGTGATAATTTGACTGTAGCCAACAACGCTTGGTGTGCTTTCCTTGGGTATTTCTAATACATTTCTTTTGCTTATTTACACAACAAAAAGTCAAACTTTCCATCTATTTTCGTATTTTTGTCACCCACACATAAATCTCATAAAGAAATACAATCCAAAAACTGGAGTAAGAAATGCCTGGCTTCAGTTCCTGGCGTGATACTGATTCCCCACAGAGATTCAACCTCTCTGTGATGTCGTTTCTTTCTCTGCTTAGAAGTAAACAAGATAAAAATATCTGCCTCGCTGATACATGTGAATGTTGACTAGATACAGACCACTGAATGTAAGATGTATTTATTTTAATGCTGCTTGCTTGGGTTTTGAATGACTGGACAAATGGGCTCCTGCAGATTTGATGCTTGGTAGCCAGTAGATTTAGGAAATCCCAGTGTTTGGAAGAGTTACAGCTCTGACCTTCATCAGGATCACAGGTGGTAACAATCTTTGTTTCTTCTACAACTTCTAACATAGGCAGAAGGACTTCTAACAGTTTCTTTGGATAATGGCTGAGATAGTGTATTTCCTAATCAATTTGGCAGTCCTGCCCACGTGCAAGCAATGGCTTTTCTCTTAGATGGGTCCCATAGAAAGGCACCAACTTCTTCCAAAAAAAGAGCCTGAGACAAAGCTAAAATGACTGTACGGTATCATGGAAGTATGCTGGCCTTGCAAGGTACACCAGAATTCTGCAAGGCATGTGTATGAGGAAGTGGCTTGTGCTCCTAGTAGTGCGCGTTGGTGTCTTTTTTTTTAGCCAGCCGTATCTGATCAGCTGTTCTGAGAACTGCTTTCCAACATGGAGGCTAACAGGCACTGCAGCTCTCTTCAGTTCTCCATTTCTCTGTTGCAGAATAGTTCCCCCAGGAAAGTTTGTGTCAAGAAATGGATGTCGTTCCTAGCCTGAACTTTCTCATATATATATTTTTAAAGTTCATTAAACATTGAGTTCTGCTTAACAGCCTAGCTTTTTAGGGCATTTTGCCTAGGTTTTATTTAAACTGCCTCTAAAGCTATACAAGATTCCGGAGACTATTTTCAGAGCTAGAAGGTTTTCTGTGTTAGCCCATTACGGTCTATTTGTTATCCTCAGTATGGAAAGAAGGTGACTTCTAAAGAACAGAGTTGTAGAGGCATCTGCTGTGCTCTAGCCTTAAAAATACTTCGATGCAGCAAAATGCAAGCTGGAAACTTTTATTCTGGAAGAGAAGTCTTCTCTGAGTTTTCAAGAGATTAGTTCGGATGTTGTGATAAGTGTCCTTTTTAATGTAAGAGAAACAAGTCCTCACTGCCTTGGACTATTTTCCAGATTAGCATCTGATTTATGTTGTGAAACAGTGGAATATCTGCCTTCTCCTTGTATCTCTAGCCTTTAAGTCAATAAGGCCAGTCACTCAGTTGAGGGAAGTCTTTCCCTTGAGAAAACGGATTAATTCCTTGTAACGCATACTTATGATGCTCATGAATATGGAACAGCATTTTACTAGAAAATATCAAATTTGCACTAATGAGACATTTTTCATTAGCTTTGTTAAAAAATAGCTTATCACAGTGAAGAAACAAGAATAGAACATGCTGAAAGGAAGATAGCAACTCCCCTATGTAATCCCGCTCGTACTGTTGGTCTTGTTTATCACTGTGTTTATATGGGTTCATAGTGACATATACAGACACAGTGTTAAACATCTGTGTATATCTATGATTTCTATAACTTTACACTTGAGCTGACTTTCAGTAGTCAGCATTTTCAACGGTAGCTAAGTGTTTCGGAGACATTTGACCAATTGCCTTATAAAATTTGCAGCATTATATCAAGATGTCTTCCATCCAAGGTTAGCTTTTCTTATTTAATATATCCTCTTAGTAAATATTTCTCCTCCTCTGTGACAAAAGCATTGTGGAGTTGTATTAAAGCCTTTCCTTTGTGACCTGCAAAAAGCACTTGCTAAAAAGCAGACTCAGAAGAGAGAATCCTACTGAACGACAGTTCAAAGAACTTGTGGGAGCGTTTGATAAAAAGTCACTTTACAGCTCTTAGATTTAATCCTGGATGAGTTCCTGAAATTTTGCTGGGTAGCAGTATGTGTAGCTTCCTTGTTCTTAATGTCTAATTACATGTGTTTTGGAAGAAGTCTCATTGAAGTAGCTGAAAGATTTGTCCTCAGAGGAAGTTACTGCCACTTTTGCCTTAGAAGCACAAATCTCTTGCTCACACACAGTGTCCATCTATTGCTATGCTAAATTTTCTTCAGGTCTGTTCCCAGTGGGTCGATGTCAACATCAAACCCTTCTCATCCTCTTGTAGTTCCAGTTTTGACATAAGCTGTATTGTCAGCTTTGCTTCCCTTAGGTCTGGTGCAGAATCCATTGAAGACACAGGGGAAGGCGAGATGAATTTAACAAAGGCTAAAGCAGAAGACCAGGTTGAGAATGTGTTGTGAAATACAAATGCTGCTCTTATCCAACATCACCACCTCATATCTTGTGAAATCTTTCTTGATTTAACAGACTCTAACTCTTTCAAAGATGAGTGTTCTGTATCTCTGTTTTCATTTAGAATTTTGGTATAAGGCCGTGAATCAGGGACTGAATTGGAAACTTCTTCTATCAGTCCTTGTGGATTTTAAAAATAATCAGTATACTGGCAGCACCGGTTAGCGTTAAAAAAAAAAAAAAAAAGTAAAAAAATCAGACATTGCTTATTGCTGAACAAACCCATCATTTTTGCTTCTGGACATAACAGTCAGTACGTGCAATCTTTAATTAGATTTTCGTGTGCTAAAACTGTACACCTTGCCGTATTAGGTGCTTAACACAAGGGAATATTTTTTGAAACCCACCGATACGTGCAAAAGGGTGCATGTGCACTGCTGTGTTTAGTTCAGAAATGGTTTTTTTGAAGTCTGTCTCTGTCATCCCCACTTCTTATGTTGTGATTCATGGTTTTGCACACACAAACTGAATTCTTTCCCATAAAACTAATGTGCTACATAAATAGACCTGCTTATGCTGCAGCTGCTAATGGGTGTTTAGTCCGTGGGACAAGACTAGAACTAGACCCCTGTCCCTATGTTTGTAGCGTTGATGCTCATCCTCAGCATTAAGTGTTTCACTCCATGCAATCACACCTACTGTGCTGCACCTGCTTACTAACACAGAACTTGCCCTCCTCTATTTTGAAATGTGACTTTAGAGCTTTGTATTTAGGTACCAAAATGTTGCTGAAGATCCTGGTCACTTTTGGTAAGGCTTAAGACCCTTTAAAAACCCATAGTGCTTTAGAAAACAAATCTTGGGCTCCTAAGGTGGCATTTGCAGAAGTACTGTGCCTTACAGGAATAACTGCTGAAGTTCCAGAAAACTGAAATCCCCTGTGCTCTCTGCCTTAGTCTGGTCAGACTCTGCTTTGCAGGTTATTTTAATCTGAGTAGAATGTCATACTGTGTTTTAGTTGGTAGAACTGTAGGAGCTGTGCTTGCAGTGGGTAAAGTTGGGTAAAGGCTGAAGAATTCATTAGTGCTCTTAACCTCAAAGAATGGAGCACAACTTCTAGAAATTTAGTCAGACCCACCTAATTCTGTCTCCTTGGTGCAAGCTTTTCTTTGTCTGAAGTGAGACTTTTTCAGTGATACAAGTGGGTTGTAGTGATGATGACTTCTTTGGACAATTGCATGGGTAGGGCACACACAACTTCTCTGGGCAACCTGTTCCAGTGGTTCATGACCATCATAGTAAAGGATTTCTTCCTTATATTTAATCTAAATCTTCCCTCTCTTAGTTTAAAGCCATTACCCCTTGTCCTATCACTACATGCCTTGGTAAAAAAAACCCTCTATTTTTCTTATAAGCCCCCTTTAAGTATTGAAAGGCCATAATAAGGTCTCCCTGGAGTCTTCTCCAGGCTGAACAATGACAACTCTCAGCCTTTCTTTGTAAGAGAGGTGTTCCATCCTTCTAACCATCTTCATGACCCCCCTCTGGACCTGCTCCAATAGGTTCATGTCTGTCTTGTACTGGGGGCCTCAGAGCTGAACACAGTATTCTAGGTGGGGTCTCAGCAAAGCAGAGGGGGAAAATCACCTCCCTTGACTTGCTGGCCAAGCTTCTTTTTATGCATCCCTCCCCAAATCACTTTTCTTTCCTTTTTTTTCTAACTTATCTCCTTTAGCTGTAAAGGCTCTGTAAATGGCATGGTTAATGTGCAGCATCAGTCCTCAGTATTGTCAAACACAAATTTCAATGTGTTCATCTAGAGACAGACCACCAAATTTCCAATTCAGTTGTAGCTGAAGATACAGTTCATATTGTGGGAGGTGGGGCTCACATGCTATTTCCCAGTAGTGCAGAGGCAAAGCTGACTAGTTGTAGAATAATCACCTCATTTCCATAACATATTTTGTGCTCCTTCTGACTACAAGATGAACGTCAGTCAAACTTCTTACCAGGTGGAACCTAAAAGTTCTCCTAGCTTTTCCACTTGATGTTTATTTTGGGGGGCAAATAGTAAAATTTCTTTCAGTCTTCCTCATTGTGTGGCATTTCCAGAACTGCTCTGTAACTTAAATAAGGAATATTGTAGTTTCCATGAGAATCTGACATACTTTTCTGGATGAATGTTTAGAGCTGTGATCAAATCCTTTCTAGTGTCTCAAGCGTTTTTATTTTTACACCAATCTTGACTATTTTAATTATTTTCTCTCAGTATTCCTACTCTGTTACCTTTTTCCAGTATTTGGCAGTGGACCTAAATACTCAATTTAAGGCTATTAAGAGTGAAGTATTTCCAGCCACTTCTAATAAATGCTGCATTTTGCATGAAAGCTCACGTCTTCAAATTTATTCTTTAAACTGCAAATTTGTTGCTTCGTTTTTACTACTTAGAGTAGATTTTGTGACATAAGCAATTTTTGATCTTCATGATCTGGGAAATCCTGAAGATTGCTGTTCCTCCCAAATGAACCAGATGGTTTGAAGAACTGTTGGAAGATGTAGGAATAAAAAAGGTCTGACCGCTATAACTACTTTGGCAAAATAAATTACTTTCAAAGTTTCACTCACTAGCATGTTGCAGAATCCAAAGAAACTGATTACCTTTGTACATCTAGGATTCTATGATTCTATGATCTTGTAGAAGAACACAAATCTTTCCTCTTAATAACTTTTAAGAATACTTGACTTTTATGTGGTGTTATTACTTAAGTATATACCACTTACTACCTTCCTGTTCTGGAGCTTACACTGACTTGATGTGTGAAGTCAAATATATTCACAGGTGGATGTTTGCTGATGGATTAACTTCACTTCTGATGGATGAGCATCACTTCTTTGTGCTGTTGATCAGTAGCTCTCAAATTCAGGACAGGCAGAACAAGAAATAACTGCTATGCGAAATCTGAAAACCAAGATCCAGAACAAGAGAGTGTACTTGTGAAAATTATTGCTAGCTTTCCAGATATTTTGGATCTGAGAAAGCCATACTTCTCTAAGCTCTTCCTCTGTTCCCCTTGCTCTTGAAGATGATGCTTTATGATACCGTGGCATAACAAGAACTTGATTCTTGTCCTTTGATGGTTTTCGCTAGGAATTAATTCACACATTGAGAAGTGAGTGTAGTGGGCAGGATCCTTTAGTCAAGCAATTGGAGGCACCAAGGAAGGCATTAGTAGCCAATGCCACACCTGAAGTATCCTAAAAGTCTTTTGTGGCCTCAAGGGAGCCAGTGTGTTGTCAAGGGTTTTGTTGTAGAGCTGTAAATTTGGCTGCTGGTGTTCCCTGCTCAACCTGTAACGCCCTCCCACGTGAAGACAGTGGTGGAGATGGTCTGTATCTGGGTGAGAATATGCTGCTAGTTACCGCTTTTAGCACATACACCAACCTGGCAGAGGGCCCGTTATGCTCTTAGTCTCTCTTAGTCCCCTTCTCCTCCTAGACCCCTTCAGTGGCATACGTAAATAAGAAATGCTTTGGCATTTCAGACAAGAGAGGTAGAAGAGTCTTTAATAAAAATGAAATTGAGAATTCATGTTAAAATGCAGGTTTTGCGCTGTTCTTTAAAAACAAAATGGCATGTTTTCCAGCCATGAACACACGCACCACCGGATTTGCACAGTTTTTATGCTCCCAATTTGAAATACTCTGTGCATGTATAACTATTTATTTATTTAATCTGAAACATTGAATTCAGCTCTTAAATGGCATTGTATCTTGTCCTACAGCTACTCTGAAGGGCACTCAGGATGAATTAAATAAGAAAGCACTTCAGACTTTGGAGAGGTGAGTAGGAATCTTGCAGATACTTGCATTATGTATTTCTTTGGATGAATTCAGAATAATTGTTGGTTTTAATGTGTTTTTCTTCTGCATAAGGCTTCCTTGCCTGAAATTTTAAAAACAGTTCAGTAGATTTCAGCAGTAGTCTGTCAAAACTATTCCTATGATGGCTAAATGCAGCGATTGTTTGGTTGAATATCCAAGGTAAGAGCATCTGTTCTGCCATTAAACAGAAATAACCTCAGCCCCAAATTATCTGCAGCAAGAACTACAGTGCTGGAGGATACAGCTTCCTCACCTGATGCGGAAAGCTCGTTTTGTCTCTGTTCTGGTGCGAAGCAGGCTTAAACTCCTCTTTCCCTCATGGTGGGAAAGTAGCTTCACCACCAGGGTGTAGGCTGCTAAGGGATGACCTGGCATCAGTGCACTTACCAGGGAGGGGAGGATCGCTGTTCTAATGAGTGCTTGCATGAGCTGTTGCATGAAAAGGGGGCTACGGAGCTAGCGATACAGTCATCACCATTCACCTGTTCTTCGCCACTGTATTTTATGGGGGAGTCAGATCCAAATAAATGATCTGTGAATTAAACTCCTCTGCAACAACAGTTACTTCAAGTAAAACTGCTTGGGTAAAAAAATGGTTTTGTCCATTCTGTTGTGGTAGAGAGGTGAGATGTGAGCTTCCTGACCCTGTTACAACTAAGTTACATCACCCAAAATATACTAGGCTGTGTCTGGGCAGTTGACATTGTATATGTAAACGCCTACAGACTTTGGATGGCAACTAAATGGAAGTTAATATGGTGTAAATCTTGGGCTGAAGTATCTAATTCTGGGTTTGGTGTGGTCATAAATACGTTATAAAAGTGAAGAAAATTTGAGATCTCTGATATCTCAAAGTACAGATGTAGCAGGTTGAACGTGTTACTGGATCTTAGCTGTTTTTCTGATACTTAGCAAGGAGTCATCCAGCATGTTCATTTTACACTGGTTTTGCATTGGTTCCAAGAGCATGTCGTAATCTGAAACCAGGAATGTAGTTGTGGATATTTATGTTATGGAGATCTGAGAGATAAAATTTTTAAAAGCCATTTATTTGGTCACTTTTTAGATCAGGAGTATACTTTAAGTCACACTAGTTCCTGGACTCCAATGTAGTACTTTTAACTACTGCACAATTTTGATGTAATTGCAGCACTACAGTGCTTTTAAACTGCATTTATTTTTATCCTTTGACCTTTCCTACTGGCTGCAACTTGCTTTCATGGTATCTTAACTCTAACTAGGAAGCAGACAAGTTTCTAGCCAAAGATTAGGTGCTCAAACTTCAGCCAACAGGGATGTTGTGACAGTGAGGTGGTTGCTAGTGTCTTCCTAAATGCCTGAATTTGATTTTTTTTTTTCTTGTTTTTCACCTGCTTTCAAAGTACATGTATGATCTGTTAGGCCATGGTTTGGCTTGTAGTCTTCTTTATAAGTGGCATTTTCAGCTGGAGCCTTGGAGAAAATATACTTTTAATACCTTTCGAGGAAACTGAACAGTAAAGTAATAACCCTTTGTTTCTTTCCAAAAGCACCATTAATCTCTTCTCCCATGTGAAGTTTTCCCTGTTATTTATTGTTGTAGAGGCTACTGAATATTTCACAGGAGCTGCTTGCTAAAGAGGCAGCTCATCCTGCTCCAACAGCTTTGGGCAAAGCTGGGTTCTATCTTGTGGAGTCTTGTTGTTGTTTTATGGGGTTTTTTTTGTTTTGTTTTTGTTGTTAGGGTTTTTGATTTTTGTTTAAAATCAGGGGAGAAATTAGTGACTTGCTTGTACTAATTGCACCTCTATGCTTTTGGCATTGCTTCAGAATCCTTCAGTGCTACCTTGACTTGCAGAGTTACAGGACGCATCCAGTCCATGCTTTTGCCAAGAAGGGTTGGACTAGATGACCCTTGAGGTCCCTTCCAACAATTCTGACTCTATGATTTATATTAAATTAATTAGTTCTAAAGCCAGTAGTTACAAAAGTAAACTCCGATAGCTTCTTGCTCACAGGCCAAGACGGCATTTGAGAAGTGGCTGCTATGAAAATGCTGTGTGGTTTGTTTCCTGAAGTAATTCTTTGATTTTTGTTTCTTTCTTTGTTTATTATTAGCAAATGAATAGTTTTGGCAGGGTTTTTAACCACCAGCCTTGTCAGCCTGTCGTTTATCCCTCAGAAGGACATTAATTGTGCTCACTTTGGGCAGGGCGATGCAGGTGCAGGCTTCCCTGGTGTCCTGGAATGCAGCCCAGAAAGAGGTTAGGAATGTTGGTTGGCTATGAGGGACCTTCCTCTTCCCCATCTCTCCCATGTGAAATGACTTCCCTGTGCCACAGAGCTAGGACAATTCTGCCCTGGTTGTCCATCCCTGTTCCCTGTCTCGCATAAACCTGTGTGATGGCCCTCCACATCCGTTTCTGGAGATGCTGCAGCCCTCATTAGCCAAGGGGTCACTGCAGTGCCCGCTGCCTGCTATGGACTAGAAGGTAATATCCGAGAGGCCCAAACTTGAGAAGTAAGTGCCTTGGGTTTGGTCCAGGCTCAGCTCCTGACATCAAATCCTCATTCCTCCGTCAGTGTATTCCCTTTCCAAATTAGGAACCTACTGTTAATGATTAGACTAGAAACTGCAGGGTGGAGGACGTTTTGTGTGTTTAAGAACCGGCTCACGTCATGGGCTCCTGCTCTTTAGTCCTCTACATGCTCATAGTCACAATAATAGCAGAAGCAATTCCTGCTTTCTCAGTGCTAACCTAACCCTCTCCTATTGTTTGAAAAGTGCCAATATAGGAGCAAGTTGGACAACTATCTCCATCATTTAAATTACCTAAAAATAATGCTTTAATGGGTTTATCATGAGTGAAGAGCTACTTTCTTCATATCAGTTATTGAAGTTCTAAAACATTAAGTGACATTTAATGAAGGAGCATGTAAGTTGTATAAGATCCTGGCATTTGTGTTTCTAATACTTGTTCCTGTGAGCCTGGCTTAGCCAGGCCAGCATTGATGTGCTTTCTGTCTAGTTTCGATGCGCTTCCCATTACTGGACCAGTTTCCTGTAGGATAGGACTGGGGTTTGTTCTACGCTCATGTGTGACTCATGGTGAAGGGAGTTCTGCAAAGTACAAACTAACAGTCACTTTTCTTTTTGTATTGTGTGGTCATCCCTAAAGAGCACGTGACTTGGCCCCAGAAGATCACCAGATCATCCTCTACCTATCACTGCAGCTGGCTCTTGTCAGACAGGTATGTGCAATAATTGGCAACCACTGAGTCATGAGAGGCCAGGAGAAGGACGGTCCAGTTGAACAGGACCCAGACATGGTAAATAGGGTCCCTTCCTTCCTACGTTGTAATCAGTAACAATCAATCAGAATATGTTGGTGCACGATTTTTTTTTTAATTATTATTATTTTTAAAATAGTAATTCTATAGCACATGGAATGACCTCTCCTTAGGACATGCATTCAGCTCTAACTCGTGAGCAGTGCTGTTCCCTCTTGGAGCAACTTTGTCAGGGTGGGGTGAGCGAGGTGTATTTATTCCTGTTCCCTGGGTATCATGCTGTGTCCTGCTGCAGGCCGCTCCAAAGGCTCTCTTATT
Source organism: Rhinoptilus africanus (assembly GCA_013400135.1). Classification (NCBI taxonomy): domain Eukaryota; kingdom Metazoa; phylum Chordata; class Aves; order Charadriiformes; family Glareolidae; genus Rhinoptilus; species Rhinoptilus africanus. Next base: position 543,806 of record VXBO01001262.1, on the reverse strand, counting down.
ACTGCCCAGTTCTGTATCACGCCAGATCGCACGCTCTCTGCGCTGGGGATTGGTTTATTCCATACTTGGGCACGTTCAGCGTTAGGCTTTGACGGGTGCTGGAGCTCTGCAGCAAGTGGGATTAGTTGGCATTCAAATGCTACTGCAGGTGTTAACACATAAAAATTAAGCTGATCAGAAAATACACCGCACTGCCTTTCAGAAAAAACATTTGGGCTATGCTTTATTTTTCTGTCCCTTCTTTTTATAATTGGGATGTGATTTATTTCTCTGTCCCTTCCGTTTAAAAGCCAAAGTCGTTATTGGAACAGCCCTATTTTTTAAATGCTTCTGTAGCTAGATTTGAAATTTCATCATCATAGTTTCCTTCTTTGGCAGGCTTTCTGCTTGCTGCAGTTTTCTCTCCTTAGTCTATACTACAGAGTCAAACAGTTGGATCCTTCTTACTTTCCTGAGCTAATTAGGGGAGCTGTGTGTTCATTAGGTTAAGCTAATTGTTCCAAGAGAGCACACTCTTGATAATGTCACTTTTGTAACCCTTTCATAATGAGAGCAGTGTGTTGTGAGGAAGCATGCAATAGGAAAGGATAATTAAAATGGCTTATTTAACTTTCTCATCTGCCTACTGGCTGCTTTATGATGCAGTTTGCTCAAGGTCTGTCATTAAAAAATATCCGGCTACCCTTCTTTCTCTCACAGCTTTTGCCTCTTAGGGAAGTTGTCTGATTTGCTGCCTCTTCTGCTTCTTGCCATGAGTAAAAGCATTACAGCTTTCCAGCTGCTATCCTCAAAAATAAAATTAAGATTTTTGTGGTCATTGGTTCTTTGTTGTTTTCACTGTTATTGGTCCACTGCGTTTGAACTCATTACCCTTTCCTTTTTTCCAGTTGTAGCCTGTCTTTACAGTGTTGTTTTGTATGTCTCATTTCATCATTTCCCTCCTGTTCTTTTCCATTCAGTGTCTTGTCCTCATGTTCACTTTCTCTTTTTTTCCTGCCTCACCTGTGCATTTTCATCCTTGATGTTCTGCCAGTTGCCCCTGCTACCATAGATGTGTGATCTAAGTGTGTTATATGGTGTCAGCCTGGCCCCTGCAATGCTGCTCCTGCTCTTCTCCATCTAGTGAGATATAAATCTTTAATGCATGCTTGGAGAGAGAGGAGATACCTGAGACATCTTTATTTTTAGACTGCTGTAAAATAGCCTACTCTTCTTTTGCCAGTTTACTTAATGATAAACATTTGGTAATGCATTTTTAATACCCTTAATTATTTAAAGTATCTAATATATTCTCTTTCTGATTAACTGAAAGATAAGTGATACCTTTTTTTGATAGATTGCATTAACTATTGAACGTCACAGTTAGGGCTTTCATCAGGCGATGCTACGGTACCAACAAATCCTACCAACAGTAGGTTATAATGTAATACCTGACTGTTATTCTCAACAAACAGGCCTTTTTATTTCCATAGTCAAGGTCAATAAAGGAGGTAACCTTACCCAATACTAAAAAATCTAGGTATCAGCTTGCATAGATAAGAGAGCATTTTCATGGAACAAAGCAAGAAAGGCAGCTGAAGGGTTGAGTGCCAAGCAAAGTTGGAGCAATTCATCTTCCTTGGAAGACTAAAATATTTCCAACGGCACTTGTCTCTGTCAGCACTGGTCAAGGGAGATGGGAAATGGAAAAGCATAAGCTTCCTTCTGACATGCAATGAGGAGGTGACAAGAAGAGGAATGGTTATTAAAGGTTTCTGCAGAGTTGGCAGTTGAAAACCACAAGCAACCAAAATGAAAGATGATGATGTCATGCTTCGTGCTTGTGTGTGTGTCTCTGTGTCTTAAAGAGCACTAGAGTCACTGGGAGGACTCTTGCAGGGTCTAGAATCATAGAATAGTTTGCGTTGGAAGGGACCTTTAAAGGTCTAGTTCAACCTCCCCTGCAGTGAGCCTGGGGCATCTTCAACTAGATCAGGTTGCTCAGAGCCCCGACCAACCCGACCTTGAATGATTCCAGGGACGGGGCATCTACCACCTCTCTGGGCAACCTGTGCCAGTGTTTCACCACCCTGATCGTAAAAAATTTCTTCCTTCTATCTAGCCTAAATCTTCCCTCTTTTAGTTTAAAGCCATTACCCCTTGCCCTATTGCAAGAGGCCCTGCTAAAAAGTTAGTCCCCATCTTTCCTGTAGGCCACCTTTAAGTACTGAAAGGCTGCAATAAGGTCTCCCTGGAGCCTTCTCTTCTCCAGGCTGAAAAACCCCAGCGCTCTCAGCTTGTCCTCATAGGAGAGGTGCTCCAGCCCTGTGATCACATTTGTGGCCCTCCTCTGAACCTGCTCTAGGTTAGCCCCACAGCGTTTTAGGGTGGACTTTTCAGCAAAATACAAAGTAGAAGACCCTCTCCCGTAAGGAGGGTCTCAATCTGGTTTTCCCTCAAAGTCGAAGTGCTGTGTGCCCAGGTCAGTATGTCCTGTGGTGCCTGTCTCCTCCTGAAGTGCTGGGCTGGCAGCCGGCCGAGCCGATCGACAAATGAGACCTGTAACTCCCAGCTCCCTGCAGCTGCTTCGGCTGCTTCTCCTGTTTCTGTGGTTACAGCCTTTGGATCAGCAAAACCAAGGTAGAGCGAACATTCTAAAGCTCACGGATTTTAATGCCTTGCCTTGTTTTTTAGCAGGCCAGTTTCTATGGAAATGACTCGAGAGAGTCGGCGCTCTTGTTAATTTTAAGTCCTGGTTCCCTTCTCGGTTTGGGTGGTGGTGGTGTTTTTGACCTTGAATGCCATGTAAATCAGTATCGGATACATAAAAACAACATATGGGGCTTTCGTACCATTTTAATACTTGATTTGATTTGACCTTTCTTTGCATGAAAATAGGAAGGGAAAGACAGCCAGGGGCCAGCAGCTGAGAATTAGAGGTCTCAGTTATCAATTTCATCTGTGGGCTGCCAACAGACCTGAAGTTTCAAGTGGCAATATCCAAAAAACACCTACTGTCTTCCAGAGAGCCTGGATGTAAGAATTAAGATAAACATTGGTTAAGACACCACAGAAAATATTTCAGCTATTTTCTCCAGGGTTTTTATTCTAGTTTCAAGAAGGCGAGACTGCTCTCTTTCCTTTGTCCCAGGAGGTGGTTCTTTCAGCGGCTGCTGGGTGTGGGTAGTTCTGGTCTGTTTTCTCCCAGACCAGCTAGTGCCTACTCTGCTGAACAGTAACACGCTGCTTGTCTGTCTAGGTCCTGGCCTAGATTTTTCTGGTGATCAAAACCAGCTTGCAGTAAGAATTAAGTAATAACTTAACTCACAGATATGTCTGCGCCTGCTTTCCTGAAGTTCTGGTGGACTGTAGCATGTCTGGTTTCAATGGAAGCTCTTGCCAGGCAATAAAGCTTTCTCATATAAAGCTTTTCTATAATCCCCATGCTGTAAAAAGAGATGGAGAGGATAGTTTTAATGGTTAATTAACTGTAATGCACAACTGATGTGAAATTATAAGGCCTGAAAACTCCTCTTATGAGATCCCGTTTCATTTACCATTCTAAGTATTGCAAGTGCATTCTAGTGTTGGGAATTATTTTTAACGCTTATACTGTTTTCCTTTTTATACCTACAGTTGTAACATCCCAGCATTTTTTTTTAAGGAAGCATATAGCATTATTGAAATAAATCCTATTATATGAGAGGCAGCCTAAACAATCCATATTGTGGTTATTATTTTGGTAGTGCTGCAAGATGCTATTTCTGGCTTGCTGCAGTATCTTTGCTTCCTAATCAGTGGGATCTGAATATACCTGTATGCCATGCAGAACACGTGTGGTATATTTATTGACAGAAAGATGAATCAGAGAAGGGTAGCATCTTCTAATTACAGGCCCTGTTTAGACTGGCAGTCCAGCTGAAATAAGATTACTTTAAAGCGCAGCACTTGTAGGGAATTTAAACTGGCAGCCGAACTCTGATGCAACCCTGAAGTTTCAGGGTGCCATCTGGGCTGCTAGCTTCCATCTTTCTCATATTACACAGTTACTTAAATAAATAAGCTGTGGCATCTGTCAATAGGTTGATGATCTCTGCTTTTCAAAAGAAGTTTGTGTTGACTGCTGCCAAGTATCTAGCTTTTATTATTCTAGAAACTTGTTTTGCATTTTATTGTACCTGGGCTGTTGCAGGTTATTGTTTTGTATAATGCTTCCTGTAAAGGAATAGAGTCTCTTCATATTATTTGTTAGAGGGTATTTTTTCTTATCTGTGTTTTTTCCACTGTTTCTAATTATGCAGCAGTACTGCGGAGGCTACTAATGGTGTTACAGCACTAAGGAATCTTTTGGGGCTTAAGTTAAACAATCAGGTGTCATGATTAACTGCCAAAACCAGCCATTGGCTGTGACTCTGGTACTAGAGGGAAGCACTGAAATTAGGTGAACCATTGCAAACCCTATGCTGCAGAACAGCGGAAAAATATTTTAGATTATGTCTATTTCAACAGTATGTGAACGTGGGTTCAGCAGGCACAGGTTTGCAGGAGCGACCACAACTGTCTTTTGTGCTGCTTTGTTTCATGTGTGTTGCAACAGAGTCAGAGAGCTTCCTTGATAGCTGGCCTCTGTTAGGGGTATGACCTTGCAGTTGTGTGGTCATCGGACATTTACACATATAAAGTCAAATCGCAGTGACTTACTTGCATGCAAATGTGCAAACTAAGGTCAAGTATCCTCACAGTTTCAAAGTCCCTCAATAAAGACACTAGTTGCAAGTATCATTCTTTGTCTGATGCATGCTAGCAAATTAGGATCACCTTCCCAAGCCTTTGAGTAGAATCACAGAGTAGTTGAGTTTGGAGGGGACCTCTGGAGATCACCCAGTTCAATCCCTGCTCAAAGCAGAGTCAGCTGGAACAGGTTGCTCAAAGCCCCTTCCAGTTTGGTTTACAGACTTTCTTTTTCTTCTAATGAACTTATTTTTACCCATACTTGGAATTTCTTTATGACAGGTCTGAGACAGAGGAATAGGAAAAAAACCAAAAAGAGGTGTTTTTAGGCCCGAGTGCAAGAAGAGTCTTGATGGCAGCTTTGTTTTAGCAAGTCAAATTTATATACCTCTGGTATATGTACTGAAGAACTTTGTGGACAGGCAGATCTGGGCCCACCACAGTCTCATGCCTGCTGTCCTAGTTCCAAGTTGTCTTGTCATTGCTAGTGTTTTTACACTGTAAGAAAATGTGTCCTAGTAAGCTGCTGAGGGAACACTGGTGATTTAAGCCAATGTGTTTACCTTTGCAGTAGGCTATAATAACACATGTGGTTAAAGTAGCTCCACTGACAAGCATTAATTCATTAAAGCTGAGCACTCGGTCATGTACCCCAATCTGAACCTAAGCCAGGACATTCAGCAGTTTTGAAGCTTTGGGCCAGATGCCAGTTTGGTTTTATGTCTGTGGAGCAGAACCACTGATCTCCAGACTTGCATGGAGTCACCGTTAATAGAGTAGTTAGGTACTTTGGCTTGCAAAGGCATAGTAAGAGTGAAATGTCATTTGGACATTAGAATGAAGTTGTGCCATGAACAGAATATGTATTGCACTCCCAGAAGTATACCTGGGATGTAGATAATCAGCAACCTCTGTTGTAACTGCAGGCAGTGTCATTGTTGCTTTCCTTAGTTATGTGCTACTTGTTTTCCTGAGTGATCTGTGGAAGCAGTGGGAATTTGACACTGGTGGTATGCCAAGGCAGGAGAATATCTGTAGAGCTTTGTTAGATGGGAAGTTCTCATAGTAGGAAAGAAGGAGCTACGTTCTCCATCCCTTAAGGTATATATGAGGAAAAGAAATTTATACATTTCTCTCTTTAGTTTTCTCAGGCTTCCAAGGCCAAACACAGATCTGGAAAAATTTAAGTAGCAGTAATTTCAGACACTAGAGAATCTTAAAGAAAATCCTCCATATAAAACTTACTGGTAGCCAAAGGAAAGAAAATCTACTAAGAAGTTCCCTTTTGAACAGATAGCCTAAAATAGGGTATTGTATCACAAAGAGTATGTGAGATACTTGCATTCATTATAGATGTTAAGTTTTCTGCCAAGTGAGACTTGATTCTAATGGCATGCTGCTGCTGTGAGTGTCAGGACTGCTCTTTACATCGCTGCTTGCAAAGATACTTCTTTTTCTGACAGTGTTTTGAGCCTTGACTCTTTCACCCTTGAACATTCAAACTTAATTTTTATGTTCTTGATCCCAATCATGAAAGGCCTTGTACAGGCATCACAAGAGACAAAATGCAGCAGAGATGTATAATGTTCTCCCCTGGGCGAAGATCCAGCCACCCAACCTAGAAAATGGAATCGAGAATTGGGCCTGTGTAGTGGATCTGTTTACAGCATGGAAGCAACATGTCAAAATAAGACTGTATCAGGTCTGCTGCTCCTAAGCAGTGATTTAGTAATGCTGCATACTCTTTTCTCTAGAATGTGTGGGTTTTTTCAAGCAGTGCAAGTCTTTCTCATAGGTGCCTAAGTAGGATTTCTTCAGAATTTCTAATAACTGTCTTTGTACTTACCTTTGGCATATAATGTAGGACTGAAGGAGAAATGTGTTCTCTTTTTCTTTCTATCCCACCTCCTCCCAGATTTCTGATGCTATAGAACATCTTCAAGAAGCACTGCAACTGTGCAAAGATGACATGAATTCACTTCATCTACTGGCCCTCCTCTTTTCAGCTCAGAAGCACTATCAGCACGCCCTGGATGTTATCAACATGGCTGTTGTTGAATACCCAGAAAGCTTCAGGTAAGAGTTATTGCATGATGCAATACATCCAGTCAGGAATGATCTGCTCATTTACTCTGTAGTTCTCAGATAATACATAAGGATCCTGTTAAATCAGGTGTCTTACTGGTATGTCACGCTCCTCCTGGGTGTGCAGTGAAGCTAAAACATGTGAGGCTCAGCGTATTCTTTTGATTTTCTGTCTTCATAATCTTTCTGGTTTTAAAACTAATCTTTGTACTTATTTGCTTTTCCAGTATTTGTCTTTCTGTATTGTGCTGATGGTGTCTTCTCCCATATCAATCCCTGTACTTTCTCCTATGTTACTTTACACATGGAGAAATGAGCGTGAGACCAGTATGATGATGCCTGTCTGTTTCACAATTTTATATTTGGTAAACTTCCTCGTTAAAACCAAACAAATTCTTCGCTATTGGCCATTCTTTTGATGCTTATGTATGATACAATTTGCTGCAATAGCACAGCTGGGGAAAAAGATCTGATGAAAATAACAAGCTGTAATAACGTATAGCTGAAATGATAGTTTGGCTGCCTAAGAGCAGGTTTGAACCAGCACAGACTTCTTGGAGCCAGAGGTTTCCACTGTTCTATGTTTGAGTCAGTCCTTCATCCATCTGAGGGAGATAAATTGAATTCCTTACGATTTACTGTCATGACCTTTCAAAACAATGAATTTGTCTGTTCTGTGTGAAAATTAAAGCTACTGTAATACTTTCTGCTGGTTGCATACTAGCTGCGTTTGTCAGTCAAACCGCAGCAACTCCTGTTGTGTTGCTGGAAGACCAACTTCCATTCAGAATTGCCTGTATTTAACTGATATTTTAAACTCATGCAGCACTGCCTTTAGACAGACAGCTTTCTCAGTGGAGAGACAGTGTTCTCCACAGATACAGTCCAGCAGCCAGCTGAGCGGGATGTTGTCTAAACCAGAGCAAAGGAAGGTCCAATTGAAATTGAGGCTATCCAAATGTGAGCTTGAATGCTTTAAGATCTTCTAGAACTACAGTGTTCTGTCAGCATATAATACTTTTCATTGCAAGCTGCATGTTGTTGCCGTTTAAAATAGCTCTGTTGCCCGTGCTTTTGAGGTTATTTTGTGTACGTGAGGAGTTAAGACTGTCAGTGAACATCTTTGAGAACGAAGTGAAAATTAGTAATGGAAAAGCTCTTAAAATGATACCAACATCTCTTCAGAGTGTGAACATGGGTATGATTGAAACAAGAAATACTGTCTGCTAAATTCTGTTTTGTGGTTTGGAAGTAATAAGCATAGTAAAAAAACCTCATGTTGTACAGTCAAAGGTCAGATGTTCACTGAGGGCTACAAACACTCAAAGATAGATAAGACAGAGGTGGAAGAGGAAAAAGAAACTGGGTGTTTATGTGAGGAGCAGAGTATTTGCCACATCAGATCAACCAACTGGTCCATCAAGTCCTGGATCTTTCCTCCAACACTTACTGATAATTAATGTTTTAGGGGAGGAGAAAACAAAGAAAACATGGTGTGCAAAGTAGCTTGCAGGGCTGCTGGGTGGATTTCTTTGTGCTGTCTGCTAATCAGATTTCCCCAAAACAGGAATGAATGTTATTTCCTATGCTTCTATCAGTGCCAATCTCCATGTGCAGAAATTTCTTGGAAGGAGTAGCAAAATAGGTTGTTTCTGGTAGAAGCAATTAATGTTGGTAGTGAAACCCGCAAGTTTGTGCTTTCTCCTAGACACAGACTTGCTAGTGTGCATGCTTTTGGAAGCACTGCTCTTCTCTCCCTGCGTGCACTGTGGTATGTAACACAGTTGACAGTGAGACCCATTCGCAGGTACACAGGGATGCAGGAGTAGGTGCTGGCTCCTTGCCTCTGCTGCTACGACTAGCCTGTCTCAGTGTGGGTCTTTCTCCAAACCAGCCAGCAAATAACTGATGAGTGAGGGAATGGAAAAAGAGTATTGGAGTTGCAAGAGAGAAAATAAATAAAAAATTCAAAAAAGCGTATCTGAAGAAAAAGAACAGGGATGCAATGAGGGGGGAAGAAAGAAGAGTAACAGAATACGTCTATAGGTTGTATCAAATCTGAAATCAGACTTTCTAGAGGTCTGAAGTAAAGCTTATGCTAGGAGGGCTTTACTGCTTTGTAAAATGTCTTTGAGGGGAGAAAGACCTGATGCTATTGTGTATCTGCATTTGTTATTGCCTTATAGAAAAATTGTAGTGAATTTTACTACTGCATAGAATGACTACAGGATACTTCATGTAAATAGTATAGGCAAGTTCAACTGTATGATTTTAAAGCTCTATTTTGAAGTGGTTGGTTATTTTTCCCAATTCAAGTTGATATGAACCAGGCAACTGTGTAATGTGGTGCCTGGGGCCTCCCTTCCTAATGACAACTCTTTTTTGGAAGCATAATTTAATGGCATGTATCAAGAAAAGAAGATGAAAGCTGCATTAAGGGACCTTAGGGCTCTGTAGATGGCAAAAACCGTAAACATTACCTGGATATATATCTTCAACAAAAGAAAGAATAATCCCTAAAAGATTAAGGTCTTAGCTGACCCAAACTACAGACATCTCATACTGTTTCATTGCTCTCTGGACTGTATGTAATTAAGATGAGTTTGTTCCGGCTTTTTTAATTTTCATATTAAATTCTTTCATTATGTATTTTAAAGAAGGAATCATGCAGGATGTCATGTAGTTGGTTAGTGGCTGAAGCAATTGGAAAAAAATATACTGCGCTGTTCAGCTAACACAACATCCTTTGGCATGAGCCCCATAATACTGACCGTGTCTAGAAGTGCCCCTTGTTGGAGGGTTTAAACTTAACCATTTACTTCACATTTCAGTGGTCGGTATGGTGCATAGGGAGGAGGAATAGGAAAGCTAGAGACTGAATACAATGAGAGATGAACTGGAATGTTTTGGATGAAGTTGTTGGAGAAGAATGTTTTAGACCAGCTGGATATCCCAAAGCGCAAATTGTTCAGAAAAATTAACTTAGGAAGATCGTTTCTGCTTGAAAGGTGGCATATAGTAATAAATGCTTTATGTTACAGTCACTGAATGACTGAATCGGAGCACTTGGATGTGCTGTCAAGACTAGATAGAGGAAGAATAAGAGCTAGCTGTGTTGGACAATATTTCAAGATGGAGTGAACCAGAAGAAATACACTGCCTTGCCATGACTATAAAAGATAGAAGTAATAGCAACCTTTACATGGAAGGTATCACTTGAAAAATCGCCGACTCCTGTGGAGGCAGACTGCCCTGGATAAAACTTAGTGGTTTTACATCCTGTTAATGTTGATACACTTTCAAAAGAAGTTAATGAACACAGTACCAGCAGTTGGTTTTGGCAGATATTTCAAAGCACTAACTGGCACATTTGGAAGAGAAGACACCTGATAGCATCAGGTGTCTCCCCTCCAGGTCAATGATGCTGATCATAAGCCTTTCTTAAGATGGATTCCTTGAATTTTTTTCCAACTCAAAGGACAGCCTTCTGGGCAGTATTTTACCTGAGGCTGGCTGTGATTACGTCCCTTGTCTTAGGGATAGATCTTTTACCTGGAAGAAATAATATTAGTAAACACTCCTTTTGTCCCCCAGGTGATCTTAAAAGAATGCATTGTTTATTTAGAAAGAAAATATTTCCCCTTTTAAAGCCTGTTTTCACGCTTCACAATATGTTCCCTGGAGAAGTCCCATAGGTCTGGAAGCCTGCAGAACCCACCAGAGAGCATGGCTGATGCAGTCCTTTATATTCAGCTGGTAATGTATCCTCCTTCCTGTTTGCTCGTGTAAAATTGACTTTGTCCTCCTGACTCGCCCACTCTTCCAGAGACTGTTTTGCTCTCTGGTCACCTTTTAGCTCTAATTGGTTAGCTCCCAGCACTGGGAAAAAAAGTTAAGGTCTGTACCTGGCCTGAGGTTGGAAATAGGATAGCAATTTTATGTATACTCTATTGCTTTATAATTGCTCCCAGACTACTTATCAAAACCTATTCTGTTGTTTGCCAGCTTTTTTTTTCTCTCCTGGATGGCCCCCCATTTAGAACAATACATTCTTCTGGCTTAACATACAACAGCTTCTAATGGCTGCCCAATATGACAGTTTAAGTTAAATGATCCTGTCTTTATATCTGTATATCTGCCAGTTCTGCATCTGGCACAGGAGTCGTAACTCTTTTAATTTAATTACTTTAATTTTAATTTAATATGCCTTCTCTTCCTAAATATAAGTCACTATTCTGTTGCTTTCAGTGTCTCAAAACTAGTTTTAAAGAGAAATAAGATAAAACTTTTGGGAAGCGCTACTATTCTACACATAAAGACGCAAAAAGAAGCTGGGTGGTGTTTCAGAGCAATGCAGATATCAAATGCAGATTTGCTATCACAAAAGTAATTACTGTAAACGTGGTGCAAAAAAGCTCAGAAGGCCAAGAAATATTAAATGTTTATCTTGGAGAGTGTCAATAAAAAAGGAAGTAAATTTCACGTGGGGAATTGTGTGTGTTGTTTTGGTGGTGTTCTAGCATAAAGTTTTTGGGTTTGTGCCTTTTTTTTTTTTTTTTTAACTACAGCCAGCCCTCAAAATACAAAGTCCTCTTCTAGACTAGAAGAAGCTTATTGACAGCAAATGTCCTTGCCTTCATCACTACTACATTAATTTCATTAAGGACATGCGAAGTAATTGTCTGGCAAGATTTATTTGTCATAGTCTGATGCAGACTTACTGTGGGAAGAGGTATTCTGTGGTGTATAAGCAATGTCATTTACCAGGTGCTTCCACTCGCTACGAAAAAAACCCAGTGTAAAATCAGGATCTCAAAATGCATGATTAAACTGTCATTCCCCTTTGAATTCATTTTCCATTACTTGTCAGACGATTTCTTGTATGTTGAAAATAAAAAACCTCATGCCTTCTTTGAGCAATATCTTTACGGGCGCTAGCGGAATACCACAATATTGTTGGCAGTCATAAAGTAGAACTGTCTCTTTGCCTATAATCTTTATGAGGAATAAGGAGTCAGTTGTCTTTCAGGCGATGGTTTGCAGACCTTTGTGTTATGCCTAGTGACTACTAGAGTTTTTGTGTCAAGATAGTTGTACCTCTCACCTCACCCCCATGCAATATGATTTTCTCACACTTTTCTCACAAAAGTGGTGGTGACCTCACTTAGCTTTAGAAGCATAGCTTTAGAGAATCAGATCAGCCTGTTTATGATTCCAGTTCATCATTAGGCAAGGGGCAGTGAAGCCTGGTACATCTTGTGAGCGGACATGGTGATAAAACAGCTTGTTAAAATTCTCAGAATATTGTTTTGTTTGCTGAGTTCCTCAAGGGTGCAAAGGCTGAGGATCTAAAGCAGGGATAAATTAATATTTTGGCTGTAGCATTTGATCATGCTAGATAACTTTTATAAAGAGGATATTCAAAGCTCTTAAATAGTGAAGCTTTTTTAACTTCTTGGAGTGGTGTGTTCACACCCTGACTGGCGAGAGTGACCCACAAATGTTTTTTTTATCTCTGTATTGATGCCCCAGACAATATAAGTCAGAAAAGACTGAAGTATGTACTTGGCTGGTATGGCAGTACTGTGCTACAAGAATACAAAACATATATTAGTCTTCTATGATTCACTTAAACAAGAGAGATGTACTATGTGGATTTAGAAGGGTTGAGCTGGGTTTTTTGCTATAGTAACCATGAATGTTTGCTTCTGTTGGCATGTTATGGTCTCTTGTTGTTTTTATAAAATTAACCTAAAAACCCCTTGGTGATACATTGCAATAATTGGGACTATACTCTGTGGAACTAGTAATGTTATTGAGTATTTGGATGCCAAATATACGAAGGGAAAGCTTTAAGCTAGTCTCCTGACTCTTATTAATGATAACACAGATACATAAAACTAAAAAAAATATTTAGAAATGAAATCTAAGGGGTTTTTTCTGACTTGGATTTATTCCACAGTTTTAACTTTTTTTATTTTCCCCTTTTCTTTTTTTTTTTTTGTCCTGTATGATGAGGAAACTGAATGAATTCTTAAGTTATGGTATCCAAGATCAGATTCCCATTTTGGCAGGTTCAAACTGATATATGTACCCCTTTCGAAGGATCACAGTCTGATTTAAGACAAAAATTCATCAGAGGAGCATGATAGCCTTCCATTCACCTTCTTAATGCAGTGGGAAGAAGTAGCCCCCTAGCTGGTTCATGTCTGTTTGTGCCAGGAATGGATTTGTGTTAGAGTGCATATAAATTTATCTTAAAATTATATGGATGGATTCAATGGTACCTGGGGAGAATTCCATTCCCTTATAGCACAGGATTCAGAATATGAATAGAAGGAGTTAAACAGAGCTTGGAGAGGAAACCTACTGCAGGCTTATTTTCTTAGTATGGTATGAAAAGAAGGAACAGCCATGCAGTTTTCCAGCCTTAATGGCAAAGGCTTGAGTCTTTCCTCTGGATGAAAAACAAATTTTATTTCATAATAACTTCTTTTTTTTTTTCTACCACCTGAGTAAATGGCTACTGCCTCCATTCCTTTCACACCTTTATAGTGAGCAGCAGCGCTTCTAGATGCTGGGTTTGGCGTTGGAGAGGTAATACAAGTCCTGCAAGTACACAGGCTTCCCTTCAGCAATTGAAGAATAGATTCCAAAATGCAGGAATAACATGGCTGATTTGAGATGAGGTTCTGTACTTCAGAGCAATTTGTTTGTGTAAATGCGGGAAGATCTGTAAAGGGATGTCAGTAACTTTGTGTTTGAGACTTTAAGCTCAAATCTGTTTTGTGTTCTTGTAGATTCCTGCTGTGTGTTTGTTTGGGCTCCTAACTTGTTTTTGACCTTACATTTAAGGCTTAGTGACTGCTAATATGAAACCTGCAAACCACTTTGTGGTAGTAGTAACTGGCAAAGTTACTTGTTGATCTTTAAAATGTGTGTTTCTTTGACAAGTCAGGCCTTAAAAGAATAAACTTTGACCGTTCAGCACAGCTGTTTTCTTGAAAGAGCAAAATGTCAATTTTAGGTTCCTCTACTGACATTTATCTTAGGCAATGAACTTCTTGCCAGTACTTTCTCACCTAGATGGAGAAATGGACTGTTTTCAGTTCCTGCTGTCTCGCTTCAGTGCACTGCGTGTATCTGCCATATCAGTGACTTAATTCTCTCAATACACCCTTTTCTCTCTGCGAAGTGCCATTTGCTTTTGAACAGCTGCAGGATGTTCTGCTTTATATTCAAAGGAAGTGTTTAGGAGCCCTGACTGTCTCTATTGGATGCCAGAATATATTGAAAAATAGCATGTGTGTGTTAGGTGGGCAGAAGTCAAGTTGCCAGTAGGAACTCTGCGGGCTGGAGTTTAGCCGTAGTACTGCTTATAGGGGTTATCCAAGGTGAGGAGGAACTTGGTCATTGGGATTCCTCTGTTTCCGCTGGGCAGTTTTGTCAACTCCAAAGGTAGACCTGGGTCACGGACATCAAAAGGGGGACCTCTGGCCTGCTTGCTACCTGGAAATCAAAGAGAGAACCAAGGGAAAAGGTAGTGCCAGCGTGGGAAGCCCAGCACTAAACTTTCCCTCCCTGCTTTGGGGCACACACATATACAAGGGGGCTGCATAGGGCGCCACCATTTATTAGCAACTTCAGACATGAGTTCCTGCTGGAAAACATGTTTAGAACCTTCTTGAACTACTTCAAGGGTCTCTTACCGTATGGATAAAGGAGGAAACAAAATGCCCTTCCTGGCTGTTTTTCATCTTTGTACATCTAGTGAACGTGAAGCCTACAGAAAGTCTGCTGTCAGCCATACAGATAAGATAATCTGAAGTTGTTTCCTCAGGGTCTTGGAAGCTGATCACCAGAGGAGTAGAGGAAGATACGTTGGGGTTTTTTTTCTTACGATGCATTCCTGGATTTTCTGAAGCCTTTAAAAAGCCTCAAATGCAAGGATGATCAAGAGTCTCTCTTTTGGATTGGAAATTTATTTTTCAGAATAAAGAACATCAGCTTTATTAGCATTCACTGAGAATTACTGTTGATAAACATTTCTGGAAAACAGAGGTCCTGAAATACAGAGAGCCATGGCTCTTATGCTTAGCACATGGTTTTTTCAGTGCAGTAAATGACTTTCCAAGAAGTTTGCAGTGCAGTCAAGCCATGTTGTCTCTCAGATGAGAATTGTGCTCTGATCACTCAAAAGAAGTGTTGTTTTTTTCATCTTCAGGTGCAAATTTCAGACTTGAGTGACTTCAACTCTAAAGTCCTAGGAGTATTTATTTATCTAATTAGAAGAGCACAAAATGGTTTGGGTTTTTGTTATTTTCTTCTTCAAAAAGATGAGACGGGAAAGTATTCAGACTTTCTGAAGAACTCAGCAGGGAGCAGAAAATGAGTATGGTAACCTTTCGGCCATGAGTGTGGTTTTTGCCTTCTGAGAACAGGAAAGCCTTTGTCCTTCACACTCTCAGAAACACTGGGAGTAGTTGTCTCTTAGATGGTAAGTCTGCTTCTGTTGCCGTTGTCATTAACGTCTGCAGAACCACTGCAGGCACAGTTGTACTGTTTGACATTAGTCAGTATTCATGTTACTTAATACTTTAGTCTCTGTTAGTAAGGGAAAGAGAATGATGAATGGAGATGTTATAATCGAGAGAGAGAGACTGCAACGTAGAAGTTCTGTGTTACCAACATGTCTTTAAAAATGTCCAGGCGTATTCCTTAATATGCTAACATTTTTATGACACAGAACAGATAATACGAATCACTTTACTCTTTGCTTTATTCATTTTTACCTTGGCTTGAAGCTTTCTGTTTCGTATATAGTTCAGCAGTAAGTTTGTCACAAGACTGTATTTTAGGAGGAAGGGTGATCATGAGGCTGGAGAGCTGAGTGGTCTAATCAAGTGTCGCAGTCATTAGCAGAGTTCTTCCTACATACTCCAACAGAAAATTTGTCCCAGAACGACGTAAGTATGATGCAGAATTGTGTTTCTCAGCACTGTGGCTGGAAATGTGAACTGCTGGAGATCTAGGGGGTTAGGAATTGAACGCAGTGACCTCTGCTCGTTATGTCCTAACAGCTGGAGAAGCGGTGGGAGGCTGATAACTAGCACCTCAAACGAAGATCATACAAGTAAGCAGTTGCACTGAAATTCATAGTGAAAAGACTCTGGACATATTTACTTCCCTGGAACCTGGCCATTTGCGTTTACCATCTAAGCACTTGCAATGCCTTGAGATTATTCTGTAGTTTTTCTTGTATTTTCTCAGGACAAAGTCAATGTCTTTCCTGTGTTGGTAGAGTATGTAGCACAGAGGAGCTCTCAACCTGGCTGAGAATACAGCATGCCACTGCAGTCCGTGTAATGAACAGGAGAGATGGCCAGCTGGTCCTTCCACAGGTGGGCAAGGGAGCTGCAAGCCGCTGTGCTACTGAGTGAAGGAGAGAGCCAGATCTCCCACCCTGTGAGTTCCAGCAAACAGTAATTTTGTCTGATTATTCAGAAATTAGGCATTTGCTGTGTTGAGGGGATAAAAGGGGAAAAAAAAAATCTTTTGTTTGGCTTAATAAATTTCAGAAATACTAAAATGGGAAAAATGGCAAAGTAGGAATGACATAAAGGGATACAATACAGGTGTGAGGATCATCTTTAAAGTCTTCTCCAGCTCTCCCCAGCCCATTGCAGTAGAAGTGCTTGGAGAGGCTGCCGAGATGCGGCATGGCAAAAATGGCATTTGTGGAGAGGAATGTGTGGCATCTGCCCACCCCCAGGTGCACATGCCAGGGGCTGCGGCCCCCCTAAATACGGATGCAGAAGTGATAGATGCTGGCTGCTGGACCGTCCTCACTGGGACTGAGAAGCAGCTGGTGCATACAAGGGAGGACCAGTTGCTAAGAGTATGTCCAGACTGTCGGAGCTGCTCCTGCTTCAGCCCAGCTCCTTGGGCTGCTGCTGCCAGAGTCTCCATAGAGACAGGGATCTGTGTGGGCGTTCTGCCCAGCCGTTTGCCCTCGCACTCTTGAGCCTTGTGGACCCCGTGGGCTGCCTTGCAGCTCTTCAGCTAGGCATTGACTAGCCGGAAGGTAGCAAGCTGCAGCAACTACAGCAAGCAAAGCAGCGGTGGTAACTAGCACTGCTAACTCAGAGACTCGGAGAGCAAAGAGGCCAGAGATCTTCCCAGTCTGTACAAACCAAGCACACGCTAATGCACCAAGCAGTCCCCAAGGCTTATGTGTCCCACATACTGGGTTAAAACAGAGCTACCAGTAATGCACGCCTCAGGAAGCCACT
This sequence comes from Rhinoptilus africanus, assembly GCA_013400135.1. Taxonomy (NCBI): domain Eukaryota; kingdom Metazoa; phylum Chordata; class Aves; order Charadriiformes; family Glareolidae; genus Rhinoptilus; species Rhinoptilus africanus. The sequence continues at coordinate 526,719 of VXBO01001262.1, read as the reverse complement.
GGTAAGCAGCGTGGGGCCAGCGTTCATTTGGGGTAGTTCATGCCACTGCCAGTCGGCTCTGCTGATCTCGCTCGGGGGGGATTTTTAATGTACCTGAGATTGCTTTAATCTGTGCTATTCCTGTTCCTCCAGAGGGAATGGCTCCTGAGAGCAACAGCGCAGAGACTTCCTCTGCCTTTCTGAGCCACCGCTACAGTGCTGTTCTGTAGAAAGACTTCTTCAGAGCTGTGCACGGTACTGTTGCAGGTTTATTGTTTGGAGGGGTTTTTTTGCATCCGAACTTCTTGTGTGAAACAGCGCTTTTTCTTATCTTTTGAAACTAAACTGGATATACATTTTCTTGTTTATTGCTCTAGTGTTAAAGCAGATGGAAATGCTTGGAGTCCCCTTTGTTGCCAGGGGTATAAACTATGTCACATCTTAATTAGGAGGCTGCATGTTGTCAGTTTGGAAATGTCAACTGGAAAAAGTTTTATTTCAAGTCCCCTTTAAAAAAGAAAAAAGGTTTCAATATATACACATTCTTTGGAACCTTCACAGCGGATGATTTTCAAATGTATTTGCAAATATAATGGGGTTGAAGCCTGCTCTACCAGCAGCTCTGGGATTATGTTACTTCTTTCTCAGTGGCAATCAGCAATGACCTGCTGCTTCCCTGGCCACCTGCAAATGTGAAGGGTTTGCATAGCGGGGGCATAGTCCTGTGCAAAATGTCTGTGGGGAAGAGGAAGGGAGATCCTGTAGGATAATGATGTCCAAGTGTGTGTGGTGTGCACTATCTGTGGTTTTGCAGGGCATGAAAACTTGCATCTAAAAGCCTCTGGTCTTCGGTGTTACTTCTTTTCTGTCTGTGCTGCCCCAAACAGTGTGTATTTCTTGGGTTTGGTAGCCATATTTTGTCCCACATATGTAAGACTGCTTTGGAGCAAAGCCCCGTTACATTTCTTACAATTTAAAAAAAAAATTTTGCAGAGGCAAAATGCATCTGAATCAAACCTTTGTTGTTTTAAAAAAGGATTGACTGATATATACACACACAGACAGGAAGAGAGCAAAGCAAGCCTGACTTAAGTCTTACCCTTTCAGTTAAATTTGGGGGGGATATAGAAACAAGCGCATGTTAAACTTCTGCAGTGTTAGTTTATTATTTAAATCCCATGATGTTATTGTGAAGTAACTAAATAAGCTGCTGCAAGAGTATTTTATTCAGCGCATTAGCTGCGATAGTAACATTTGAAAGCATATAGAGAATTCTAGTACAGATTTTTGATATTCTAGAGGTCAGACTGGTTAAACTTCTTCAGATGCCTTCCCGGCTCAGAACATGCCTAATCCTTGCAATACGGTTTGGAGTTTTTCCATCAGATGTGCATCAGGTATTAATTTAGACTCTGCTTATTTCTTCACCTAGATCTCCTGCAAACTTCTGATGCAAAACCTGTATTTTAGATGTGGCAATATCCACTTCTGATCTCATGTAATTGACACATGGCAGAGCTGGTGTCTCATTTTAGAAGGTATAGCAATATGTGCTCTGAATCTGGTAATTCTGGATATAAGCAGTATTGTAGCTGGAAAATTATTTATTCTTTCTCTAACAGAGTATAAGCAAGGTACAGTGCAAAGTTGCAGTGCAACGAAAAGCTAAAAGCAGCACTCACAAATTATGTATTCCAGCAGGTACCCATTATTTGCCTGCATAGACTAGGCCGTTAGTCTGGAATTAGCTGCAAGACGTGGGAGATGCAGAAATCATGGTTTTAGGTGTCACTGTGAGCACTGTTATTACAGGGAAGAACCAGTGAAGCAATTCTGTATCCAAACAGCACCTTAAGGAAATCACGTTTCTTACAGGATAGGGCAGATTTTTTCTTCAGCACTTAGGCAGCTGTAATAAGCTGTAAGACTGGTTGCAAATAATGGCATAGCTAAAAAAAAAAGTGTTGCTCTATCATTAACGAGGAAGCCATATACAGGTTCTCACAAATGGATGAATAAATTCCAAATGCTTCCTCTGATGTGTGAACTCCGAAATTAACACCACTGATTTCTGCACACTAAGAATAGTACAGGGTGTCAGCACTGCGGGAGGAAGGGAAAGGAAAGGAAAAAGATACCCTTCTAGTCTTTGGTAGCGTTCAAATTGCTTAAAGCTTAAGCTACATAGCGTAAATGGCTACATCTGCCATTTCAGAAGTTAACTAAATAGCCCTGTGTCAGTGCTGTAGTAGAAAAATCCCAAGTCTTTGGCTTGGCCCCCACCTGAGCGATGCTTACTGCAGGAAAACAAGTGTTAAAACAGGTGTATTTTCTGACCTCAGCACTTGTAAGTGCTTATCGTCACTTGCGAGCAGGTTCTGTTAGGGCTGTTGGCCTTTTAAGCAAAAGATTAGTGTCTAGATTTGAAGCTGAAGAAAAGGAAAGCCGTGCTGGTTTACGCTACCCAAGTAGGGCAAAAAACATCTGAGAACAGTGCTGATGGCCTGAATCAGACTGGCACATAGTACTGGAGTATCAGCATCAGCTGACTACCGTAAAAAGTGAGGTCCTGTCATCTCCCTCTTTTCGCTGGGGATCTCATAAGCCACTTTTCCAAGATTATAGATAATAGCAGCTTGTCTGGCTGAAAATATCCCCCAGAAGAACAAGAAAAAAATTGTATGAAGCCAGAGTACATTAAAGGCCAAGGAAGAGAGAGTATTTATTTTTTTCTTACTGATGTTAAACTTTATCAAACGAAGCTATCAAAAAAGTAACAAAACAAAAAATGCCAGCGCTGCAGGATATTTGTCTTCTACCTGGTGCTTTTCTAACTGGCTACACGTATTTTTTCCACCCAGTTCAACAGCCTCTCAGCAAATTTCGTTAAACTCGATTGCCAGTTTCTCTTGTACATGGCAGCCACTGTTTGGGGAGGAACTCACCGCTCGTCTTGCTCAGTGCACAGTCCCATCTAAATTCCTTCACGGTTGTAGTATGTATCGTGAACAATGTTGATGATGTTTTCAGCACTTGAATAGTGACATTAAACTGTTGCTCAAGAGTACGCCCTAAGTGGTGTGAAAACATTTTGAGTTGGGGCTTGGAATAGAATTTGCAAGCAGGACTGAGGGCAGAGCTGGTAGTTTCTGAAGTTTAAGGCTGCAGTTGTGTTGAGGTTTTATATAACAAATACCTCATGCCTTAGTCAGGGCCACTTGCAGTGAGAAGTAACTATAGTAACAAAACAAAGTTTCTAGCTAGCGAAGGAGTATTTCCAATGAGCGGGACATCAGTTCCTGATCCAGCCCCTGAAATATGCTTATTTATCAGTTTTGTGTGCAGCGATGTTTTAATAGCTCCTCCTGTGTTTTCAAAGCTATTGAGAAATTTTCATTTCTTTGCTTTTGGTGTGGGGTGTTTGGTTGGGGTTTTTTTGCCGAAAAGCTATGGAGAGACTCGCTCCTTTTGCCTTCAAGTGGAAATGTTCTAATTATATTCCTGCTTTTTAAACTTGTTTTCTCAAAGAAATGGGGATTGTGCTGTTGGACTCTTTATACCTTGAGCACTTTTGAAAATACTGATTTAGTACAAGTTTTGACAGTGTATTAGAAGTGCCGGAGATGATAAAAGTTTCTGCAAGTTTCCTAAAAGTTGAAGCCGGAGTGTTGCAGGGGGGGGACAGGGGGGACACAGGGGGACACACGGCAGCAGCACTGTCACCCAGAGGGCTCTGGGAGAAGGGCTGGCAGCGGGGACAGAGACAGATTGCAGTGAGGGACAGGGGCAGAGGATGCAAAGCCGTGGGAAGTTGCCTGCCACCTGGGAAGGGACAGTTTGTGGCATTTAAGTGAAGGGTATATAAATGCATACTGTTTGTTCCTCTGTCTTACGTGCTCATTTGCATGTGTAACAAGTGGTAGCAGAATGAGTGATGAAGATAATGAAGGATGCTGTAAACGGTGATCGGCACAGCTTAACCGAATCTGCGCGTTGGAGGTGCCGTGAAAGGCTGGGGGCCAGGCACAGCCCGCTGTGGTTAATCCGGCCTCCCTTGGAAACCAGGGAATCGCACCTCTTGTAGGTTTTCACAGAAATCCTAACCTAAAAGTGACAGCCTGATTAAACAACAGCAGAAAGAATTACTACTGCATTAATAAAAAGGTCTCGTAAAACTTCAGTGGAGAGCTTTTCTGTTGCCAAACCAATGTTTTATGAGGAGCAGGAAGACATTTTTAAAGGAAGCGTGGCATTTGCTGAAGCAAGGTGAAAGCACAGTACCGGGCCCTGGCTCTGGCTCCCCAAAGCTGTGACTGCCTTTGGACAGTCTACATGTGAGTTTCCTTATCCTAGCTTCATAAACCAAAAAAAGCACTAGTTTTTAAAGAGATCCCTGACACTCTTCTCTATTGTCTGTGAATAATTGTCTTTTCTAAAGTTCAGCAGCTTTCTGTTCAGATGGATGAGACATAAATTCACATTATGAGCCTCCAATAAAACTACATGTGTTACTGCACTGGAGTGGATTATCCCATTCCATGTATTTTGTCTTTCAAGCAACAGCTTCTTGCTCCTACTAATTCGCTAGCCATTTGGTGGCGGCGTATTTGGACCACCATGCAAGGGAACAGAGGTGTGGAAAACAGAAGGGAAAACAGAGTGAGAGAAAGCCAAAATCTCCTGTTTGGACTTGAGGGAGGGTAGAAAATCCATCAGAAGCTTCTGTGTAGTTTTATGGGGCTCTTTCTGCAAATCAGAAAATCTAATATTTCACCTCTTTTGCATAGTAAGATGCGGTTTGACTACCCATACACAGTAAGGAAAAAGCTGTTCTTTTGCAAAAGTGAGTTTCCTAGATGGTGCATAACTGTAGTAAACCACTTCAGCCCCAGACTCCTTGCAATTATATTCCGTTTGAACCTCCCAACAGCTCTGTGATGCATCAAACATTTTGTAGTCACTTTGTACACCAGTGAAATGCTGCTGTGACTGGGGAAGAGTAAAACAGTTCTTCAACAGGGAAGAACACCACCACATATCAGATTAGTCTGGGAAGACGGGAAGAATAAATAACCTGCCTATTTCAATTCGGTGAGATGGTTGTAGAGAGACAGAATGTAGAGCCCAGAGCTGGAGTTTTACTGTATCATATGAGCTAACACCTGTGTTCATGTAAAAATGTGACTTAGGCCCCTTAATATCTTCAGTTAATTATAACTTGGGTTTTACATTTCACTTAAAATGAATTAATGATCCTAACAAGGGGTGGGACAGGGATTAAAAGGCATGAATTTTAAGGTGACAAATGTAATCTTAAAAACCCAAATAAAAGCAGTTTAGTTCAACGTCTTAAAGAAAACCTGCCAGATATAGCTGAATCCATCTCTTTCATTTGATGGTTGGAAAGATTATTTTTTTTTTACTCCCCCTAAATCAGCTACAGCACTAAATCCCATAATAGAAACATTCTAAAATTAGTAGGACTGGCTGGGTTTTCCATCTTTGCTGCACAGTCTGGTTAGGATTATTAATGAAAAACTCAACTTTTGCCTTTGTCTCTGTTTTAATAAATTAATAATAGGATGAGTTAATGTAGGCAGTAAGTTTCAGGCTTCATTCTACATCACATCAGTTAGGGGTGGCTTCCCAAGAGCATTTGACTTTGTGGCATTGTGTAGCAGCTCTAAGAGTACAGCAGTTTCTGCACGAGGTCTCCTGCATAACTGTGGTTGTGATTCGTTGGTCCGCAAACTAATGCTTATGGATTGGACAGGTTCATCTAGAACAGAATTCCTGAAACTATAGATCCCAGCTCCCTGCAGGATGGTAACAGTGTCCAAGCCAGATTGCAATACAGCAGCCAGCATACAGGAGCCTGAGATGCAGTTGTAATTGCTGCAGCTAAGGTTGCCTTCTGCCAGTCCACCATGCTCATAAAAAGTAGTTGTAGGTGCTTTAGGACGGGTCTGCGCGCTCAAACTTAATACAAATTGCCTGAGGACCCAAGCGGAGACACAACTTAGGGCAGTCAAAGTATTTCTTTCACTCTTGTGACTTGGGCCTGCTTCCTGAGTAGCAACAATACACCGCAGAATGACTCACTGGAGAAGGTAAGTTGCAGTTTAACTTTTATTTATGGCAGCAAAAGAAAAATTTGTCACACGGATGTGTCCTGAGGAAAGGGAGAGATGAGTCCAGTGCCTTGGCTGTGTTTTCTCAGTTCCATAAGGGAGTTTCACAGTTAACCAGTGTAGGCAGGGAGGGCTAGTGTATGTGAGCAGAGCCTCTCCTGTCTGCTGCTGAAGCGTGGTATCGGAAGTCGGGATGGAGTGGTCTGCCGTGGTGCAGAGCTGTACCAAGCCACGCCAGGCTACCCCATCAACGTGATTAGCTGGTTTAACAAGAGGGAACACACATCTTACACAGAGAGGGGAAATGTTTCAGTAGTTTAATCCACTTCCCAGGGGAGTCTTTGCTGGGTTAACTCCTACAGAACTGTTTTACGGAGCAAACCAAGTAGCTGATGCGTTCTACAACCTAAGTAATGTCTGCATGATAGCTTTTATGGACTTGGGAATTTATCTGCTATGGTTGTTGTGATACAGTGGCTTTGCAAAGGTGATATTTTTGCACTATTGTAGTAGTCTATTGGTTGTAATCCTGAATATAAATATCAGAATCTGTATCCATTCAAAACAGCAAACTGCTCAGAAGAGATGGCAGTCTGGAATATGTGGATCTGCAGGGTTTGCTGAAGCAGACTTCGCCAGATTTGAGTGAATCAAGTGTATTACATTATTATGTACAGTTTTCAGTGGATAAATGAAACTACTTGGTAACTAGAATCACACTAAAAATTCTGCGCTGAGACTGAATGGCAGGTTTTACCTGAAAAATAAATTTATACCTGGAGAGAGCTGGCAGATAGAGCTGCAATCTTGGCATAGAGTGGGAGGAGAAGAGGATTGGGGAAAATTTAATGGAAAGGCCTATATCTACATCAAATCTGTCAAATGTAGCTACTGTAGAACTTCATTATAAATAAGGAACAAAGCAGGAGAAAAACACTGAGGGGGAAAAAAGAAACCAGTCATGCCATAAGCAATCACAAATCCAATGCATTAAGGAATCTGTCAGCTTCCAGCAGAGCTGATGTTTCTCCAGATTAATTCATTCTCTCTCATTCATGCTAAAAGTGCGCTGCAGCTCACATGTCTGTGCTTTTACTAACTTCCCTAGGGCCTCCAGGAAAAAAAATGCCCAAGAAGTTTACTGACTGCTGTCCTGAATGCTCTGTACAGGACTTGACCTCAAGGATGTAATTTGCAGTACTATTTAGTCAGCATGTTGGATTTTATGTTGCCGTTTCTGTTGAAGAGAATCATTGGTGCAAGCTGATGCAGGATTTCCTCAAGCACTGGGCAGCAAACGCTGTAGTTATCCTGAGTTAAGGATATAGTTGGACTGTCCTGGAATTGCACAAGTGAAAAGCTTGTACGTGCCTCCTGAGACAGGGTAGCAGTAAGCTACGCCAGCTCTTTGTCAGCCACTAACTTTCCCTTCTACAAGCTCGTTTCCCTGGGTGGCCACACAGAGCAGCTCATGGCTGAGTCAAAAATCACAGGTTATGTGTGTGAGAGCATTAATTCACTGCTGGTGCTTTGAGGAGCTACCTCACCCAGTCACCCTCCCTACACACCCTCCCCACTTGTTTTCTCCAAAGACCCTTTTGTAGGGTAGCTGGACTTGGTACATTCACATGCTCTTGCCCTTCCCTCGCAGTTCTAATTTTAGTGTAATTCAGGCCTGTGACTTGACAAACGCCTGCAAAGTGCTCTCATCACCATTCAGCTTGGGACGTGCATACACTGAGGCTTTCATAGCCTTTCTCTCCATTTCTCTTCTGCTTGGAGTCATCTTGTGCTGAAACCTGATGAACAGGGTAATTATTTGGAAAAGGATTACAGCTCTGAATCTTTTCCACTAAGGCTGAAGGGAAGCTATTAGTTCATTTTATATTAAATGGCACATGGTAATTTTAAACACCTTCTGGATTTCTTAATGAATTAAATCAAATCTGTTCAAGAACAAAGAACCCTGATTCTTATCTGTATGTTTCAACAGTTTTTTAAGCCAGTCTCTTTATGACAGGATTTCGTTTATGCCATTATCTATAGTCGAGAAAAATAAAAATGTCAGATCTTCCATGGATGCATCTGGCTGTTGGGAATCTGTTTCAAAATGTCAAATTTCAGGTGTATGCTGTGTGTTTGAATCATGCTTCCTCTGGATGTCATTCCCTGCGGGAATTAATTATGGTAGGATATATCACATACATAATGACAGGCTCTGTTAAGCCTTCCGGAGGCAAAACTAACAATTAGGTCAGGATAGAGCCTGAGCGCTTTCAGTTGCTTTGGAGTAAGGAGTTCTGCAGAGTGACTTTGGATATCCTTTCAGCAAGGTACTTCAGGAAAGGTGTGGACATAATAATGCAAATACAACGCTGTCAAATGCTACAAAGTGTGGTGGGAATGGAGAGGAACACTATACCTGTGTTTTGGTTATATTGGTTTAGAAAAGAAAGGAAATAGAAATTAGGTTGTGCTCTCTGAATTACAGATGGCTTGCACAATGGCCTTTTAAGAGGGAAAGTAGAGGCATACATAAATGCAAAGCATTTTTTATGCCTAATGATAAAACGCAGGACAGTTATAATACTCTTATGCTTTCAGGTTGACATCTGTTCCTCCGCTTCAGGCTTATTTCAAGGAAAAACTGGTACGTGCCGATAACTTATCAGAAGGCAGAGATTATAAATGCACACTTCTGATTTATCCTAGTGTGCTCTGATCTCTTCTTCTGCAGAGAACTCTGTACTGAATTCACAGGATATGTGAAACAGAGTAAACACGGGGATTTCATTGTGCCCTGTCAGCAGGAGCAGGCGTGAGGGAGTTGTGTCCAGCCTCTTTCTGTCCCCCTCCTTGGCTGAGATGTAGAGAAGCAGAGTTTGACCTCGGGCACCTTGCGGGGCTGCTCCAAATCCGTACCGGCAGCCCCGCACAGCTGGCGGCTCCGCAGAAGCCAGGCATTTCCACACAGGGTCTCACACCACAAAAGAGAAGGGAAAGGATAAAGCTTTGCCTCATGAAAGGCTGAGGCTTGCTATTTCTCACCGCTTCTCTTCATTTTTTTCAGTTGCAGTTTCCTTATGGAAGAACTGAACGTTTTTTTTAATTTCATTTTTGTGTGTGTGAGTCACTGTGAATGTTTTGAGCAACCCATCTTTAATTTTTTTTTTTTTTTTTTAAATTTGCAGGCTAGAATTCTGCAAATGAATGGTTTACTTCAAGGGATAAAGTAGGAAGTCAGCTGGTACAAGCTGAGCAAACTGCACTGACCGTGCACTTCATTTCTGCGTTTACCTGATGCGTGCTCATTTTTAGGGAGTTGAAGACAGCCTGCCAGAGCTTTTCTGACTTAAAGCTTGAGTGCCAGATACCCAGCTACTTTTAAAAGGTGAAAATCCACTCATTTCAGTTGAACAGAGCTGATTGCCTTCATCTGACTGCCTGGCACTGAATGTTTAGTGCCTTTTACCTGTTTCATTGCAGCTGTCAGCTCTAAATTTTGGAACAGAGTTCAGTTTTATAAAGCACTGTGGTGTTAAAAATATGTAAAGGTCAGTGGTTGCTAAGTGCTGGACTGTTCCTCAAAAAAAGAAAAAAGAAAAGATCCTTCCAGTAATCTGTGGGTGAAGAATCCAAAAGTAAATCTAAAACCACTAATTGTATCACCTGCACCGTACTGTATGAATGAGACTGTTTTTCAACAGTCAAGCCTGTTTTATTCTATCCAGCATTTAAATTGCATTTGCAGTTTTACACTGAGGTGCGTTTTCAGGCTACTACTGAAAGATGGCCAAATATTTCTATTTTTTCAACGTTTGAAATGTAATAACTGTGCATGTTTCCCCAAAGGATTTTCTTTAATCACACATGCAGTGCTTGCAATCTAGAATATTGTGTCATCTTTTCTCCATGCATCTGGAAGATCTGTCACGTTGGGGTGTAATAGATATTGCAGAAAAATAATCCATTAATCTGATTTTAGGCTCAATCTGCCATGGAGTCTCTTTTTGGGGTTTTGTTTTGTTGTTTTTTTTTTAACCGTGCATGTATTTCTCACCTTTCTATTGAGGCTTTTAGGTTTTGTTGGCAGTTCTAATTGCAATTTGTTGGGTATTTCTGGCAGGTTGAGAGACTGATGATTTTTCTTTGTTACTCATGAGCAGTGACTCAGCTTATTTGTGCAGTGTAGGGTGCACCTGCTGGAGTCATACGTGCAACAGTGAAGTTACCGTTTCCAGCAAGGCTCAGAAATGAAGCTTCGCATTTAAAATAACAGCCTGCAAGATCCTGAACTGTACAAGTGTTCAGCAGAACTGGGCATAGCTCTCTGCTCGGAAAACCTTGTGCTGAATTAGGAGTTGAGGATGCAAGCTGTGGAACTGGGGTCTGTAAGTAGGCAGGATCCCTGGGTTGCTGTGTATTGTTGGGAAATTTTCAGGAAGAAAATCTAAGGAATTGTTTTATGTTTAATTATATTTGTGCCAAAAAAAAAAAAAAAAAAAGAAAAGTAGACATNAAAAAAAAAAAAAGAATAGGTTAAACTGGAATGCTTAAGTGGCTGCACACATACTTCAACTCAGAGAAGAGTGTCTCTATTTATACGGAAGAAGCTGGATTTATTAAAAAATACAGTCCGTTGCACCCTGCTTTCAGTGTGTATTTAAATCACAGTGACCCCTTTCAGTACGACTGGAAACATACAAAACTGTTCACTGTTTGTATCCTGAGTTTGATTTTTATCTCAGAGCAATGGTTAAGGAGAGCTATCATGATATTAGTTCAGCCGGCTGGCCTGAGATCTGTGGGAAAGCCGTACGGTGTGGGGAGGTAGGTGCCTTCGTTGCCAAAGCCAGTCTGCACGGTCTCAAACCTGACAGGGATTAAGGGCTACAAGTCCTGACCCTGCAATTAGCTTTGTACAGGACAAAGGAACTTTTATAAAGAACTTCAGTGCATCTCCACAAACGCTGTCTGTGGTGAAAAAGCAGCCCAGCCCTAGCAGGAATACAGTTTTGTCTCATTTTTGTAAGTCAGTGTGCTGTGTCGAGCCAAATGGCAAGCGCAGGTTTTGTTAGGTTAACTTAATCGTGCCGGTGAAGGACTGAGTGGAACTGTAGTAACAGGATCTTCAGCCCATCTAGCTGCTGAAGTACAGAGCGGGGTCTGTGTGCCGATTGCTAGCTCTGCCTTAAAGGTCACGCCCCGGTGTCTTCCTGCTGCTGTTGCTGCGCGGTGTTCGGCTGGCGCTGCTGCTCACCGAGACTGCAATTACGTCATGGCTTGGCTTGGCAGACACAGACAAATATGATTCCCGCTGGTAGCAAAATATCCATTTCTTTCTCTAGGATTTTCTTTTGTGAAGCTAGCAGTTTTCAGTCTACTTACCGCAACACGGTTCTTTTTCTAGACTATGTGGGGTTTTTTTCTGAAATGAAGGAGCTTTTTTCTTTCTTTACTTCTTTCACCTTTTAAGCATGTCTTTCCCCACCTTTTCCAGGCTGGCATAGACACCTGCTTCTCCATATCTCATCGAACAAGCTCATCTTATAAAAAGCACTGCCTCCGAACTGCTGTAACGATTTGGTGGGTTGTCTTAGCCAGAACATAGATTGAAACGTGCCCACGCGTGCCCCAGACCCAGTATCCTGTAGTGAAATTCAGTGGTGTCTGGCAGATGGATTTCTGTGTTTTACCTCTGCTGAGACACGTAGATAGCGCTGAATAATGGCAGATTCTGGCCCTTCTTGTGTTAGTCACATTTAGGCAGTTAGAAGAGACTCTCATAGTCCTTCTCCTCATAAAGAGCTGAACCAGGGTTCTTAAGCATACGCTTAGTTTTAAGTAGCGGAATAATTGACTTCTTGTTGACTTCAGCAGGACTACTTATATGCTTATAGATGAAGATTTTTTTAAGTGCTTTGCTGGAGTAGTGCCGAAGTGGCATAAATTATATTGCCCCAAAATAAAATGATAGAAAGAGTGAGGTCTGTTTAACAACATTGTGTAATGCATTTCAAAAAAGAAAAGCTTATTTTACACCAAGCCTGTTGGTTTTATACCAAAGCCAAATTTTGTGTGGTTCTAATTTACTGATACAGTGGGGGTACGATGCAGTTTCAGACCGTTGGCTCTGAGTATCAGTAACACACAAGATTTCATAAATGTGTCGAGTTGGATAGAAATGTTTTATTAATCCTGGGGGTGGGGGATGTCTGCTTTACTGTGTTTTGTTGCATGATTTGTACCATAATATGAGTGTGCTATGACCTTTTATTACCTTCACACTGGGTTAATTAGAAGGTATTTCACTCTAAATATGTGAATCATGGTTCTACATATCTTTCCAGACAGAAGGTGTGTTCTTGGTTGCAGATTGAGGTGACTTGGAGGTTGATGTTGAATGTTACTTTACTGGCCAGAGTCCTGGTGTCCTTTCCTCTAGAAGCTGTCTAAACCACATGTCCTAGAAGCTTTTCTGAAAAACACAACAGTGTAGAAGTGTAAGTGAAGCATCCAGTTCTGCAGTCTTGGGGGACAGGAAGTATTGGCAGCATATTAAGGACTTCAGCTTTGTCCAGTTAATGCTCTTTTCTTGTCTGGCAGGATCTCAGCTCAGCAATTAGAGACCCTAGGCCAGGTTTCCTTTTCCGTTTCTGTAAATCAAGAGTTATTCCAGTGATTGTGACAGCACAATAGTTCTCAGCTCTGCCTTTCCAAATGAATTCCCATTTAATCAGGGCTAGCTGGATTTACCCGTGGGCACATCTGATGAAATTCTGAAGAATCGAGTCCAACAAATGAGAAAATGTTTTAAAAGTTATGTCAGTTACAGGTTGAGCTCAACCTGCTTTCCTTCCTGTCCTCAAACAACTCTGAAGTTGAGAGCACCAGCATTAAGAGATTAAAGGAAATGGGGAAGGTGAAGATGAAGAATGTAGTTTTCCGAATACTTTGCAAACATCATTCCCATTACCTGCTCTGCAGTTAGAAGAATTGGAGCACAGGGAGCTGAAGTGACTTGCCCAAGACTAGCCAAGAGGCCATGCAAGAGTAAGAAACAGAGGATGGATCTGCCATGTCCCCAGCCCAAGCTATAGGTTATTGGCTACACTGCCACCACAGGCGAAAGACAGTGGACCACTGTTTCCTGGACGTTCCCAAGATTGCACATTGCCACGTAGCTGTCTGCTTTCACCCACAAACGAGATACTGCACCACAGAGTCACCTGAATTTAAGTGCCAGGGCTCAGATCTGCTGGAGAAGCTATGCACTGAACTACTGAATTCATGACTGAAAAATAGGAGATAGACCTCTAAGCTCCTAGCCTTGGATGCTTGAGACCTGGCCCCGGTCTCCAAATGTGCTTATGCGGTGTCCAGTGCAATGGGGAGTACTCTGTGGTTGGAGACTGTCAGAGGAAAAAGCAACTCACAAAACAGCATGGAGGGGACACTTGCAAATTAAACTTGAGTGTAACATCTTCTGAAGTGTTGCAAGAAAAAGTCTAATGTGCTGTCCCTCCAGAGGGAAATGATGTGCGTATATATATATATATATATATAAAGATGTAAACACTCTGCATAGCAAAACTGGAAGATTTTGCTTTAAAACTTTTAATTGTGAAAATTATTTTTGTCTTTATTCAGGTGAGATATGGACTGAAATGCATGTGATTTGTGATCGCGCGAAAGGATTTTGTTGCCAGTTCCTCCTCAGGGTGAGGAGAAGATAAAACCTCTTTTGGGCGATACAGCCGCTAAGATCCTGTGTAACACAGGGTGAGAGAAGGGGCTTTATCAGCTCTGCTGACAATTAGCTTGATTCCTACATTCTCAACAAAAAGCAAATCCCAAAGTCTGGGATTCAAAATGAATAATCTAACTGAAAGGAAAGTAGACAATAATTCAGATCAGCTTTTTTTTTGTGCCTTCTTTTCTTGGGTATTACTAGATATGGCTTGATTCTGAAGAAAGGTGAAGACAAGCAAGACTTTCGGTGCTGCTGCTTTTTTTTTCTTTTTCCAGCAAATCATTGTGCTTTTTCTCTCAGCAGACTATTACTTAGTTGTTGTTTTTCCTTCAAGTGACAACCTGCCTGGGTTAAGCAGATAAAGTGGTTTTGTTACAAGACCTCCTTCCAATGTAAGTGGCAGTTTCTGGATGGGCCACACCAATATTGACTCTTATTTGCCCTCTGCATCACAAGTGAATCTGATGGAACTGGATGCTGAAATAGATGTATGAGGTTGGTAGACTGGCTGCAGGCGCGTTTGTCTTGGGAAGTGATGTTTGGGTCCACGCAGAGATACGCAACATAGTCCATCAGCGGGACCTTCACCTGACTGACAGGAGGCCCGTCTGCCATCGGACAAATGCTGCAGCTTACAGAAGGAGGCAGTCCGAGAAAAAACACCCAGAGCTGAGCCCTGCCAGTGGCTGATCGTTTGGTTTTTGCTATGCAGTCTCTGACAAGCTGGGCTGCAATATTAGCTTTTCTGATCACCTCTTCTTGTTTCCCTCCTACTGCATGTGCCTGCTAGCTGCCTTGTGTCACGAGGATAAGCCTAGCAAATGGTCTTCATCATGTAAAATTTTAAATAGCCTAGAATCTACCTCTCTGAAAGCTGCTTCTCGCCTTCTGTTGCGCGGTTGCAGTCGTAGTTCATGGAGCAACATTAGCTGAATAGCTGTTGTCACTCGAGACTGAGGCTCTGAGCAGGACATTCTTCTAAAGGAGATGTCACCTCTGATAGTTTTCCTGCTCTGCGAAGATGAAGTCAACAGTTCTTTGGCCATGCTACCAGGCTGCTTGTTTTTATTTTTTGTTCGTATTGGGGGGTAAATGGGCAGGGAACCATAAAAAAAAAAAAAAAGAGGACTGTATGTCTGTAAAAGTATATGATATTTTTGCAGGGAAAGCGATAGATAACATGGCACAGCATGAAGTTATAAAAGGAGGTTGCAGTCAGCGCTGCTGGCATTAATTTAACTAGAGAATGTGCCCTTAAATGTCAGGAGACTGCAAGAAGCACTGAGTTATTTGAGAAGACAGCAACTCTGATGTTGATTTTTTTCAACAAAAATGCAGAAGATTAAAAGCAGCTTTCCAATTTTGCCAGCTTTCTTATTGATAACAGGACTGGGGCTTTAGTGGGTGCTCTAGGAAGGTTAATGAAGCTATAATGGTTATGGTGAAAGAGTATACATGAACTAATTGGCTTGTATAGGTGACTCACCACTGAAGCTAAACTCAGCAACTGATAAACTGAGCAGCTAATTTGCTGTGAAGATAGTACAGTTCCAGATACACCGGCCTCTCATACTGGCAGATAAAACAAAACCAGACAATCTGGGTTATAAAAAGAACAGGGGCTGCAGTCATATTTCTGCTGTATCAAAACCTAAGAATGGCCATTCTTGATCAAACTAAGGGCTTGTCTGTCTTCAGCAGGGCGTCTGGTGAGTGCACAGGGAAAAGCATGTAGAAACGTGGCAGTAGGATGATCCCACCCCTCGTATGTCATCCCTGCTTCTGTCAGCTCTGTGGTTCAGAGGCTTTTGGAGCCAGAGGTTGCATTAGGTTGCGTTTAATGCCCCTGATGGGCCTGTCATCCGTGAATTTATCTAATCCCTTTTTGAACCTATTTATGTGTCTGCTCCAGAACATCCTGTAGCAGTGGGTTTTGCACTTTACTTTTGTGTTGTATGAAAAAGCACTTCATTTCCTCATTTTAAATCCACTGCTTGATTGCTTTATTGGATATTCCTTACTTCTTTCATTTGAAACAACACAGACTGCTTTGATTTCCTGATCTTCTTCATGCTATTCATGATTTTATAAACCTGTCATCTCCTCTCAGCCTCTTTTCCAGGCTGAGAAGTCTATTTACTACCTCCATATATCAAAAGCGTTCCAAAACTTTGATCATTCTTCTTATCTCCTCCATCCTCTTTACAGCTCTGTTAGATCAGGCTATAGCCACCTGTATCCTCCTTTTGCAAAACCCTTAAAGGGGAAGAAACTAATTCAGGAGTTCAGCGATCATAGTGTTGGGGCTTTGACTCCATGCCTCCCAGTTCCTCAGAGAGCATCCTCGGGCCATCTACCCATCCAGCTCATGGCATTCCCCTGCTTTTCATTAGAGCTGATGTGGAATATTTATCTGGGCCTGAAACAGGTAGGAGAGTGAGATGGATTCTGCTGTCCAGTGTCACTTTAATGCTGTGCCAACACCCCATCAGTCAAACATTGGATGAAGTGCATTTGCTCTCCTTGGAGCTGCGACTAGGATTCTGGTTTCTCTCTCCAGGTAAAGGTCTGTAAACACACAAACAAACAGGCGCATACATCCTCTCATTTAATGAAAGAAACAAAGTGCAAATATTCGTTGCAGAAGTTCAGTATCTAAGTATCTACGTGCTAATGTACACAATTGTCTCTCTGAATTGGGACATTTTACTGCTGGTTTTGGTGTTTTGGTTTTTTTTTTTTTTCCTTTTTGTATTCAAGATCCAAAATAACCCAGCTGCTCTGTGTGTAGGTAAGCAAATCTGAGTCAATAATGAAAGACTTTGGGGAATGATGGCCCTGATCTGGTAAAGCTTGAAGATCTGCGAGCAGCTGCTGACAAGCTCTGAAAAACCGGAGGGGTTATAAGCAGCCAGTGAATGGCAAAACATATAGATAAATGACTACATAATACTCATTATTCCTAATTTAGTCTCTCAACCTTGAAATGGGTGGAATGTGTTGTTGTTTGTTATAATAGTAGCATTATTTATTGTCAGATAACAGAGATCCCGTTGTGGTGCTGTAGAAATGTGTAGTTAAAGGGCTACATTTGATACTAAAAACGCCATTCTAAAGCAGCTTTAAACAGTCCCAATAATTAACTGATTAATAAATCTTTATGTAGTCTTATAGCATCCATAAAGTAGTCAATAGGTTATTACTGAATTTCGCAATTTACAACTTCTTCCACAGATGTGCTCATAAGCATTTATAGTATCCCACATGCACATGTGAAACTTTATGATAATAAGTATTAACTATTAAACCTCAGTAATTAGATTGTCAATGATAGGAAAGAACTGCCTCTTTGCTTCATGGGTAGTATTAAAGAACTTAAAGGCTGAGCATTTAGCCGTGTAGGATTGGAAGACTTTCAGCAGGGCTAGGTTAGGTGTATTTGGCCAGGCCTTGAGACATGGTGACTATCAGCAGCTGAAGTCAGTCTTTATGAAGACAAATGTCGAATACCTCCTGAAATCAATGAAAGTATCGTGCCTTCTGCTGAAATTTTCATAGGCCTTCCAGTGTTCTGCTCCCTAATTTTTTGACAATGCATGGCATATTGTAGTGATACTTATGCCATTTATACTACTGAATTTTTGATACTTAGGAAACCTAATTTTGAATTTTCAGAGCTTCATATCGCAGCAAAGTCAACCGTATACAGATTTTAATTTGCCAGTGTTAATGTTACTGTGAGATGTATGTATGTTTGCTTGTGACAGTAACCTGACAATACATCAGGGAGTAGAAGCCTTTGCATACTGTCCACATAAATGCTAAAAGAAAACCTGTTCTGAGAGGGAGCTTAGAGTCCAGTATCAAGAATAAGCACTGGTTATTTTCCATTTTTACTGTCCCTGAAATTATACACATTACAAGAATGATTTGTGGATTTTTTGCTCTTTTCCTATGCTTATGTAGTAGCAATTTATATGTTTGCTTTAGCCCAAACCACTCTGTTTTCATTTTGAGAGGCTAAAAGAATTACCAATGACTGTATTGATAATCTTGGGGTTATTTTTATATGCTGAATCTCTTTAAGAGTCTGCTCTGCTTAATATTATAAGCATCATACAAAAGTACAGTATAATAATATTAAGAAAATATAATAAGATGAGATTGTAATATGTAATTTTTATTTATGCCTGAGTTGCATGCAGAGACTGATATGACATGATACCTATTAGTTGTAGTTGTAGCANCCAGGTGGGGCCTCACCAAGGCAGAGTAGAGGGGGAGGATGACCTCCCTCGACCTGCTGGCCACACTCTTCTGGATGCCCCCCAGGATGCCATTGGCCTTCTTGGCCACAAGGGCACATTGCTGGCTCATGGCCATCCTGTTGTCCACCAGGACTCCCAGGTCCCTTTCCTCAGAGCTGCTCTCCAGCAGGTCAGCTCCCAACCTGTATTGGTGCAGGGGGTTATTCCTCCCCAAATTAATAAGATAATAAGCACGAGATAAGTGATACTGTCACCTACTTCAGTGTTTTCCCTATATTTTTATTTATCTGGTTTTGCTGTTACAAAACTTAACTAGAAGCTGAGAAAAACAAACAGCATGTAGCACATATACATGCACTGATTTTCTTTCCGCTTTAATTACCATATTTCATTGCATTGTTCACTACTGTTGTTAGTATTATTAGATTCCTTTTGTCACTTATGTTCTTCGTGTTTGCTTTTGGTTTGGTTCATTATATTATGACACGATAACGTGAATAGCACTATTCCAAAGGTGAATTACCACAACAGCTAACAGCGTGCGGTATCTCTGAGATCTGGTAATGTTGCACTGCAGACAGTTGCTAACGTTGCATTTTTACTTTTTTTGTGTGCCTGTGCTTTATGGCTGGTGATAACATTCTGCTGAGACTTTGTTATATTTTTGTGAGACTTGATTTTTACCTATGTTTTACTAGTTGATCTCTCAAGAGAGAACATTGCATCTTCATCCGAAGAAGTTGATGTATGCTTACTGTAAACAGTAAGGATCAGAGGGATGGAAAGAAGAACTTAATGTGTTTGTCTTTTTAAGGTTTAACTGCAATGCTTAGATATGTTATGTAATCATTTTAATTGCCTACACATAACTAAGCCATCTATATCCCTACTCATGTGAAAGGGAGGTAGAACCCTTAATATATCCCTCCTGTGCAGCAGTTTGACTATTAACAGATTCTTCATTCCTATATTCTTCTATTTCATTAATACTAAGAATGGTATCTTACAGCTTTCAGAAGTGTGGAGTTTACTCAGGGGTGTAATATGACTATTTTCTTCTCTAGGCCTTGGGCTCCTTGACCACCAGTCTTCTGCTGCAAGGAGGGTCATAGAGTACTTTAGAAGGTCTTTCATTTTGAAAGTTTGTGGTGATTTAAAAAATATTCTGTATACTTAAGGTAGCATAGATTGTTCAGCGTGGTACTTTCTTGAACTAGTAGAATATTTTTAATAGATAAATTGCGAGAAGGAAGGTGATGATACAGTCTCACCCCCTCTGCACAGCACAGTCCAAAGCAGCTTGCTCACAAGCCTGTGCCTCAAACCCATGGCTTCTACTGGTGCATTAGCTCGCTTTCCAGGTGTTACCCTTGTCTTTCTGAAAAGGCTTTAAAGACTACAGAATCTACTGTGCACACAAGGCAGTTGCTGCACAGATTTTTTGCTTTGATAGTTACGTGTCTGCATTTACTGATTAATTTCTATTTGACTAGTTTCAGCTTCCAACAAATCCTTGGATTTTCTGATACCTTTTCTTTTAGATCAAAGGTTCATAATTAGATACTTCTCCACATAGGTGCTCCCAGGCTGAGGCAAAATAGTTTCTTTGCTGCTTCTCAGTTAAACCAAATAAACTGAGCTTCTTAAAACTTTGATGAAATACGTTTTTCTAGCCCTCAGATCACTTGCATAACCTTTTTCTGAACCTCATCCCGTTTTTAGTCATCTTTGGGAGTTAAAGAGCAAGAACTAGAAACGGGATTGCAGTAAGTGTCTTGATGATGCTGTGAACGGGAATAACCACATCTTCCAGCTCCTCCTTGGTTGTGCTTCCGTATATGGATGCTAAGGATTTCTTGACTGCATTGTTGTTCAGGAACTTCATGTTCATGAAGTCATCTTTTATAATACCGTTACACTCCAGGGTATAATCTCCCATCTTTCTAGTGCAGTATGTATTCCTTGCTCCAAAGTGAACGATTCTATATTCAGTTGTATTAAAACAAGCTTTGCTCTGTTGAGCCCGGTGAACTAAGGGATGCAGAGCAGCGTGCATCGCTGGCCAGTTTTCACTGTTAACCACTCCTTCGAATTCAGTCTCATTTTTATTTTCTTAAGATTGCATTCACTGTCATATTCTTTGTCCCAGCATATTTTTTGATCAGTCCGTGGATCTAGCCCAAAAAACCCTACCTGAACTATGAGGGCACTGCCTTTCAGCTAGGGGGTGAGCATCTTCAAGAGCAGAGGATGTTTTTATTAGCATTTGTTTTGCTCAGATCAGTAACTAGAAAATCAAAGGTAAACATAGAGCAGGGATACAAAATAGTAATGGGCAAAGCCAAATTCCCTTGATTATGACTCTTGATGTTCCTTTCCTAGCCACAGTTTGTACCTGGGGAATTTAGTTGAATGCTTGTCCTGTGAGGTCAAACTGTAGCAGTGGCTGTGAGCAGACTTGCCTATGGCAGTTGATACAGCTGGGCTACATTTTGTTTACTTCCCCCTCATCCCCCCCAAAAAACCCAAACTAGCAACCCTAATGTTTGTTTGCAGAACGGGACTGCCATTTTAGCGCATTACTGTAGGTATGCACCATAGCATCTTGACTGCAGATTTCTAGTTATTGGAAGTGAAGGATCTCGTATTCAGCTGCAAAGTCTTCTCCAGCATCATCTACGCAGTCGCTGTTGTCTCTTTCTGAAGTTGTTTGGGTTCCCCAAGAGCCTGCAGGTCACATTCACAAAACTGGATTTAGGATTTTTAACATTCAGCTGCTAATGTATGCATATATGTGCATCCAGTGGATTAATTGCTAGCCATATGGAGCTAGTTCAACATCTTGGACTTTATGCAAACATTTAAAGCTGAGAAGTAAATTTACATTCATAAATAAGAAATAAATTCAATTATCTTGTCACTTAAAAAAAATAATAATGAGTGTTACGAAGGACGGTGTTAAAAGCCACGCTAGCAGCAAGCGGTAGGTTGTGTCGTTGCCGAATCTGTCTTCTAACCTCTGCTTGACCTAATTCTGTTGAATTCCAGTGGTCTGTGCAAGTACGTATTCTCTAGGTATAAGAATAGTAGCAGCAGTTACACTACCTAGGACAAGAATGTACAAGGGCTATCAGCTGTCTTGCCTAGGGGCATGAGATGGCTGCCAGCTGGGGTTAAGAAAAAGCATTTTCTTCCTGTGAGGCATTGCATAATTGTCTGCGTATATTAACTGTGTTGGGTCCTTTGTCTGAAATTTATTATGTAAGCCAGCGCTATAGGAAGATGACAGACTAAAAAAGCAGTCTGGCATATGTATTGTGGCAATTCCTTTTTATTCTGTTTTTAATGCTGTCCAAAATAAAATGAGATTCACTGTATGCTTCACCTTGTTAGCTTTGCGATGCATTGCTTTTAACACTGTCCTGCCAGCTTTGTGACGCAAATTTGACTGCAGCTGAGGAATATTGTTAATCCTCTCATCTCCTTGTGGGGAATCAAAGTTGAGCCAAATGAAATGTTTTGTGCTACAGTGTTTTCTTCTATTGCTGCACATACAAAGCAAGTAAAAACGCTGGCTGCCAGAATCTCACTAGAGTGATGCTGATTCTCCACGTTTATGAGATGCCAATAAAACAGAAGCTATTCTTTTTCATCTTGCAGCTTACTCTTCACCAAAGTAAAACTGGAATGGATACATAAAGGACCTGAAGAGGCTCTGGTGACGTGCAGACATATGTTGCAGATGTGGCAGATGGTATATAATGTTTTACAGCACAGGTAGGTTTTCCTCCTACAAATTCAGATTTCATAATGGAGATGCCGTCCTCTTCTTTAATTGTCTATATACTTAAGTTACTTTGCAAAATGGTAATAAACAGCACTGTTTAAAAAGAAACATAAGAAATCTTTCTATCTGTGATTAAAAAAAAAAAAGCAAAATTTTAATAGCCATGATTTAAAAAAAAAAAAACCAAACAAGCAACAACACAAAACATCAAGATTTTAAGTTTGAAGAAGCAGTTTGAACCAAGAATTTGTGATCTGAATGTCAAAACATCTCTATCCATGTTCAGATGTCCAGAATGGAGGGCAGATTTATTTATTTTTTTCTCAATAGTCTGAGCATCTATCAGCTATTTTTCACAGTCTTCAGTCATTGGCACCACCTAGGAATGTGTGGGGGTGATACAGTCCTGAACTGAGTAAGCCAAGGAAAGGCACCCAGCCAAGACTCTGTCATATGCTGTGGTTGCATGCCAGTTGCATAGCCTGGTGCTAACTGGGCAAGGAAAGGAGTGAAGGATGTAGCATCTTTCTTCCTTCCCTTGTCCTAATAAATCTGTATTTAAACAGTACTAGATTCCCTGTTTGTTCCCTCCCTCTCATCTGCTTCCCCTCCAAAAGGAAAAGTTTAGAAAGTGTGAAAGTTACCAAGTTGGGTTGTCTTCCTTCCCACATCCTCTGGATATTGTCCCAGTCATGTTACCACTGTACAACTGCCTTGAGGACGTTATCCCAAGACTGTACTTATCTTTTACCTGTAATATCCATAGAGGTTGTGTTTGGTGGGAAGGACAGCGTGCTCGATGGCAACAGTCATGACAACAGACTGATGAAGCTTGTGTTGGTTCCCCAGTTTCTCTATGCATTTACATAAGCTTTATAAACACCAGAAGCATATGTACAGAATGATACATGTCTATATAAAAGTTGTCCTTGAGGGATTATTAGTAATTCCTTGTTAGTTTAGCTAATGAGCAGCAGACCAAACACAAAAATCAAGATATTTACATAGCAGCAGAGGAATGGTCTGTCACAAGATGGAATCATTGATTTCCTTGGGCCTTAGTCTCTAGCTAAGGATTCAATCATATACCTCTCACATGAGTAATCTTTAGACCATGAGTAGTCCTCATGAAGCTGATCAAATCCATGCTGAACAATTACAACTGAGTAAGATTTACTCTTGCAAGGCGGGGGCTGTAAGCCTGAGACTGAAAAGAGTGCATTGGAAAACAGACAAACAAATTTGGACTGCATTTGAATCCCAAGCTGTGCTTTGGTTATTATACTTAAAAACCCAAGATGTGATAACTTTAGAGGCTTTTGATAAGCTTTAGCCATAGAAGCCTAAACAAAACAAATTGCTTTGCTTTTGCTCTTAGGAACTCTAATGTGTATTTCAGTGCTATTCCCAGTGAGTCTTTTTGGTTTTCTCAAAAAATACTTCATACAGCATTTTGCATTGGGAATTACTGCTTGAAAGGTAACAAGAATGAACTTGGCACCTGCAGTTTTAGACTGGATTCAGTGACCTGGGAAGCCCCTTAAGTTAAGCAAATTGCAGCACTATCAGCTAAAAAATATGTAAAATATTCCAGGTTGGGCTTGCAAAGGAACTTAAGGGGAATTCTTATCAGTAAGACTTGGGCACAGATATTTTTTAGGGCCTCTTGGAAAAAGAGAAGCCTGTATTTACCTGAAGGTGGGAGCTGTTGCACCCAATACTCTTTACTAGTTCAATCAGTAGCTAATCACCCACACAGTTAAATTGCACTTTAGTTGCATTTAGTTGCATTTGTCTGACCTAAGTTTCTGGGTTTTGCAATCTTACTGTGACTCGACTAGATTACGGAGCCTTTCAGGGCACAATTTTTTCCCCCAGGCAGCTATTCATATGCCGTGCTCAAGTCCCCTCTTGGTGTCTCTCTGATAAACTGGTGCCTCTGCAGTCTCTAACAATCGTTTTCTTCAGCAGTTTTTGTCACCGTTTTATCTACTGTCTCAACTACCTTTTAAGAACATGGGCAGTGGAGTGGCCATTCCAGTGCCGTCTGCAGAAGGTAGATCCATCTGGCTTCTGTCCCTTCCATGGTGCATGGAAAAGCGTTCTTGGCTGGAGGCCTCTTACTGCAGCTTTGAAGGAGCCGTTGATTTTCAGCCCTTCTCCAGCATAACAAATAAAGCTGTTGGGAGGGGCTGTTTTGCATAATGCAGTCCACTTGGGTTTCAGGCTGGGATTTCAGTCTGTTTTCACAATTAAAAGGCCGTACTCTTGACTGTGCTGAAGTGCATGTAGTAACTGAGGCCACCTCATCAAGCCTTCTCTGAACGCCGCTCTCCTGGGGTCAGTTTTTACTGTCGCCAAACGTACACTATCCGCCGGTCTCCTTTGTGTAGGAGTATAGCGGGTAAGGCAGTGTTCAGCCCTCAGCCAGGGCACTTACACGTGGGCTAGTCCTGGCTAGGCACGGCTGAGGGGCAGGGCAGGGAATTTAATTTTCCCTTCTATCTGTCACCACATGATAGTCTGGAATCAGTGTGGAAACCAGTATGGAAGACAGGGAGGCCCAGTCAAGGCTGGAAATTTGTGCAGGCAAATGACCAAGAATTCAGGGTCCATTAGCAGAAATCGTAATGTTTGATACCAAAGCCCAAGTAAAACGTTAATTAGCTATTGTAAATATGATTACCACTGTAATGAATGACAGCTTTTAGTCCTAAACTGTTAGCAGGGAAGGACAAGATTTGGTTTATCTTTTGCTGTTGTTTTCTGTGATAACAGAATAATCATGTTTAAAACCAAATATCAGTCCCAAGCTAATTCTTCTGCTAGATTAATGCAAATTCAAGGGAATCCTGTGCAATCCCTACCAAAGCAGTGATCAGACTGGAAGATGGGGCAATCATGACTCTGTGACAGCATGTTTCCTGGGAGGAATATTGTCCAAAGGCTGATCTGCAGGCTTGGAAGCATGCCAGAAAAAGTAGCCAGGGCAGTCACTTTTCCTTTTGATATTTTGTCCGGTAATGGATGATGAGAGGAGATATCATCACCATCTGATCCTGGGGGGATGGCAGGCTATGTGGTGACAGGAAGGCTCAGGAGATCTGCGTTAAGTGGTTTTCATTAGGCACATGATTTTTTTTTTTTTTTTTTTGGAGTTTCCCTTTGGAAGACCTCTGCTGTGAGGACAGAAGTCTAGCAGAAGAGAAGACCAGATGGTCTTCCTTTTCATAAAGTGGTGCTATGTGGTAGCTTTTATCTTCCTCCTCTGCTTGAACAGAACAAAGGTGAAAGAGGAGAAAATAATCCCTTTGAAATTAAGAAATTAGCACCTGGGTGGAAGGTGGTAATTGGTCTGTTTCAGAAGGATCAGTACAGCAGACCTGTGAACAAATCCTTCTGCAGAGAAGCCCAAGAAGTTGTGGTTCTTCCTGCGCATGGGGTGGCTGGTTGGCCTCCTCTGGTCTGGCTTGTAGCTGCCCACGTGTTCCTGGTCCAGTGGTTTGCAAAAACCCCCAAAGCCAAATGGACTAATAGTGGCACGCAGCCTGGAGCCCTTGCTGGGCACTCTCTCTGACCTTCCTGTCCATTGCTGGGGCGAGGGTGTTAACACATTCAAGAAGCCGATTGCCTGCAACTGGAAGACTTGAGTCTTCAGATCCAACGGCAGCTACATGAGACTGTTGCCTGCTTCAAGGAGAACACTGTCTCTCCACAAAAAGGTGGCCAGGTAACATGGTTTTGTTTCTTTACAGTGGCTCTGAGAAAGGAAGTAGTGTGACTGAAACACCGGTGATCAAAAAGCATAACGGACTGCATCTCACGCTCCCAGATGCTCATGATACCGATTCTGGTGAGGAAACGAGATTTGTGCTTTCCCATCCTAAATGCACGCTTTTGTGAGACAGGAATATTTTCTTTTCTTCATCAAGGGTGGGGGGGCTGCGTGCTCACACACATGTCGCTGGGCTGGTGGTTAAGAGGCCCAGATCTGTCTCCAGGGCCATCTTTGCTGCAGAATGTGTCACTGTGGTTTGTCTGTACCTTGGCTTCCCCGTGCCTAAAACAGAGATAGGGGTTCCTGCTTGCTTTTACAAATCTCTCCGAGACAAGCATGAAAGCTATTAGTTGGGAGTTCACTATACTTTGCAAGAACTGTATGACTCAATCTTTCTTCTTCTTCTTCTCCCCCCGCCCCCAACCCGCCCCAAATTTAATCCTTTTTAGATGTTCTGATCAAGCCAGCTATTATTGTGGGTTTGAAAAGCATAGTGAGAGTGTCAATTCCTATTAGAAGGTAATTTGGTTTGGGATTTGTACATAAACCTTGTGATGCTTTATTATACTGTAAATACACATTCACAGTAACAGATATAGTCAGATGGAAATAACTGAGACATCAAAACTAATCTTGGCAGGAAGGGGAAAGGAGGCTTTCAGAGAGTGCTGCTGACTTGTGATTTTATCATAAGTCTCGTGATAGTTGGTGCTTCCTTTAAAACCCTAACTCTCGAAATCAGATGATTATGTGAGAAACTTGCCTTTTAATTTGGGCGGGTTTTTTAGGGAAGCTATTTTATACCATTGTGGATATAGAGAAAATAAGCGCACAGACTCAGAAACCGGAAAAGAAGAATGTGAAAGCTTATTTTTAAAATTCCTAACATGTAAACAAGTCTCACAATTTGGGGTTAGGGAATTAGAGTTCGCCTGAGTCTTAATCTTGAACTTCTGGAATTGGTAAAACTGAAGTCACACGCTCAGCACATATGGCTGAGATGGAGGACAAGTTACTATGTATTTAGTACACGACTTGTATTAAATTATGTGTGTTTAACCCCCATTTACTCCCACCGCTGGTTAAAAACCATTGCAAAGTTCAGTCTTCAGCATATAAACATTCAAATATCAAAACATTATTCAGCATGTCTGCTCTTTTGTTTGTAGTGTTAAACCCTTAGGGTCTATATTTACGACGTTGTAATCTTATTGATTCCATACACACATATTTATGTAGTTCTTAATCTTTTAGTTCAATTTCCCTTTTATTACCGTTTTGCTGAGATGAGTCTCTGTATTTTGTATAGGTCCTTTTTCCTCATTGTTTGTATGACAGTGTTGTATAGTCTTTGGCTTAATTAAAGAAAACAGGCCGAATTCAGCACAGATAGATGAAGAGGATATACTAAATGAATATGTGCTGTTTGGCATATTAAAAATTATCTGGAAAAGGGAGTGAATATGACATGAAAGTTTCCTGGTGATGCAAAATCATTTAGGATAGTCATCACTTTGATAATTGTGAAGATTTGTGAAATATCGCCTATCATCCCTGATGCTAGGCAGTAAAATGGACTTTCAGTTTCAGTGAGTATATGAAAATGGCTTGGAAAACACTGTGGATAGTTTGCAGAATCCATCAGCAATAAGCAATAAACCCCAAAAAATATTATTTGCCACAGTACTTCTATTATCCATCTAATTCCCATTCTGCTGCTGAAACAGTGAGGGGCTTATGGTGCCTAGACTGTGGGGCTGAGCCTGGATTGATCCCTGCCCCTTGGTGCTTCATGGTATGTAAAGTAATTTCAATGAAAGGAGTGTGACCAAGTAATTTACAGCATAGGCTCTATGCATTTAACAGCCTTTGGCGTTCCAGTCAGGAACACCTGGTGCTGCATGGTATGTAAAGACATTCTGAGTGTGGATCCCATGCTCTTCGGGAGATCCCTCGCCTTGCTTTGTAATTGTCTGGAGAAAGGAGTGTGACCAAGTTTGGGCTACACCCACTTCACGGCATGGTTGGAGATTGTGAGACCAAATTGTTACCAGCAGAGCCTGTGATGTTTCCATGTGCTGGGGTACCACCCTTCTAGGATCTCGTTCCTGCCTCCTGCTCGCTCCTCTGCGGCAGACCTGCAGCATCTCCTCCAGAGGCGCAGCAAAGCAAAGCTCAGGCGTGTTTGGCTTGGTCTCTGTGCAGTGCCCTCCTCAAAAAGCACCTGGGCTGGGTACCTGTTCCAGCCTGCTCTTAGCCCACTTCCAGCAGCCAGCGTGCAGTGGAGCAGCTGTAGTTCAGCAGAAAGTGCTGTGTGCCATGGTACTGCCTGCCAGAAAGAACAAATTAATGTAAAGTACAAGCTTTAAACCAGCTTTTCACACGCATAAAGTGATTTGCCCTGCATGCAGTTTGGTTTAAACCAAGAAATTTATTCCTCCTCCGCTACGAGAGTACAGGTTTCCATGCTAACACGGTTGCACCCACAATGGACGTAAGGATGGGGCTCGTGCTGAAATTACACCGTCGCCTTAGCGCAGGACTGGCGCTGGCTGTTTGCAGCAAGGATCCGTGGCTCGCTGCTCTGCAGGCTCTAGGTGCTGCTCTTCTCCAGCTGCAGGAAGAGGGCAGCTGGGTCTGTTGTCCCGGTTGGGAGCCTCTTTGAAGACAGTAGGGGGTGAGACTGGAAAGTACAGCTCTAGCCCCTCTCGCCCTTGTGCCTCCCCAGAGCCGCTTTGAGCTGCTTTGAAGGAGGGAGGAGGTCTGATATTATTTTTTTTTTCCCCGCATCATTCTGGAACAGGCTCTCCTTTCCATTGTGAAATCCCCCGGGAACGTGCAGCAGTATCGCTGTGATGCACAGGCGCTCTGTGATCTCTGGGCTCGTCACTGAAGGGGGGATTACTGCGGCCGGGTTTGACACTGGCTTCTCCCTCCGTTAGACCACAATGAGATTATTTGCTGTGCCAGAATTTTAAGTTTGCTGCCAGGAAGATTAATTCCTCTTTATTTTCTTCATCTTCTCCTAACTGAAGCAGTGTTCCTAACTAAATTCACCGATATCAGTCAGCTGCCTTGCTGTTTCATTCTTTTTCTGATTTAGTCTTATCTTATAATGCTCTTGCCTGAAGTGATTTAGGCTAGGGAATTCTGTGTTTCTTATAAGCCTAGTAAATCTACTGAGATACATTTCTATTTTGATAGCAGTTTTTTCATAGAGGCAAAATATTAAACTTGGTCATTCTTGGTCTTATAACAACCCTGGAATGATGCTTTAAAATTATTTAGATATATTTTGTATGGCTTATATGCAGAGCTCATCACGACAGAATCAATTTTGTTATTTTTATGATTTCTTTCCAAAATGTGCGGAAGGCTTTATTGTAAAATGTGAAGTTTATATTCTGTCTAGTGGAGCTGTTAAAAAGAGAAAGAGACTGCACTAAAATAACAAATTGATGTGGTATCATCTTATGCCAACATTTGCATGTATTTTGAGGCATGACATTAAAGTTCTGTGAGACAAGTTTTGTGGTTGTTTTTTTCTTAGCATATAAAGATGTACATTTCTTTCAGAAGAGGTATTTTATAATGAGACATTCAGAGACTTTATTTTTAATGTTGCTTAAAGTTGTTCTGGCTCCCCCCGCCACCATGAGGTCAGAGTGATATCGGTGCAATACATGCCTATCTCCTCTCTCTGGAGACAGTCTGTTAGAGGTATACTCTTCTCTGGTTCCACTAGCCTTCAGTCAGCCCCCGGGGTCACCGTATTACTTGCCTGAGGTTCAGAGGGGTGGCTGAGCCCTTTCAGTCCAGAAGGGCCAAGCTGGCAAAGATCTTCTCTTACAGAGCTTAGTTGGGCAGATGAGCTTTTAGCAGCATTCCTGTGAGCAGTGCGGGAGAGACGGGTAAGGACAGCAGCAGCAAACGTGCAGGTATGGGCTGGGATGGAGAGAGCCTTCTCATCTGGCATGAGTCTAGAGCAAGGAGCGTGTCTGTGTCTGAGGCTGGGCAGGGATGGGAAGGGATCGGATGGTCTCTGCCTAGTGTGGTTTGCTTCCTTGTGTAGGCTGAAATGGAAACGAAAATAAACATCAAAGGACTGGAATGCCAAAGGTTGTTAAATGCAAAGAGCCTCTGCTGTAAATTACTAAGTAACTTGGGTTCCCTTTTTATGGCTGTGCGGATTGAAGCCCACAGCACTAGGCAACATCAGTCTCAAATCGCAGGCTTTTCCCTCTTGGCAACTGCCTGGCTAATGAAGAAGAAGAAGAGGAGCAGCTTACTCGTGTTCCTTTGAGTGCAACTAGCTCTTAGTGATATTCCTGTAAAGCCTACTTTGTGAGGGAAGGATGCTTCACTAGATCCTAAATAGCTGTTCAGCCTCACAGCAGTGCGTGAACCTCTCCGAAACGCACAAAGGTGCCTGACATAGTCTCCTTGGATTGACTTGCAAGGAAAAGAGGATTTCCCTGAGCTCTGAGGATGTGAATAAAAACACTAGCCCATCTGCCCACCTCATGCGGTCAGACCAGCGTTACGTACGAGTGCTTGCAAGAAGCACAAGCTCCAGAAAGCCTCTCTGAAAGAGGGAAGTAATGTCAGAGAAATGTTAATACTGCAAGTTGCTTTCAAAGCATACCAAGGTGATCAGGAGTGCTAGTATAAGAATCTGGTTAGGCTGGCTGCAAAATCCCCAAAGCCCATGTAATTTTTTTCCAAATTTGCCAATCTGGAAGGCAAGAGGTCTGCCCTAATTTCAGTGTGCTCCTAAATAACATCACTAGCTGTTCACGTGGCCGTTTTCTTGTTGCCTCTGCACTGCAAAGAAGCTGACATGTTTTGGATAGCCAGAGGTGAGTGCCTGGTAGTTTTCCCTGTGTTAAACAACCCTTGTCTGACTTGAATTCCTGGGATTTTCGGTGAAATTTCTCCTAGGTGGAGGGAGGGATGGAGGGAGAGGAGTGTGAGTGGGCAGGGCAGGGGGAGGAATCCCATGCAGTCAAACAGGCTGAAGATGGATCTGTTAAAGAAGCTGTTAAATATAATAAATTCTCAGTGCAAAACAGAACGGCTTTTACGGTACCATTAAAGCCGTAATTGCTGCATTACTGCACTGTCATCTCTTGGAACATTAGATCAGGAATGTCTTTGAAAATATGTAGGAATTTCAGAAATGCATCTAGGAAGAGCGCATTTGCATTTTCCGAGGGAGCCGTGGGAGGCGCCTGCGCTGCAGGGCTGTTTTGAAGTTCTCCTGCTCAAAATGAATGCCATTAGTTAGTGGTGAGATAATGGGGCAAACGTTTCCCCTGGCAGTTTTAGGCTTCCAGTTGCACTTGTGGTCTCTCCCTGGACGCGGCATGCTCAGAGGCAGCAGTGCCTCAGGCCAGGTAAAAGCTGTGGGCCGTATCCTGCCCCATGCCACGCAGGTGTCAAAGGAGCGTGGGGCAGACGTGTGCCTCCCCTTGCGCCTGGCAGAAGGCTGTATCCCAGCGCAGCATTCCAAGGAGTGCTGGCCAGGGGACCGTGCTGCTCTGCCTGCTGGCACCCTGGCCCCGGGTGATGGTCTGCTGGCGAGGATGTGGGGCTTGGCAAACCTCTCCTCAGCAGGCTCCAGCTGGAAAAGCGTGCTCTCCGTCTCAGAAGGACCACTTAATGCACATGCCCCGTGGCAGGTTTTTTTCCCTTCTGCCCTTCCCTTGCCCGGAGCCATCCCAGCTTCTCTGAGTTACCTGTTCCTAGGCTCTGCTGCTCTCTCAGGGTGGCTGCGGTGAAAGAAAGCAGGATTCTAACTCTGAGATCTTGTGGTCTACAAGGTCAGCCTGTAAGGATAGACTGAGGAGTAACGCTAATCAGTGCAAGTGCTTCAGTCACAGCAGCTCTCCAGAGAAAGAGATTATCGACCTTAACATCACATTAAACCTATATATATTAAAATATTTATTTCCCAAAGCTTTTGAAAGCCAACTCTGAAATCTCATTTTGTAGCTTCCTATTTTGTTAACCATCCTCTTGGGTACCCCTCCGAGAGGTTGTTTCACCAGTATAATCCCACTTGCTGTACTGGAGAACACGGTCTCTGCCCATGCATTCTTCCTGTGAGTAGCTTTTGATGTGATGTTTTGTCCCAGAGATGTGGGTGCCAAATACTTTATTCTTGCGTAAATGTTACAGCACATGCTAAAGGTTAATATAGTCAAAGCACTGAGCTCTCAGCTCCCCAAGGTTAAATGAAAAACCACGCTGCCTCTAAACCAGTGGAACAATATTGATGTCACTTGAAACGTGTGTGCTTTGTGAATGGTGTCAAGCTACTCTGTAATGCTGTATTAAGATTTTCCATTAGTGGGCCATATTTTGTAATTGTGTGGTGACAGTGTGCTTATAAAACGGGTTACTAATAAGTATTCATGTGAAATATTTGATGGTAGAGTTCTGCTTTCCAAATGAGCAAAAAACAGTTGCTTCCTTGATGAATGCTAAGCAGACCTTTATAAAATTACCGTCTGTCTCTTAATTCCCTTGTTTAAGCTGCAGTCCTTGAGTAATTTAGTGTTTTTATCAGTAAATTAACCTTTTATAAAACATGGTCCTGCAGTTGGTCACCCCAGAATCCAGTGGAGCTCTTATTAGATAAAACTGATGCAGTGAGCGGAGAATCAGACAGGCTGCCTTAATAAGTCAAAGAAATATCCCAAAGAAGTATAAAACGTAATATTGCTCTTGTTTGTTCGGTCCCTAGGATCACAGCGAGCCTCTTCCCTTGCTGCATCAAGACTGGAACAGGCCATGTCTGAAATAACTATGCAGAGCAGCGCAATGAAGCAAGGACCTATGCAGCTGTGGACAGCTCTTGAACAGATTTGGCTACAAGCTGGTAAGTCCTGGACCACCTGGAAGTTCCTTTTTCCCTCCCGTGGTGAATGAGATGACATAAGTATTAATGGAGTAACTTGAAATCAGTAGTTGAAAATCACCTTATTCCAGCAGAAAATCTGCCTATCTATCCCAGCCAGTTTTTGAAATATTACTTATTTGATCCAATATAACAAAAAAAAAAAATTGGAGTAGTGCAATTTTTCAGCTCACCTCTATTTTTCCATAACACGCAGAAAATTTCAGTCATCACTGAAATATGCTTTTAAAAGAAGAGAGTAGGTAGTTCTTCATTAACAAATGGTAGTTGGTAGGGACAGTTATTTTCATTCTCCTTTTCCTACGTGCTTCCTTGTAATTAGACTGGGCGAACCATGTATTTAATGTTATTTATACACTAGGAACTTCCCAATCTTTGCTGAGGTTTAAGTGAAAATTATTAACAAGAGCAAGTCCTCTGCTCTTTTTATCCCTGACTGTTTGAGTCTCCCAAGGACTTGTAGGTTGCATGTCAGTTTGAGACATTCATGCAGAGATGCTGCAGCAGAGCACATAAAGGGACAAAGAGAACAGTGAGCAAGAACTCTACCCAGAGGCGATCTCCAAACTCATGAAAGGGTTTTATGTAGGACACTGAGTGAGGAATGGAGTTGCACAGCACATTCTACCATTTGCATTCCAGCGTTTCAGGACTGATAAAAAGAGTTCTGATCCTGCAGTTTTGCTCTTAAAAGACACAGCTTTTTTTCCACAACTGGGCCCACAGTTGTGCGCCTGAAATTGCATTTAAGTGCTGTGATTGCTTCTTAGATGTCTCTGCTACCATTTGCAGTGGGGGGAGGAAAAAAAAAAAAAAGGCAGAGCCCACTGGAACTGTGCTGAACATTTGCTATTCTATATGCAGGAGAACCTTTCAAATTCTCATTTAGCTAATCTGTACAATTGACAATTCTCACATAAAACCTGGCAGTCTCACCCTACTTCTCAGCAAAGATTTTTATAGCTGTTTTTGTGGTCCATTTCCTACCAATTAGACTTCAGTTCTGGTACAAAATATGTGACATTCTTTTTTGTTACAATTTGACTAACTATTAAAAGAACAAAAGAAGTTACCTTATGGAATGCATCATCCTTTAAGTTAATCACATGTGTTCGCTTAATGGCTCGTGTGTATGTAAATTTCAGTGATGTGCTGTGGGCTTCAAAATCACTGGCAAGATTTTGCTTTAGTCAGTTTATGCTCCTGATTTAAGGCTGCAGAGGAGGCTGGTGGGGAGCAAAAAAACCGGAGTTTATTGTGATGAGAAGTCAGGTGTCTGTTGTCCATCACCCTGCAGATAGCTCTAGGCAGTTTAGGTTTTTGCTGCTGTGTGGAAAGACAAAAGCAATAAAGACCTAATGCTTGCTGTGACCTAGCTGTGAATTGCTACGGTTACTGTTCAGTGCCTTTCTCAAAGGTGTTAATTAATTCTTTTAGATAGAATTTATTTTTATAAGCTGTAACTTTCCTGTCCTATTCTATCATTTTGAAATCTTTTGGTTTGTTCCATGCTTGCTTTTAACTGGCCTTGAATCAGGATTGATATTCTGAAAATAGGTACTGTGACTGCTTTGTTATTTTGTTACTGAAGTCAGTTATTGTTATGGATGCAGCTTAATGAGCTCTTGGTAAGGTACTGCCCATTCTCTTCTCGCAGTAGTGTGGAAGTTGCTGCATTCTGGTATCCTGAGGGGTGAAAAGAGATGCAGGTGGATTTACTCTCTGTGGAGAGAATAATTAGAGGACATCTTTGAAGTGGGTCAGGTCTTACGCTGGGCTTAGTGAGAGGAATAGTCCAAAAGGCTATCACTGACCCTGTGTACTAGAATCTTTCCCATCTGGAAGGAGGGGAAAGGAGGAGCGGGTGTACTCGTAAGAAGTTAAGAACTTCCAAAATAGAGATATTTCATAAACAACAAATTCAACAGAGAGGCGCCGTTAAAAACAGTTGAGGTAGTCACATGCTTTTCGTGACAGCTCACCCCAAAATTAACAGCTGTGGAAAGCAAGGGGCGATTAACATAACATTCTGATGGCTGCATCCGGAGTCCCTTCCTAATCGTGATCGAGCCGCACCAGTATGCTGGAGATTTCTATCAGGTTTAGCTTGGACTTGTCCTTTTTCAGTCAATGACTCATCTTGTGACTCTAGGCAAGTTGCCTAACTTTTTCATACCTCGGTGTCCTATCTCTAAAGGGAAAAAAATATGTTAATCTGCCTTTGGGAAATGACTCGTGTATTGTTATTTTTGTTGCCGTTAACACTTTAACCTTTTTAGCGTGAATCATAAATCTTTAGATGAAATTATTATAATTTCCTAACCTTATACTACACTAAATTTATAACAAAGCATCCGTCCTCTTCAGACAGTAACAGGACGCAGCTGGCCCTGTCTCTGTGCGCGAGTGTGGATGTAGAGCGCCAGGCCAACCGTGTCTGGGTTCCATTACAGCCATTACCGTTCCCATGCCTCTTCGTAACCCAAGGCACGAAAACTAATCGTACCAACTGACTGTTCCGGTCAAAGCTTTCTGCGCTTAGATTGGAAAGAGGGATACAAACCCAGCAATCCCACAGCTATGTGAGGCTGTTCTCACAGCCGTCCAGTGGCCAGACCAGGCCACAAAGCCAGCACATACGCTTGCAAGGGGACCATTAATGGGTGGTAGCTATCAGATGGTGCTTATGTAGAGGAATTCTTACCGTATCACCCTCCACTTGCAGCTGCAATAGGAATTCCTGCCTTGTGCAGAAGCATCCTCAGTCTGTTGGAGCTGGAGAGCCCTTGTTGCGCTCCTAACAGGTCTCACAATTAGTGCATGAGAACACGTGCATTCTCTTAACAGTGGCTGAAGAGGCTGTGAACCCTGTGCAAATAGTTAATCTCTTTTGGTCAGTGATAAAGATACTTATCTCGTGCATGAGAGGGCATAGACTTAGTGGTTTTATCCAGAAATTTTCTGGGTTTATGACCAGCACAGTTATGTGGGGAAGATAATAAAGCAGCAGCTTTGGAAATGCAGCTGCTAAGTCCAAATGTGCTGCATTATTGTGGATGCTGCACCTTGGCTTTCTCTGCGGCATTGCCTAGTGAACTTTGGCAAGCTAATTTTTTGTAGCTTATTGTAAGCAACCAAAGAGCTACTTGATGGATCTGTGGTCTCCAGAAAGAGTTCTCTTCCCTTTCACACATCCAAATAAACCTCAGAATTCTCACTGTTGATCTTACGTCCGGCCATCTCTTGTAGGACCAGCTGGGAGTACAGTCATCTGCAGCAGGGGACTTAGCACATTTCTTCAGTGGGCTTCCATATCTTCCTGTTTTCCCTGCAGGTAGTCACAATTAGCTTTGGAATAGTACAAGGTCTGCTGTCCCCAGAGACTAGAGAGGTTGTCCACTCCCTGCGGCAGGTGTGCTTAGAGGAATACTAATAGGCATACTCTGTTTTCAAGTGTTCTGCAGCAAAGACTGTGATTAACACAGCTTGTCTGGTCCCTTTTAACAATAACCTCCCAGTCCTCTTGAAATGTAATGGCTGCTTAAAAGGAGAGAGTTGTCTCATTAGGCTTTAACATTAATAAGCCTTAACATCGTTCTTGGCCCGAGTCTGAGAAACAGGTCATTTCAAGGAGTACTGGGGAAGGGTGCTGCAGTGCACATGCTCCTGTGGTGCAGCTCCAGGAGAGGTGGTCTTTATGCGATCCATATGCCCGTTTTTCCTCTTTGTTCTACTTTTCCTGACTGAGAGCTTGAATTCAACTTTGAGAGGAGAGAAGGAACTTCTGCGTCATTGCTAAAGCTTGTTAACTCCTTCTACCTCTTGTTGCAGGAAGAGCTGCAAGGGGAATCCTAGAGATTACTGGTGATAATACAGTTTGTCTTACCAGGAGAAATGTCTGACTTGGAACTATTTCTGCCCCTTGCTTCCATTCTAAAATCATGCCAGGACTCCTCTTTGCTGTTTAGAAAATACAATCATGCTGTTTGGCTAAGGAGAACATACTTGAAATGGTTCAAATTTATGACCAAAATTTACCTTCATTCGACGTTTTTATAAGATCACTTTTGATCCAGAGAGCAAAGCGTGTCAGTACTGGAAAGAAATAGTTTTAATAGTTTTAAGCTCTTTGGGTAACTGGAGTGATTTCTTGTCTGAAGTATGTGTGATTATATTTCCAGGAAGTAATAACTGTATGCTCTACTTATACGGAGCATTTTAGAATGCTGCGTGCCAGTTTTAATAAGAGTTCTAATATTCCAGCTCCTGTTGCTATATTATTTTAAGCTTTACTTTTAACTACAATGTCCACTTTGTTTGTCTTTACTAGTAGTTTATATCTGACAATTTAGCTTCTTGACTAACCCAATACTTTACCAAATATGGCCACTCGCGGCAAAGTAGGTCTGGTAATTTGATCTAAGATTGGCTGAATGCCTGCTAAGCACAGTCTGCAAACCTCACCAGGTAGACCTAAGGCTAATTTAAAGGAGCATTTTAAGAAAAATTACTGGGATAACTATTCCATGTGCTCACAGCAGGGCTGGAATGGGCTACTTGCTGTCTCAGTAATGTGCTAAAGTTTACCCCAGGAAAAAAATATTATAACGAACATGCTACGAACAAGAAATGTAAAGACAGCCAGTGTAGCAGAGAACAGTGAGCTAATGGAAAAACATCTGCTCCCCCGAGTTATGTACAGCAGGAACTTTTTTTTTTTTTCTTCCTCCCTTCACAAAACGCTTGAGATTTATTTATTTTATTCTGCATGGGCCAATTCCTGGGAAAAAGCTGCGTTAGAGGAGATGGGCTTCGTTCCACGAGAACATGTCGTCGGGGCCAGTGGGCTGAATGTCCAAGCCCGGCTGGCCCGCGGCCGCACAGCCGTACTGCAGCTGTCCCGGCAGCGGCCAAGGGCACGGCCGGGCCCTCCCCTGCTGGACCTCGGCTCACCCAGCACGGCTTGAATTTGCACAGCTTGCACACAGGTATTTAAATCCTCTTCCTTCCCGAAGCCTTTGGCGATCCTAAGCCCCCTCAAGTTATTAGCTCTGATATTAAAGGTGTTCATCAGGTTTGTGAGACAACTTTACTGACTATAACAGAATAGCTGGGATCCCTTGATGCAGCACTGGTTGTTGGAGCAATTCTAATATTTTTCTTTCTCTTTTGTTTAAAAAAAAAAAAAAAGTGCTTTCAAATTTTAGAATTTAGAACTTCCCCATTCACTGCTTGAGTTCTTGAGCTCCATAAGCGCTGCTGATTTTTTTGGCTCTTCACAGCGATACAAAGCAGTGTGAAAAGCTGGAGCCTGGCAAGGGGGAGCAGGAGGGAGTCCTTTATTACACAGCTATTACTGAGGAGAATTAAGATGTATTGCAAAGATGGCTACCCTGCAGTTTTTACTTAGTAGGAGGGTTTAGGAACATTTCACACTGGAGATGATAGAAATGGTAAAGTGAGCTGGTTTGGTCCCCTCTGAAACATTACTAGGGAAGTTAAGAAGCCAGCAATGGTTCTTCTAAGCCTCCTGGTTTAGCAAGCTCTCTCCTAGGCTTTTCTGGTCCGGGCCAGAAATTCTCCATTTCTCTTCATCCAAATGTCCTCAAGCATTACTAGGTTTTGATCTACACCCTCCAGCTTGGTTTGGTTTATTTTCTTTTCTATCAACAATGAATTTAAAAGTCAAAAGGAGTCTTGGCTGTTTATTGGTACTGGGCATTTTGGATTGCTTCCCCCATTCCTCAGGCTTCTGGATATTTCTCATTGCTGGAGCAGGATTTGAAATTTTGTGGACTGGTAATCCATTGGCATGGATGGTCTTCGAAGATCACATGCCATTTCTCGAAATCTGTGACATGCAAACATGCACATGAGTGTGAACGCTGGCTTGTAAAGGATACAGGCAGTGGCTAGCAGCGCTCTTTGTTAAACAGTCGGGGATCCTTTGCCAAGATATGGAGAGAAACCTGTTACGCTGGCAGTGGTACCCATAGAATGACAGAGGGTACCAAATACTAGCATTTCCTCAGCTGCTCGGTAACTTTTCGGCAAGTGATAAAGTGTACGCAGTCATGAAGAAGGAAGTAGGACATTTATTCACACCAGTGACAGAAAATAGGAATTTATACTATACTGGGCTGGAATATGATGACTTAGAAGTCCTTTCTTTGGCTATAGCTAGTAATATGTGTTTTGAGAGAGGATACAAGAAAAGCCAAAAGCTGCCTTTCCAACAGACGCATTTTTATGTCACTCTTTTCAGTGGTGGCCTTATTGCCTAGAAGGTGATGGCTTGCTTCTCACAGCTGGGAAAAAGCTGTTTCCTCACCAGAGAGCAGGGCCCCACTTCACATGAAGTAACCAGCTATCTTGTAGTGTTTCAAGTAATGTTTTGACCATGCTATTTAGCATAGAAGGTAGCTTGTGGTTGTTCTGTGTTGCTTCCAGAAATTGTCACTCTAATGCTGCATTTGTAAATAAGCTTAGTGGCCATTTCAGCCCCTGTGAGGCCCGAAGCTTGGAAATTTAAAGCAGGTCCCTGGACTCCAGTTAACTGCCTTTGAGAATGTAAATCTGTTGCCTCACTCAAAAAAAAAAACATGTGGCTGACTTCAGGTGGATGGGAACGTGTGGCGGTTTCTGTTCTTCTTCATTTCTGTATCAAAGGTGTGCATCAAATGAAATTATTGCAGTCAGGATACAGTTTGAGGAATCTTCCATCTAATCTACCCGCAAATTGTCAAGCTACTGCATGCAGTCTGGTGTCATAATATAGAGCAATGACTAAATGTCACCTGCCAGAAAGAAAAGGTAGCGGGGGAACCCTTTGTCACAGTAATAGCTCTGTATTCACTGCTGAAGGCAGAGCTGTCTCAGAGGGGTGGGTCTTTCCAGCTGGATAAGGGCTGCTGCAGTAACAAGTATTAATAGCTCCTGAAGGCAGATGATGTGGAACAGAAGTCACCTCCTTGCAGATCCTCGCAGGTGCTCTTACCTTAGAATCATAGAATCGGTGAGGTTGGAAGGGACCTTTCAGATCATCTAGTCCAACCATCAACCTAACGCTGACAAAAACCATCACTAAACCATATTTCTCAGCACTGTGTCTACCCGTCTTTTAAATGCCTCCAGGGATGGTGACTCAACCACTTCCCTGGGCAGCCTCTTCCGATGCTTAATAACCCTTTCAGTGTAAAAATTTTTCCTAATATTCAGTCTAAATCTCCCCTGGCACAACTTGAGGCCATTTCCTCTTGTCCTGTCACCTGTTACATGGGAGAAGAGACCAATCCCCACCTCTCTACAGCCTCCTTTCAGGTAGTTGTAGAGGGTGATGAGGTTTCCCCTCAGCCTCCTTTTCTCCAGGCTAAAAAACCCCAGCTCCCTTAGCCACTCCTCATAAGACTTATTCTCCAGACTCCTCACCAGCTTTGTTGCCCTTCTCTGGACCTACTCCAGCATCAAAATGTCTCAAAGTGTGAAGAGAGCTGTTCCCTGCTGTACCATCCTGCTGGTCATCTGGCTGCACTACCCTGGCCATGGCGCTATGCAGTAGCATTTTTGGGGTGGATGAGAGTAGGGAAGTGCTTGCTTGATCCAGCAGGCACGCACAGCTGAGTGATGTGGAGCAGTCTGTTTGTGGGAGTTAAGTGCTGTGTCTTGGATAACACCTAACGTGATTTGCAAGGAATGAAATTTTAACTCTTCAGTTGTTCACATCACAGAAATAAAATTTAAATCCATTTGATTTTTTAGCTAGATTTAGAGTTGGTGCTGCTGCTTCTGTGGTGACAAGCACAATCACTCTTGACGTTGCTTTGAAACACTTCGGAAACGGGGAGTAGAGTCAGCATTCAAGGTGATGGCAGGCAACTCTGTTCCTCAGACTAGCACTGTGATGCAAACATGACTAGATTAGGCTGGTGTTACTCCTCTGATGGACTCCCTAACAGGGGTCTGTCAAATCATTTATCTTGGAGATGAAAAAAGGAGCCTGACTGCAAGAGACCCAGCTTTGTCAGCGTTCTGGGAAGTGCTCTCGGTCTGTGCGTTTATTACTGGTCTTTGGAGTGAGTAGATGATACGCTTCTGGCAATTCTCACTTGATTAGAGATCTTCACTGCAGACGAGCTTAAATGCTAGCAGGAACAGCTGGAAGAACTAGGAGCTCATGCTAGGAGTTAATGATAATCTGAGTGGAGATGCACGCTGCTCTCTGGGACTGGGCCCAGCATTAAGACTGGTGGATCAGGGGAAGTCTAGTTGCAAGTCAAGACAGAGGCAGCCATGGCCACAAGAGGAGATGTTGTTTAGAAGCAGCAGCAGAGTAGGCTGCAGGATAAGTTGGGTATGGGAAGGAAATAAATCATGCTAGGCTGGACCTTGGAGTCAGCAGCGTAGCTGCTCGTGGTCTCAGTGGGTGCAGGCTCAAGCTTCAAT
This sequence comes from Rhinoptilus africanus, assembly GCA_013400135.1. Lineage (NCBI taxonomy): Eukaryota > Metazoa > Chordata > Aves > Charadriiformes > Glareolidae > Rhinoptilus > Rhinoptilus africanus. Next base: position 485,659 of record VXBO01001262.1, on the reverse strand, counting down.
TAGTGAATGAAGGAGACAGTGCACGATTCATTCTGTCTTTGCCCGTCCACGCAGTGCGCTGTCTCAGCCCATATCTATACGGAAACATGCTGAAATATTTCCTAATAATCATTCACACTCAGCGTTTCTACATTACTCCAGAGATGCCAATAGAGGAGCTGGTACATCCAGGATGATCATCTCTCTTTGCTCAGGAGCACTCGGAGAGCCATTGGTGGTACTTAGTTCAAAACAGAATGTAAATTGTTTAAGTTTTTATGAAGATGGTGTTAACTAAGAAAGCACAAGGAAGCCGGCAGACGTGGCCTTTGGATTCAAAGCTGTGAAGAATGTCAGTACCAAGAATAATGTAGTCCAATAGCTGGGGTTTCATAAAGGGTTTCTGTGAAGCATTGAACCTTTCACAAGATAAGAATAACAGATCTTCTCTACCTGTGCCAGCCTGAGGAGACACCCCCTTCCTCGGAGTGGAATTGGGTGCCGCGTCTCTATAACAGAACTTCCTCGCCACGGCTGCTAATTTGATTAGATGTTTATTTACAGCATCATTAGGTGATATAAGGAGACAGGCTGAATAATCCAGTGGACAGGAAGCTGCAGACCCAGGTAATGCAAAGGCAGGTCTTTCAGTAATTCCAGTACCATTGAGGAGGCAGTAGTATTACCATGAGAAATTTAATGAGTCCTTGTTTTGGGGGGCTGATTTCTTCCATGTTGCATAAGCTCATCTTGTTAATCTGTAAATAAAATGAGTATGTAATAGAAGTGAAAAATGAGTTTATAGAAAACATATTTTAATGCAGGCCTAAACGATTTCCCTTAATGTCTATTTTTAGCTGGGTGGGTGCACTCCTTTCCTTTTGTAACCCAAAGGCACCTCTCTCATTCTTTTTTTATGCAAATTAGGCCTCCCACACCATTAAATCACTTTTTATTGACTATTGAGCCTGCAAAGAAATGGACTGAACTTTAATATGCTACATTACCATACCATAAAATACAATTTGTAGATTCTGTGTTGCTGCACTTCCTCTAAATAATTATTATTACTGAAGAAGATTTACAAGCCCCGTTAAAAGAAAGAATAAGTACTCTCCATTTTGTATGCATTGAAGCACCGGCTGTGCATGATTTCACATCTAAACCCCCTTGCTCCTGATTCTGTTCTCAAATGAAACAGGTTACATTATGCTGTTAGTTGCTAATAGATCTTTTAATATGGCAGTATCCAGAACTTCTGCTGACTTCAAACAGGGCCAGGATTTCACTCCTCCTTCTGTGCCACTAAGTTTGTGCTAACTTTGCAAATGGTTTATCTTCAGGCTGTGAATCGTCACTTTGTACATCCCCATCCTCATTATTGCCACATGCACGGCATCAGCTGCTATATAGCACTTGGCAGGAAAATGCTCTCTTCCTTGGGAAGTGCAAGTAAAATACTGTCCTCCCACAAACTTTTGCGTAAGGCAGCACGCATACTCAGCTTGACAGGGTACATGGCCTTGCTTTCTGTTATTATAGATAGCTGCATCCTCTTGGAGCCAAGGGAAGGGATGCATGCTGAGATTTTATAACGATTAACCAGAGAGAAATAGTATATGAGTCACTCTTAAAGAATATAACTCTTACCAAGAAACTAATGTTTTGCTCATGTCGGCAGCCTTGGAGAGTGACATTTATCTGTAGCACAACCTAGGAATGGCTAAGAAACACTCAAGAATTTTCTTGACAGTGTCTCACTCTTTTGCCAGAAGGACCACTTCAGAGGTGGAAGCTGTTCAGCCATGCTGTTATTTCAGTACACAATTGTTTTCAGTATACCAATAGTATATTTGTGGTATAGCTATTTGTGGTCCCAGTCTCATGTCAGATAGGCCAAGGACTGCCTTTGAGATACTCTCCTGCTCACCTCTACCCAGCAAACTCCATGTCAGCATGCCAAGTCCCCACAGTCTTCTGGGTCTCCCAGTGTTTTGAAACTGGCAGAGTTTCGAAGCTATTTAAGAGGAATTTTCACGCTAGTTGTCCCCCTCACAGAGACTTCCTGAGAATATCACTGCCTTTAAAAGTCAGGGCATTTAAAGTTTTGTCTAATTTCAGAATTACCTATCTAAATCTGGAGTCCGAATTAGTCATTTTGAATTGGACTCTTGAACTGCCAATATTACTGCATTACCACATCAGTTTAAAAAAAACAAACAAACAAACAAAGAGACTTTGAACTTTTGCAGTGATAGCGTGTAAAACATAAATAGGTTATGGACCAAAGAGCAATGGCTGCTGTATGAAGAGAGAGAATTATTTTATATACGTATGTACATACATACGTGCATATATACATACATATAGGTATCTAAAACCACAGTTTCCCTTTTCAGTTATGTGTGGCAGTGAAATTAAATGTCACTTTTGAAGCCTTTTGCAAGGATTTAATACATAATAAATCTATAATTAGAATAGATTATTTCAGTTGTAAGGGATTTACAAAGATCTAGTCCAACGATGATATAGTCCAAATGCTGAGAAATGTTTAAGTTTATTCATAAGATATGTTACGAAATTTATGTTTAACATGAGAAATTGTTTGATTAACACATTTACAGTCAAGCACATTAGTATACCAGTTACTTTTTTTAAATTTTTTTTTTCCTAAGAAAACCACTAAGATAGTTGCTGGTAGTTGAAGAAAGTAAATGACTGAGCAGTCTCTTCCAAGAGTGCTCTTTTGTTTTTCTATAGAGTATGTATGAAGAAGTAAATGTGTGAATACACAATATAAATATATCTCTATGATAAATGCCTTTTTGATTTTAATAGTCTCTGAAAAAGAGACAACTATCTCATAAGCTAGACAAATAAGTATAATGAAACACTTTAATCATCTTTTAAAATGTGGAAATGCTCTTTTAAATAAGTTATCTAATGTCCAGCTCAGTCAGATGTATCCTATTACTCTGACGTGTTTAAAGTTCTCAGTAGACAGTGATGGCTTATTCCGTTCTTTTTTTCCCCAGATTATTTGGAAATACTTATGATGGCTCCAAGTGGCTACCAGCCCTGCTTCCTTAGGGCTCAGTTCATCACTGTTTACATTCCTGACTGAGGAATCTGTCAGGCCGTCCTCTGTCAGGACAACACCTAGAGATATCCACGAACATCTGTACAGGACCCTTAGCATTAAAAACAGATCCATTCAGTGAATCCACTTGTGACAGTACACACTAACCATGGTAGTAAGCACTGTGCAGGATCATGGCCTCATGTTTTAATATGCTTAAGGGAGATGATATATAATTAATGGGTAGAAAGGTCTCTGACTTATTTCAACTAATGGTAGGGTGTTTTGGGGGTTTTGTGTTTTGTGTTTTTTCAGCTGAACTCTTCATGGAACAACAGCATCTCAAAGAAGCAGGCTTTTGTATCCAGGAGGCAGCTAGTCTTTTCCCCACATCTCATGCTGTACTGTACATGCGTGGGAGGCTTGCAGAGATGAAAGGCAATTTGGAGGAGGCTAAGCAATTGTATGATGAAGCGCTCACGGTGAATCCAGCTGGAGTGGAAATTATGCACAGCCTGGTGAGTTTGCAGGGGCTCAGCTCCATTATAGTATTTATGTTCCTGATTAACTGTAATAAGAGGGGAGAGGGCTCATGCTTGCTCTGGATGCCATTGTCTTCCTAATCCTGAGAGCAAGTGACTGTTCCAAGAATAAATTGGGTAGCTTGAACCTCTATTTTAAGACTGGATTAAATGTTTTTAACTAATTAGGACTTGTGTCAAAAGTAAATATTTTAATTGATAAAGGCTGATAGTTTTGGAAGTCAATGCGCTGTTTTATCTTTGCTGCTTTTCCTACTAACTGTTATGCATTTTAAATAAGCAGTACACTGATGTTTGAAAGATCTGAACTAAATAACTATAGAATATAGATACATACCGGGTTTGTAAACTTTGGGCTGGAGTCTTGCGTCTACTCAAATCAAGATAAACTGAGTTTACGATAAAATTATCTGTTATTATCTTAAGCTGTGGCTTAGTGCCAACCTCCTGTAGGGACGGTGATTCCACATTTGTGGGTTGTTTTGGTAACACTCTTATATAGCAAGTATTTTTTCTGTTGCACTATCCCCAAAATAAACTTATTTACAGACATGGGGCCTAGAGCTTAATAATAATGGTAATACAGGGAGCTCTGTGAAAGATCAACACTCACTTCCCTTATGCAATCAGAACAGTTAAGCGTATTCCATCAATGATGTGTCTTGTTTAACCATAGCCCTTACTAAGTCTCTCTGGGATTATAGAAGTCTTTCTTGGCTAATTTGACTTTTACAGGAATTCTAGGGCAGTGTGATCACTTTGTGTATTTGCTAGTATTGTGTCTTTGTATCTCCTGGCATAAATTTGGTCCTGAGGAGGTTTGCAGGCAACTCCAAAACGGAGGGGCTATCAATGCACAAGAGGAGAAACATGAAGTGATTAAGAGCAAATAATAGAACCTACGGGCAAGGGATGTGATACTTGGTAATAATGAATGTTCAGTGCAAAACCAGCAAATGAATAGGTGGTGCTTATGTCAGGAGAAGGTTACAAAACAGCTATGCACATATCAGGCTTATATGGGGCAATAATGTTACTTGGTTGCTGTGCTCCAACCTTTACAAAATCATTCCGTAAAAACCTGGCAGGATAGCCTGATGTTCTTTGCTCAGTTAGTGTCATGATTTCAGACAAGTCACTGATATTAGAGGAGCTATCAAGTTAGATGCCGACATGATGCTAATAGCTTCCATTTTTGTCTTATTTTATGGGCAGAACCACATACTGCGTCTTCCCATTTCAGTTGCTTGCAATTTTCTGAAACTATAGTAATTTGGAATAAAAATTTCAGAGATGCACATCTGCTCTGGCCCAGTTTACTTTGGAAAATGTCACCCAACGTGGCTTAACTGTTTCCGAAAATGAGGCTAAAGAACAGACTTCAAAGACTTCTGTGATATCTTCTTTACTGTGCTGTAGGGTCTCTACGTTTTTGTCAGGAATGGGTGGTCTTTGTAACATGTTGATGTCATTTTTACCATCCCTAAGAAAATCCTTCCAAGGTTACCCAAGTTATAACCTTTAAAAATGTGCTCAGTAGATAGGTATTTCTGAAACCTCTAAGGAATCTGTGATAGCTCATTCCTCTCAAACCCCAGTAAACTGCATCACCTCTTAATCAACATCCTCATAGGCAAGCTTAGGAAGTGTGGGTTAGATGGGTGGACAATGAGGTGGATTGAGAACTGGCTGAATGGCAGAGCTCAGAGGGCTGTGATCAGCAGTGAAGAGTCTAGTTGGAGGCCTGTAACTAGTGCTGTTCCACAGGGGTCAGTACTGGGTCCAGTCTTATTCAACATACTCATCAATGACCTGGATGAGGGGACAGAATGTACCTTCAGCAAGTTTGCTGATGACACAAAACTTGGAGGAGTGGCTGACACCCCAGAAGGCTGTGCCGCCATATGGAGAGACCTGGACAGGCTGGAGAGTTGGGCAAAGAGGAACCTAATGAAGCTCAAGGGCAAGTGTAGGGTGCTGCATCTGGAGAGGAGTAACCACATGCACCAGTACAGGTTGGGGGCTGACCTGCTGGAAAGCAGCTCTGCAGAGAGGGACCCAGGAGTCTTGGTAGACAACAAGTTGACCATGAGCCAGCAATGTGCCCTTGTGGCCAAGAAGGCCAGTGGTCTCCTGGGGTGCATTAAGAGGAGCATTGCCAGCAGATCGAGGGAAGTCATCCTCCCCCTCTACTCTGCCCTGGTGAGGCCACAACTGTGTCCAGTTCTGGGCTTCCCAGTTTGAGAAAGACAGGGAACTACTGGAGAGAGTCCAGCAGAGGGCTACGAAGATGATCAAGGGAACGGAGCACCTCTCTTACAAGGAAAGGCTGAGAGACCTGGGTCCGTTTAGCTGGGAGAAGACTGAGAGGGGATCTCATCAGTGCTTATAAATACTTAAAGGGTGGGTCAGGAGGATGGGGTCAGACCCTTCTCAGTGGTGCCCAGTGACAGGACAAGGGGCAATGAGCATAAACTGGCACACAAGAAATTCCATCTCAACATGAAAATCTTCTTTACTTTGAGGGTGACGGAGCACTGGAAGAGGCTGCCCTGAGAGGTTATGGAGTCCCTTTCTCTGGAGATACTCAAAACCCGCCTGGATGCGTTCCCGTCCAGCCTGCTCCTTGTGAACCTGCTCTGGCAGGGGGGTTGGACTGGATGATCTCCAGAGGTCCTTTCCAACCCCTACCATTCTGAGATTCTGTGAAGGAGTGGGAGTAAAATTCAGGAGCGGGGAAAAAGACAGGGAGATGGGGAATTTGAGGCAGAGACTTGGTCCATAAGCAAGTAGGGAAGAGGAAAGATAACTCAATAACAAAGTAAGAGAAATAAGGTTAGATAAAAAATGAGATACAATGAAATAGGTAACAATGGATAAGAATGGATAAATAAGAAGAATGAGATGGGGCTAAGGAACGAGACTGAGACACATGAGTTGAGGGGTGGGCATGTTGGAAAGGAAGAATTAAAGGGGTGGGTCTTAGGAGAGAGACAAAGGAGTGTGAACCTGTATTGGTACTTCTGCTCCGTAGCCTTCAGTTTTCTTAAAATTCTCAATCTTCCCATCCCGGTGCCAGCAAATATCAGTGAAAATCACTTGCTTAAGGATGTGTCTCATCTCCTTTAGTTTGGCCATGCTGGCAGCCTGTGGTTTACACCTGTCAGCTAAAATAGCAAAGGCCTGGGCTGTCCCTGCAATATGAATCATGGCAGTAGTTATAGGATGCCACGTAACGGCATTCCTTTGTATGCTTTTCCAAAAGCTAGGAAATTGCACATAACAAGTTAGAAGCATCTGATGAGCACTATAGAAAAGCCTGTAAAGAAATTAATCATTCTGCCTTCAGAACAGAGCTGGGATAATGTGCAGTAAACAAGGCTTTTAGGGCTATGCATCAAATAAAAAGGGCAAAAATAAAATATTGAATGGCTGCTAGATAAGTGATTTTTGTCCTGTGTACTGAATGAGACAGTGTCCTCGTGGGGAACTTCAGACTGAGTTTATGCAATTGAGAATATAATGTAACAAGTGGTAAATGCTGCATCTCCTGAAGGCCATCAGAAGAAGGCTTTCTGAAATGTATACATAGAATCGGTGAGGTTGGAAGGGACCTTTAAGATCATCAAGTCCAACCATTAACCTACCCTGACAAAAACCCCTTCTAAACCATGTCCCTAAGCACCTCATCTACCCTTTTCTTAAACACCTTCAGGGATGGTGAATCCACCATCTCCCTGGGCAGCCTATTCCAATGTTTAATAACCCTTTCAGTGAAAAAATGTTTCCTGATATCCAATCTAAACCTGCCCTGACATAACTTGAACCCGTTTCCTCTTGTCCTATCCCTTGTCCCCAGGGAGAAGAGGTCAGCCCCCATCTCTCTACAACCTCCTTTCAGGTAGTTGTAGAGGATGATGAGATCTCCCCTCAAGCAAGTACTCACATCAAGCAAGTACTAGCTGTACTGTTATTCAAAATACAAGTTCTTCAGCACAGTATGTTCAGTCTCCTACCAGAGGGAAATGTATGTCTTGGATTATGCAAGAGGCCAAACTAGATTATCAGCTAGTTCCAAGTGGCTTGAAGCTGTGCAAGACACATACACAGGCAGGTGAAATTAAATTTACACATGTTTAATGCTGGCCTCCTCAAACATTTGAGTACATAGTTTTCCCACTGTAGTAATAATGTTGTGGTTGTGTAATAATTTAGGGAAAGAGGGTCGATCTGGTTATGAGAATTACTGTTTGACTTGGTGCAATTGCCATCCGACTGACCTAGTCCACTTTAATGGAAAACTGTGCTGTAGACACTGCCTATTCTCTCTGGTGTATCAGCATCAATTAGCAAAGTAGTCATGTCTCTTCCCCTGGGTTCTCAGAACTGGGTTGGCAAAGCTATATTTGGAAAATTCCATGCTGAAGAGCGCTGCTGGCTTTAAATGAAGGGCACAGATCTAGCAATGAATGAGACCATCAGGTGTCAATAACTTCACTTTTACACAGGGTAGAGTCACCACCATAATAAACACAAGCTCTTCCTCTGCAGAGCTGGAAACGGCTGCATTTTACTGTGACTGTAGGGTGTTTACAGTGGCTGTCAAATCAGTGTGTTTTCCGTATAAAGCAGGCTGCTGGGTGGAGGAGCAGCGCCGTGCAGCAGGACTGCAGTGGTGAGCGCATCTGATGAGGTGGGTGGCACGCTCCGCTTCACAGCAGGGGCTCTTGGCAGTTGGTGTCCCATACCGGGGTAAGCAAACCACAGGCACATTGAAAACACCGCGGGGTTGTGCTGTTTCTTGCTGGCACGTGTAGTTTGTAAGTGATGCCACAGGATCCTTAAGAGCCTGTATTAAGAATCCACCAGTGGCCTTTACAAAGCAAGTACTACTGGCTAATACCTAATCTAAGGAAGCACGTTTGTTTTCATTATGGAAAAATGCATAGAATCAGGTTTTGGGGCTATCGAGAGCATACTTATATACCAAAGTACTCCTGGTGAGGTGTGGAGCTACTCCTTTTTTTGAACAACTGTTTGCTGTCAGAAACGATTAGTCTGACTTGGCCCTTAGAAACTGTACATACTATAAGACCACAGCTCTCTTTAGGTCATATGACTTGCTAGGGGTTTTTTCCCATGTTTCTCCTCGTTCTCTCTCACACATTCCTGTCTTCCCTTCCTTTACTAGAACAGGCCTGTTCTGTTTTTTTTCTTCTTCCCTTTCACAGGCTCCTTCTGGGGCCTGCTTGCAAAGATCATAGATGGCTTCTCCCTCCCACAGGAGCTGATGGAGTTTCCACTGAGTAGGTATCTTCACTGGTCCAGAAACAAGAGCTTAGCCCATATACTCTTGTTTTACACTGTGACCAGTCAACCATGCCGGATGCTAATCTCTAACAGCACATTTCTAAACCAAATAACTACTTCTTTCAATGTGTACAAAATTTGGTTTTGTAACATCTTGATATACACAGCTTTGGGTCGGTGATAACAAAACTGACATGTGCCCAACCAAGTCAGAAAATATAATATAAGCCAGGGCGGATGACACCTCCTTGTAAAGCGATACACAAATTCACCTACCTGTATGCCAGTAGAGAAAGACATCGAAATTTGCTACTTCCCAGCCATGGTGCATTCAGTACCAATTTCCCTTTTGATTCAGAAGAGGAGAAAATCACTGCCAGCATGTTGGATTTGAGTCCTAAAGCTCCATATGTAATATTGCAAGATAAACTAAAAACATACTGAGATATTCAGAGGACTCTTGGCCAGCCTGTATCTCACATAGCACTTTCTTGAATTAGAGCAATTCTTAACATGCTTTAGTTCAGGGAAGAAGAAAGAGAATTGTGTATTTAAAACGGAAGGAAATGGGTACCCTCATCTCCGTCACTGTGCCAGATTTAATGAAAACAAGAAAAAAATGCCATCAAAACAAAAAAAAATTTTGCTTGACTCATACTTGAGTCTTACTGATTGCCGTGGAAGATTGTAATGATTCCTCACTTCTCTTGAAGGCTGGGGCAAGGATGATAAGGTTGTTATCGGAATGTGACGTAGCTGTCTGCACTGCCTCATCCCTGTGCTTGATAGCGAAAGAAAGTGAAATATATGTTGGGTTTTGTTTGGTGAGTTTTTGTGAAGGTGAAAATGGAAAGCGGTTTTCATAATGTACTTCTGTATGCTGTTGTGACCACATACGTGTGTGGAAAACATAACCTAGTGAAAGTGTGTTTGATTTATTCTGTAATCGATTCCAGTAGAATGTACAGGTAACACCGCGTCATAGTTTAGCCCCAGACAGCAACTAGGACCACGCAGCAACTCGTTCAGTCCCCCCAACTTGCGACGGGGCAGAGAATCAGAAGAGTAAAAGTGAGGAAAAACATGGGGTTGAGATGAAGACAGTTTAATAGGTAAAGCAAAAGTTGCACTTGCAAGCAAAGCAAAGCAACATAAGGAATTAATTCACTGCTTGCCTTTGGCAGGCAGGTGTTCAGGCATCTTCAGGAAAGCAGGGCTCCATCATGTGTAATGGTTACTTGGGAACACAAACACCATCACTCTGAACATCCCTCCCTTTGTTCTTCTTCCCCCAGCTTTATATTACTGAGCATGACGCCACGTGGTGTGAAATAGCCCTTTGGCCAGTTGTCCCAGCTGTTTCCCCTCCCAACTCTTTGTGCACCCCTAGCCTACTCGTTGGCAGGGTGGTGCGAGGAGCAGAAAAGTCCTTGAGTGCTTAGCAGCAGCCATAAACCTCAGCGTTTTACCAATGCTATTTTCATCACAACTGTTTCAAATCCAGTGTTGCAGACTCAGTGTTAAAAAAACCTCACTGTCCCATGGTCTTCTGCTCGTATAATTATTACCTATACACACTTTCATACAATACAGTGTTCTATTTCAGATGTGTATTAACCCGGTCTCATTATCACAGCTCTGTTTCCATCTCCTTGGGCCTGTAGGGACTAGATTTTTTCTGAACGGTCAGCATCTTTAATGAGTGGATTGTGATTTATAATAGCAGTGAGCAGTATAACAGCGTTGTCTTGGGATGTAAGTGTCCCCGCTCGTGAATACAACACAGGCAGCAAGCATGCACTTCCACTCTTTGATATATATTCTTCCTTCTGCTTGCCAGGGACATCCTTTTAGCTGGTGGAACACAAATTTCTCTCTGCTGATAATGCTAGAAGCTGAAGAGCTTGCTTGAGAACAGGTTTTTGTATAGATTACGTTCCTTTTGCCCGAGTACATTGCTTTTGATTAGATTTGTGTGTTTAAAAACTATATGATTCTTTGTTTAAATCTTCTGCTCTTAATTGTTCAGTTGGATGCAAGGGATGAATAAAAAGAAAAAGCCTGCACAAAGAGTCTTGGACTGTTTAATTTGGCCTTCATTGTGTACTTAGGATGCAATTTCATGTTCATTTTAGTAGAAGAGTCAACCTATTGTCTCCAGACTCGCATTTGGTAGCATCAGGATAATTTGAAGACTACAGTTTCCACTGATTAGAACATGGAAATGAATTATTTCTGTTCATTTATTTCATTTTACCTCACAGTATGGTGCATGCATCCTTGTTTTCAAAGGCATCCATTCACATAATAAAAACATGGCTTGATTGCTTAATATTTTTAAGGATGACATGCATTACTTCCTTGGGGATTTGTTTCATGCTGCCGTGAAGTAATCATATAAATCATGGGGCAGCTTCCCAGCATGGCTAAATTATCATAGCTCCATCATACCAAAGTCTGTATGTCTTGTAAGGTAGCTAGTAGCCTAATTAAAAGCATTTTTACCTTGAAAGATCAAGTTAGAATGCCTTCCATGCTTACATGTGGGAACAAAAGAGCATAGTTTTCACATTAATAGTGATTTATCATCTAAGGAGCTCTGCTTTATGTCCATAGTTTATCCAATTTGTTTGCTATTTTGTAGATAAGTATGTCGTGGTCTGTTTCCATTTCCTAGTGACATTTCTTGCTTAGTTTTTTATGTTTGTGTACAGAGACTTGAACACCACAATTAAAATGCATCTCCCTGGAGTTAGGAAAACAATGCATTTGTCCTAAGTGTAATTAGGTAGATAATTGTATCTGGAGACACAATGAGCGACTGGTTTTTATCTCTTCTGGAGATAGTTCTTCCTGGCTGCGTTTGATGCTCCCCTGCTCTTGTTTTGGCAAAGGTGATAAGCAGAGTTGGGGCTGGGTAATTTTGATTAAGTGGACAGTTGTACTACTTTGTGATACTGAGAATGTTTTTCATTATCACAGCTACTACTTAAATACTTCAAGGGAATCTTTAAGAAATTGCTGTCATAAGAACTTGAATTTCAGTAGATAATGTCAGCAAAACCAATTTCTAACTGTTCTTTGACATATGAAACAATTGGAGCTTTACTAGTAATACTATTTTTAAAGGTTTTTTCTTAAATATATATATACACACCTTGAGTTTATTACTTTAAATATTTTTGAATGGTATCAGATGTGTTTCTATTTATCATCCAGAATTTCTGTGTGTAAAACTTGCTTCAAGAGAGGGTTATTTTAAGGTTTTGATGTGTGTATTGACTATAGTTTTTAATTACGTTGTTTCTGTGTGAGTCAGTGCGGCTTCTGAGTTAAGAGTGAAATGCAAAGAAATAGAAAAATAAAAACCTGCATCACAGATTAAAGCACTTCAGCTAATTAGGTATGCCATATCCTCCAAACCTGAGAAGCCACGAGCTGTGTTACTGGGACGGTTTGTGGGGGATGCTGACGCAGAGGCGATCGATCTCTTGGCGTTTTAGAAAGAGCGAGATAGAGCACCCAAAGCAAATGTACAAGAGCGAGCGAGCTCCTGGCTTCTCTTCCCAAGCTGAGAACCGTTTCATGGTTTTTATCAAAGCCCTTCAGGCCAGGGCTTTGCTCCTGTTGTGCAACAGGGTGGGTCCTTCCTCTCCCAGGGAGCAGAGAACTGCAACTCGGTCATTTTCCATTGAAGGCAATCCACCGAAGAGGGCTGGAGAGGAGGTGGAGCCCTGGCTCCCGCCATCCCCGGCACGGCCAGCTCCGCTGCGCTTTCCGCTGTGATTATGTGTCACACTTCACTCTAAACCTCTGTAAAACGGGGATGAAGCTGCTAATCTACTTCATCTGGGGTTTGTGGAGCTTAATTAATATCTGCGCATACTTCCAGATGACAGGCGCTCTGTAAGCGCAAAATCGTATTTATTCTAATTATATGTCTTGATTCCTGCGGTGCTTTACTCATTTGGGCTTTTGGACCTCAAATTATTTTGGGCAAAGTACTGTGACTGTTCGGCACAAATGATGTGCTTTACAGCTCCGAGTACCCTTATGTCCCTAAATGTAAGTAGTGATGAAAACATTATTGTGGTGGGAGTGGGATTTAGGAAGCAGATCCGTGAACTATTTCTTCCTCTCGCAAGGATTTGTTTTCATTAGGGGAGTCTGCCTCGCCTGTGTGTCGTGCCTTGCCCTCCATTGTATTGATAAATTGTTAGAGCAGTGCTGCGAAGGACACGGTAAACAGAAACAAATGTGAATCTGAGGACTTTCTAGCACAGCCCTCTTCTCTTCCTGGGGATAAGATATGACAACGCCTGCAAAAAATAGCTTTGTGGAGGGGGGGGGGGAGGGAGAGTGCTTCCTTTCTCTGACAGTGAATGTATCCTCCTGCTCTGCAAATTCAGCGCGAGCAGAATGTCTTTGTACCAGTATGGTTCTGCAGTTTCCCCTAGTGAGAAGGGGGCTGGATTTTCAAGACAGAGATGACAGACCTAAAGGCAGAAAAAGCATTCGGGTAGACAGTCATTACAAGCCTTTCCAAAAATGGAACAACTTTGAAAAAAGTGCCTTTTTTTTTTTTTTTTTTTTTTAATTAAGTAAGCAATAGTGACAGTCAACAGGAGATTCTCACAAGCCAAAGGAAGACCAGTGACGTATTCTGTGATGCAGCTGGGAGAGCTACAGACTCTGGGACTCTCTCAGGTCTACCTAATATGGAGTGTACGAGAAAAGACTGGAAGGGTGAATTTGCTAAGTCTTAGTCTCCAGCAGGATATTTTTGGACTACTCTGATGGTACAAAGCATTTAAGTGATTTAGCCCACCCCATAAGTTTTCCCTCGATGTGGGGAAATCCTTGTATGCTCTTAACAATTTGTATCCCAATTTTTTTTCTGTTCAGTGCTCTGCATTTCTCCAGTACATTTGGAGAACAGGCAAATGGTGAGACAGAGGTGTGTAAGAGAGAAGGGGGAAAGAATTGGAAGGGTTATAGAAGAAACAGCAAAAAGCACAGACTGCTGCTTACTTTAAAATACCGAGGTAAAGCATTGATCACTCAGAGGCCGTTAAAATCACTTCCTTACCCATTAGCTGTTCAACAGGTTGTTTCTTCCTTTTCCATCCCTCTCTGCCTTGCAGATTTCTGTAGGAGATGAGCCCATCCTTGATTTGCCCCAGGAGGCTCTTTCAAAGCCAATTGCTGTTTTATCCAAAAAGGTAAAATTCATTGCAAAGAAGCTGGAAGTGCACTTAGGTCAGAGCTTGTCTGAAAACAACAGAATAAACAATCCAGTACCAAGAAATTGGGAGGAACTCCTCAGCGCATCGGAAAATTCGACTCCCGAGGCAGGAAGTTAATACAGGTTTCCTGTTTGTTCTTGGTGGCATCTAAACTTCTGCATTTTTTATGTGTTGAAAACACTTCTCTTGCTTCTTTCCTCTCATCCTTCCCCGTGCTTCTATAAAGCTCTAGTCTATCAACGAGCTGCTGTTTAATATTGCTAATGTGACTTTTGCCTATGTTTTTGTGAAAGTGCTCAAGACGGAGAAGCCCTGGCTGGAAAAAGAGCAGGGTAGAAAGCCCAAACTGCATATGATGGGCAGGGATGGGCAAGAGAGAGCTTAACTTGTCAGGGTAGCAAAACAGACTGGGAAGGGATACATTTGCTCTCTGCAGTTATGCATGGAAAAAAATAGTGAATGCTATGGGGAGACAAAAGCTGAATCAACTAAAGGATGCAGCTTTATCTGCTGTAAATTGGCACCGGAGATTGAAGAGGACTCTCAGCCATTGGTGCAGAGAGGTTCTGGAGCAGCCTTCCAGGACGAGATGTGGGAAGAACAATCTGACCCCTCTTATGCTGGAGCTGGATCAATTTACAAGTAAGGGAGGGGGCGGCCCCAAAGGTCCCTGTAAGTGGTACTTAACCAGATCCAAAACAGCGCTTGCCCATTCTGGCGTGCAGGCTGCTCTGCCCAGTTCGCCAGTGATTGAATTCATACTGTCCTTACAGTATAAACGTAGCTGGACCCAGAGAGTCCAGCTAAAAATGTCTTGCAGACCCACCTGCCGTCCTGCCTTCCTATTTCCTTTTTCTGTTGAAGAACTTCTATTCCCAGAAGCATTTTGTAAATTATTTTGAGTTTTATTATTTTTTAAATTAGATGTGGAGTTTGAACGTTAGTAGAGCTTCCCTGGAACACAGCCCTAACCTCCATTTTTTATATATATTTTTAATGAGTTGTCAAGTGGCTTGTGTGTATCATGGAGTGGAATGATGGATGTAGCTGGACCCAGGAGAGTTGCATTGAAATTCTCTTAAAAATAAGCAGCATTGTGGCAGCTCAGCTCTATTGACAATAACGTCAAGTCAGGTTTAATAGCGTAGTTCCTTATTGAATGAATCCACCCTGTAGGAAACAGTATGACCTTCCTGTGTGTGCGCAAGACACAAAATCAATGTTAATCTCTTGGGAGGAAAAATGTAAGATTAACGGAACAGTTGAGTGAGTCTAATGAGAATCAGATGGCAAGAATGTTAATTTGGAAAGAGATATTCGTATAAGCTGTCTGAAGGTATAACGCGGTAGTTTCCATATATCACCAAATGCCATGTATTCTCCTTAGATGCATATCTGCAAGATGTAATTTAATGGATTTGCAACTCTTCTGTATGGCTTCCTGACAGAACAACAGGGGGTTTTCAAGCTAATCACCTTTCAGTGGGGAGATTTATGACCAGTGTAGCTAGCCGAGCCTTTCCTCCATCAGGAAGGGCACGGGCTGGAGACAGGAGTTGGGCGCAGCATACCAACTCAGAGCTGCTTAATGAGAAACAGGCTTGGGCATCTCTGTCTTGTGGTTGCTCTCTGGAGTCATGCAGTTCACTGGCATTGTCGAACATAATGTTTGCCTGAATCAGTCCTCATTACTAATATTTTTGGAAGTTGGGTGGGTAGTAATTTTTCTGTCGTGCTTCACTTAATAGACGTTGGCTTTGTAAGAAATAAACAAAACAATGGGCTTTTATACTTCCTCTTTGGTTCTTGGAGTCTGAGGTGGCAGTTCCATTTTAAGTGTTTTTAAGTGGTAGGTGAATGTTCACGTTGCCTAGTTCTTAGCCTTTAGCTTAGGTAGATGCGTTGGTCGCCCTCTCAGCCTGTTGCCCAGAGAGAGGGGCTTCTCCAGGGTTGTTGCAGAGCCTCTTTTGCTTCTTAGGCTTCTGTTCTGCATTGCCTTGTGGAAGAGTCTGCCTCTCTTCTTCTCCTGAAGATGTAGGGAGACTGTACAATTAAAGTGGGTGCCTCTGTATAGATCACATACTCAACTGCCTCATGTGACTAATTTAAAGAGGGAACTGGTGCGTGGCCTAAGTCAGGAAATGAGGTGAAATTACATTGACTTGTTCCAGAGAAGTCACTGCACTGATGTTTTCATATTTAGCCCAGTTTTCTCATTGCTTGCGTTCACCTGTTCAGCATTTATTTTAATACAAAGAATAGGCTTATAAAAACGTCAGGTTTGCAGTTGCATCACTTACTGGGCTGTATCTGCTTTCCAAGATTGTCACCAGCATAAGAGACTACAAATAAAAATCAACTGGAACACACATGGCAGCATCTCAGTAGTGCCAAGCTGTAGAGTGGAGATCATTTGTTTATGCTTTTATTTGCCAGCATTGACTAAACAAAGATAAGAACGTAAAGGCTGTAGCAGAGCTTCCCAAACAGGATTAGAGGGGTGATAGGAGCTAGCACTTAGCATTACAATAATAGATGCCAGTGTGGGAGAGATGTCACTGCCCGCTGCTCCTCTTACATCCTAAGAGCAGAGCAGTAAAAGAAGCAGCAGGTCTGTGGAGTTCTACGTGAGGTTTGCTGCTTTATTCAGGAATATTAATCTTTTAGGGTTTGATTCATTAGGTTTGTACTGTGTGAGCTTTGCTTTGATTCCCCCAAAACCCAAATTGTGCTTAATGTGACTCTGAAGGAGGGCCTTACTTTGTGAGCCTTAGTAAGTTTTACAACAATAGAGGCAAGCTCAATATAAACTCTGAATTGAGTGGGGAACAGGCCTCCAAGTCATCTAATTTTGAATGTCAATATGCATGGTACGGGGCTAATTGAGATACACAGAAACTGCCATGTGCCTTTTTAATTGCATTTAGACAAGATGTACAGTATTTGAGTCAGCTTGGCAGCGTTCCAGCTGATGAAAGTGTTGATGATACCTGACACCAGTGATGATATATTAAGGGCACTTAATATCTTAACGCACATGTCATGAGGCACACTAGAACCATAGAAGAATTTAGGTGAGAAAGGACCTTTCCGCTGGAGGTCATTTGGTCCCACCTCCTGCTCACAGCGCGGCCAACTTCAAATATAGAGCAGGTTGCTTAGGGCCGTGTCCAGCTGTGCTTTGAGTATTTCCAAGAATGGACATGCCATCACCTCTCTGGGCCCATGTTCTGATGCCGCACCACTCCTTGCAAAGAATTTTTTCTTAATAGCTAATCAACCAGAATTTCCCTTGCTGTACCTTAATCTGTTGCCACTGAGCACCTCTGAGAAAAGTTTAGTCACACCTTTTTTTCCAGTCACCCACTGAGTATCTGAAGATGGCAATCAGGTACCTCCTTAGTCTGGAGAGGGAAAGGCTAAAGAAATGCTCCTCTCCCAGATTCTTCATAATATCGCGGTCCCCTCAGCCATCTCAGTGGCACTTCACCTGCCCTTCTCCAGTTTGTCATCATCTTTCTCGTACTGGGGAACCCCAAACTGGTAACAGCAGTCCCGATCCTGTCTCACAAATGCCAAATAATTACTTTGATCTGCTGTGACGCATTACCTAATGCAGCGCGGTATGCCATTAGCCTTCAGCAGTGCATGGGCAGCCATGCTGATTCCTGCTCAGATGTTGCTCACCAGCATCCCTAAGTCCGTTTCTGCAGACCTGCTTCTCCCCAGTCAGCATCCAGCCTGTCCAGACGCATGGGGTTATTCCATCTCAGGTGCAGGATGTCACTGTTCAGCAAGCGCGATTCCTCTTAAAGCTCCAGCAAGACCTCCGTCATTAAGAGCCAGAGGCAAATCCCACATAATGATCACTAACAGCAAGTAAGGCTTTTACACTCAAAATAAGTAAAATATTAAGTTTAGTCAGTGCTTAAATAAAACATAGAGCTGCCATCTCTGAGTTATGCTGAGATTTTGGTATCAGCTCTGAATTTTTCAGTAACCCACAGTGCCCTTTGTACAGAAAGCCACAGCGTGTTCAGTTTTCTTTTCCACATTGTAGACAGTAAGGAATGGTATTGCCCCAGGCAACATGAACAAAAGCAGAGAAATGTGATAAAGTTAGGCCTGTCGGGAAATCACTTGTCATTGGAAAGCTGTTGGAGTAAGACACCTTTGGTAGGGAGGGACCCCGGTGTGACCTTGTGATTTTGTGCTTTCAGTGTTTGTTTGTAAACAGGCAAGCTGCTGGAATGGTTCTGGCATCCTCTGTGGCCTACAGCAGGCAAGTAAAAGCCTGTGTATGTGTGTACCCACACCTCCTTGTCTTGTACCTCAGAGCTCTAAGAAATGTAGTGTCAGCTAATTTAACAGGCTCAAATTTGGTTATGAAACCTTAGATGGAAGGAACATCTCCTGCATTCCCTTGAGCAATCTCTTCTGGTTGCGGTCTTGTGCTCTGGAAAGGGGACAGGTCCCCAGAACCATTTGGTAGGTGGGCTGTGCCCCAGGGTAGAGCCAAGTAGGAAAATGAAGAGCCAGATTCTCAAGAGGACTTTTCTTGCAGGACTAGCAAGGGCAGGAGGAGTCTCATTTGTTGAAAGAGTGAAGCATTGTTTGTAAGCAGTTAGTGATCCCGAAGCGAGAAGAGCAGGAGACTGGGCGAGGGCAATGCTGGATACCTGAAATGGAGAGCCACTGGGAAACCACTGCCCATGCTTTGGCTCTCGTACATTTAGGGCTGGTAGCTCTGGGGGGGTCACGAAAAGCCGCTGCTCCATTTATTAGCACGGCAAATGCCATTGCTGTTCAGTGGTAAACTTATCCTTGTAGTCTCTGTCTCTCCTTGTGTTACAAGAATCAGCTCCCCCTTCTTCTTTGCAACCTGTCAGGCCAATCTGTGTCTTGCAGACCTTAACACCTGCATTGAACATGACATGAACCAGCACGAAAGAGGCAGCGTGCGGCTGAAATACAGCACTTGTTCAGCGCATTTACACATAACATACCAACCTGGCCAAACCTAATTGGTAGCGAAGGATGAACTATGAATTGCTTTTAAAATAAATTCTCGAGCAGCTCTGAGTTGTGATTATATTTTTAAACAAGGAGAAAGGTTAGCTTCATCCTTCTGTAAATACTCCCTGGGGCAGTGGTCCCCAAAGCAGCTAATGCTGAATGAGCTTGGCACTTCTGTGGGATTGTATGTTTTTTAATAAGAGAGCAGTATTATTCTCTTGCATCTAAACAAAATCTCTAGAATTTCTGAACTTCTAGTTATAGTAATTTTTGTGCCAGGTTGGCAGGCAGCGGTATTTTCTCTTTGAAGCTGTCACTTGCAGCTCGGCAGAGCAGAGGAGTGACTAATACTGACACATGAAGCTAGTTCAAATTAAACAAATGCCACAGTAAAGCATTTCTAAAGCCATACATGATCCCGTACTGCATTGCGAGGCTGTACACTTGATGTTGTAGAAGAGTATGTGGACTTGTTAATGTACAGCCAGACCCACGGCTTTTGAATATTTTTCTGAACTGAGATTATGTTCATAAGGATAGTTCGGGACAGGCTTTCTGCAGGTACAAGCAGATAGAAGTTCTCCTTGTGGCTTCAGTGAGAGTAAGAGGTTCTGCACAGATTTCATGCACATTAAGAGCAAAATTGCCTGCAGTATCTTCGGCACCGGTTTCATGGACCATTTGGTATCCTGTTTGCCTGAAAAGTGTCTTGCCTTGAGAGCAAAAAAAGTAAATAAATGTAGAGAGAGACTGATAAAACCCACAAGCCCTGGAGATTCCCAGGCTTCAGGAGCAGAAACCCTCACTTTAGGATTCCTTGTTGTTATTCCTAGAATACCACAAATAGGACAAACAAGCAACCTTGAAAGCTCAGAACTGCTTTTTGCTAATGATAAATGATTGTGCAAGTATTTGAGGTCAGTGTTAATTTCACATTTCTGCAGCTTTAAATTATTTTTCTTTGAATATCACCATAGTCACCAGTGGTTAGAAGCCTTTCTCAGCTTAGAGATTTTGCGTTCTCTGAGAAATTCTCTCATATATTATTTGCTGGCTGACACAGCAAATGAGACAGACTGGAAGCATATACCATTTTTAACTAATCTCTTTGCATAGTGAATGAAGAACAATCAAAGGAAATGGTTTGAAAGTAACCCATTGTTTCAAAGCAGCTTTCCCAAACCAGCAAATAGAAAATAGCAGCATCGAAAATAGCATCATCACAAAGTAAAAATGGCGTATATGTGAGATCCTTGAGCCAAAAGGCAGCCTATTTTTTATAAATCTATTTTTAGCTTGGTCAGCTGTACTAAGTGATTTTATCAATGTGGCTAGTCTCTGGAATAAGAATGTTCACATAATGTAGTGTCAATGCAGGCAGCTATGACAAGTCATGATATATACACGTAGCGCATCCTTTCAAATCAAATTCATCCAACTGAAATTCTGTAAATGGATTAAATCTTGATAGCCTTGCACTACTCAGTTTCACTCTCACAAGCTGGCATCAAACAGGGACAGAAGAGCAGCCTTGTTGGAAGCGCAGCCCTGCTATTTTTGCATACTTTGAACTGGATGACTTGCAAACTTTTTCCATCTCAGTGGTCATAGAGCCTGTCACAGTTTGAGAAGAACCAGAGGGACTGCTTCTCTGCATCTCCTAGTGGAAGAGAGCTCCCTTTAGAAGAGACTTCCCTTGTGCAGATGCTGATGGCGAAAGGTGAAACCTTTCAAATTAAAAGGAATTATGATGTCTTTTAGGTATCTATGGCAGCATATCTCAGTGCTTGGGGCAAGGAAGAAAGACCTATACTGTGCATTTAACACTACCTAGGCTTGAGATGTTAGATAGGACTTGTTGTTCTTAAGGAAGGGAGTTAGGGAAGCAGCTGTGTAGGTGTGGATGCCACCCCTTTCCCCAGGTGGCTTGCACTGCTACCCATAACTTTGAGAAGCCTAAGTAATGGGGCTTGAACGTTACTGTCACTCACTGCACTCAACACAAGAACCTGGTGCTTCCACAGCTCCTCTGGGATATTGAGAATTCAGCACTTCCAGAGGTAAACCAGGGAAGAGATAAAAGTAACTATCCCAAACAGAGACGCTGTGCTTCCAGTAATCCCCATCTGAAGGAAGAGAGGCAAAGGAGGCCTTGAAAGCAACTGGCTTTCTGCGATGCTGTACATCGTAAGTGGCGCTGCTAGTGGTTTTACACCACGAGTAACCAACTAACAGCAGCTGGGGTCAGCAGCTCTGCCCTCACAGCAGAGGGCAGGGGATGGGCAAGGTTAAGAAGGACAAAGTGCCTGATGAGCAACACTTTAAGAAGGTGAGAGAGAACCATGGGAGGATTTTTTTTTAGATTTTACTGTCCAAAAACTTGAGAGTGGTTTCAACCACTGCAGTAAAGCAGGTGGGCAGTGCACAGCAGGTATAAAGTTAATTTGAAAATAAAAGAGTTTTTTGAAAAATGGAATGAAACTGTGCAGCAAGTACGCTCTGAACGTGGCCTGCTGTGGCTTCCTGCCTGTGCATTGCGATACACTGCATTGTGGGGCTGCTCATCAGCAACAGAGCATGGGTTTGTATTCAGCATTATCCCTATTATCCTCCCTTCCACCAGCACCCCTAAATCAATACTCGCATCATGTGTTTGGCACAAGCATCTTATGCGAGTTCTGTTTGGATTTGTTTTGCCTTGCAAG
Source organism: Rhinoptilus africanus (assembly GCA_013400135.1). Classification (NCBI taxonomy): domain Eukaryota; kingdom Metazoa; phylum Chordata; class Aves; order Charadriiformes; family Glareolidae; genus Rhinoptilus; species Rhinoptilus africanus. The sequence goes on along the minus strand of VXBO01001262.1, from coordinate 463,782 downwards.
TGATGTTGTGAATGAGTTGGCCCAACCTTTAAAATGCAAACCCTCAAGTGTATCTTTGCAGAGCGATTTTCAGCCTGAGCAAATCTGGTGCCTAAGCAGGAGGGAAGAAAAAGAAAAAAGCCTATTTTCAGACTTTTCCTAAGTGCAGCTGGGTCACATAGATTTCTCCTTAAGAAGCTCCTGCAGCTGTCTATCAGAGATGGCCAGCAGCAGGGGCTGGGGGAGGGATTTCATCTCATAGTGGGCCAAATCCTCTGCATAATAAAGCCAAGTGGCTAAAAGCAAAAGACGTGTTAACTGAAGTGAGCTGAACTGTTCATTCATCAGTGCCGGAGGCACTCTGGGTTTATCCTCTGTCTAATTCTGTCATTTTGGGCCCCAGTCCTGCACTGGAGAGTGGGTGGCTTTCTCTACCCGTGCCTTAGTCCATCAAAAAACCCAAACCTGAAAATTATGAAAACCAGCCTAGCAACTCTAAATTTTGTTCAAACCAAGCCTGAACTTTAAAGGTGTTATTATTTAACTTGAAGCTCCAGTGTGAAAAATAATAAAAATCCAGTATTGCACGTGATAAGCTCTAGATCCTGGTTAAGTTATACCCTAAACTCCACAAAATGGAGATGATGTAGAAAATCCTCAACCAGCCTCACCCCATTAAAGCTACTGAAGTTTTGCTAACGTGTCCTCGCCGGAGCTGTAGCCAAGGATTTAAGAGGTCCATGTTTTTTTAAAATTGTCTCCAGACTACCTGAAAGGAGAGGCCCAGGATCTCTGCGGAGCCATTGGGCATTGTTTTTATTTGTTTTCATCTCTGCGTGAATTTCTTTGAAAATACCCAGCAGAGCAATAAGAAGGGATTGTTTTTAATCTTTAGAGATGATAGCATGCTGTTATGCATCAAGGACACTCACAAACAAAGCATCAGATAAACTGTACCAAGAGGTTTTTTTATTGTTTTTTTTTTTTACCTCCGGGCTTTTCCGAAAATAAAACGCATTCTGCATGGAGCTTGCTGATGATGAGACATCTATAGGTTTGGTTTGTCATCCCGGAAGCATTAACGCCACTGTGTTCAGACAATTTATATGTGTGTGTGTGTGTGAAAACATGGCTGGATTCTGCCCCTGCTCATCACCCTGCGGTAGGGGCGGTCATTATTGCTATAGGAACAGCTGGAGCCTGGCCTTGAGCCAAGACCTTGCTTAACCCAATTGGAAGATTTTGGTGGTACAGAGTGGATTTTACATCTCCTGTTCTGGAAGAGGGGCGCTGAAGTTGGGAGTTTTATGCCCTAGTGCCGCCGGAATTCAGAAGTAGTCTCTGCATTTTGTAGCGTTACGCTGGGCAGCACAGTGCACGGAAGAGCGCCTTCTGCCATCCAGGTTTCAAATCATATTAACAGCATCTATCTACGTAGCTGCAAATCTATCATTTCTCTTGTTTAGGTCTCTTCCCTGCCCGAATGAAGGAGGTTATAAAACACGGTAATTATAAATCTCATTGACTGCCTTGCATTCAAGGGCGTGTTCCCCCGGGGCATTGCTGTGAGGCGTGTTACCCAGGAGACTGTCCTGTACAATCCAAAACAGAATTATTCTGACCCAGCGAGCTTGTTGGGGAGGGGAGAACATTTGGGATGCTGACCTGCTGCCACGGCACGGTAAATGCATTTTTCTCATTTCACAGCAGGGCAATGCTGCAGTACAACAAGGCCAATACATTCAAGTATTCTTTTGAGGCGTGACTTACATCTCACTGGCAAGTGCTGGCTCCCTAAAGATGCAGAAAGGGAGCCTAGGACAGCAGTCACAAACCAGAAGTCTTGCTGACTGTCCACACAATTTCAGCAGCTTTCTCTGAAGGTTTGGTTGTCTTAGACGTTTCCGGGCAAAACCATAAATACCTCAGAAAATAGAACGCAGTATCAATAAAACCTTTTCTTAAAATGTGCGAGTCAGGCTGTGCTCGTATGACGGGCTAAAAAGCATTTAATAAGTGACAGCTTGCACTGCTAACCATAGCATGCTTCAGTAGCATCCTTTCCCTATCCATCTGATCGTAGTCAGAATCTGTACGGGTACTTTCCTCAGTCCTGAGGGGTTTATTATTGGCATCAATCATGATGCCCTGCAGTCGAGAAACTACATAAAGCTCTGTCAATCCCCCACCCTTGCAAAAGGGCTGTAAAACCTAAGGAGTCTTACGCTCTGGAGGAAAAAAAAAAAAAAAAAAAAAAAAAAGAGGAAAGAAAGCACTTCCTGAAACAGTAGGAAACACAAAACACGGCTGTTGCCATCCATTTTCTCAATTACTGTCAGCGTGCAAAAGGAGCACAGTGCTACGCAGTAGCCCAGGCAGTTGCATCCTCTTTGTGCTCAAGTCAGAGAGGGAGATGAGGTGCAGAGCAGTCACTCCCAGCAGGTGTGCAAACCAATTGAGTCTAATTAGAAACATCCTGCTGAAAATGTAAATGTTTTAGAAGTACATCATCCCCATCGGGGGCTGCTGCTGGAGCCTGTGTTTTGTTGAGGCACTGACACAACAACATCTGAAGATGCCCCTCTCCCTCGCTCACTGTCTCCAGTGCTCCCCAGACACATGAGCGCTGGATTCGTGTTGTACTGCTGCACGGTGGGTCTTTTCCACGTTGCTGCCTCCCTCCACATCTCAGAGACACGGGCTCATTCATTTAACGTACCCGTGCCCATTCCTCCTAGCACGAAGGCAGACCAAAATCATTCAAGTGAAAGGGCTTTGGGAGGCTTGGGAATAGATGCGATGCTAGGGGTTGTACTGGTCGGTCTGTAAATGTCCTCTTTGCTCCATAGGGATTAAATAGGCTTCACAAAGTTTGTGATTAATTTTTTTTTTTTGCTTAGGCCTGCGGGTAGCACTGAAATGTATCTTACGTGTATGTTTGTGATTGCAGGAGTTACCCATTTCACTATATTTAGGCAGTTGAGTTTTTTCACTGGTTTGCTGTAAATCATGAGAGATTGATTTTACCCTCTTTCCTGATGATTTTTCCTCTGGCAGTTCTCAAGAAAATTCATTTTTCCCTCCTCCAAATACAGTATCCATCTGTAGACTACTGCCAAACTATATAACCAGCAAAATAGCTGGTCTGTAGTGCACACAGCTCTGGTGCCAGCTAAACAAGAGATACTCTACAGAAGTTTTCAGTCAGTTCAAACCTGGTTCAGGTTACTAGTCATTAGAAGTCATCCCATTACCTACTGTGCCTGGAGAGGTTGCAACTATTTTTTTCCATTCTTTGCAGTTAAGTGATGGGCTGATGAGCCCATGCCTGCAAAGGAGGTATGCAGATACTTTAGGAAATCATTTGTGTGGTTTCTGTAGATGGAAGTCTATAGTCTAGAGTCAATCCTTTAATAAAAAGAGAATTAGCTATTCCTCCCCATATGTGATTTTAGACAGCGCTGTACTGCTTTACCGTTATTCAGAGCTCATGTAGAGCCACGTACCTGCCAAACTGACAGCTTCTATGGTGCTTCTGTAGGAGCAAGGACTTCTCTGAATGGTGAAGTGCAACTAGATAGTTCTGCTGCTGAACCAATTCTCTACCAATCCCATGTGCTTGTGTTTATGTGAGAATATCAGCACGTTTGCTCAGTATACCTACATTGCTCCTAGAACAAAAATGCAAATATTACAGTATAAAGCTAAATACCTTAGTCCCATGCCAACAAAAGCAATTACTGACTGCTATATTTTGGCTAAATATTTTGATCTCAAGTATCCATCTATAAAAGAGCACCATATCACTTTGGCGCTTTAAACAGTTACAGAAATGCAGCCAGATGCGGACAAAATATGCTTGGAGCTTGGATGAGTAACGGGTTTTTTATGCTTGACTTCCAGAAAGATGACTGCTATGGAAGTGTCTGGTATGGTTATTACATGACAATTAGCAGTTGTTTCTCTGCTGACAGATGTCCACATCAAAAAGCACTGATTGTCTCTTTTGTTTGCAATTTTAGAGATACCATAGTCAAGTAGCTTAGACCATCTCCAAGAGATATTGTCCCTTGCACCAAAAGCGCAGCCTCATTGCCTGGGTTCATGCTGGGGAAAGTCAGATTGTGAAATATTATAGCAGATGATCTACGTGGAAGTTTAAGTCCTTTCTCACAGTACAGAATTAAAAATTGCAGTTATTTCTGTGGATAGATCTTCTTATCCGAGATAGATGAGCAAGCTATATTTCAGCGTTTTGTTTACTAATGAACTGCTTCAACAACGAAGCATCAGACAGTATGCACACATCACATTGGTGGCATTGCTCATCTGGGACTGCTAAGAAGCAAGAGAAGGGAAAGGAAGAATTAGTAAAGAAGGGGAGAATGACTTCACATGAACACATTCTGGTGAGCAAAGTTTGTAGAGTCTCTTACTGCACAGCTGTAGCACAGAACGTCTCAAAAGAAAAGTTCTTAAAATGTCACAGACAAAATAGTATTACTCAGTTAATTCAGGGAAAAAATACCTGGTTTACATTAGTGCTAAAAAGAATGCAGCGCAAACTGTGGCCTAAATGAATATTTCTGCCTGTAATCCAGAGGCCTGTCCTCTAGCCTTTCCCTCCTGCAGCCCACTGAAGTTAAAAGGAGTCCTTGCGTGAGGGCTTTTTGCCTGAAGCAGGATTGCAGACTGATGTGCTGTGCCTGGCAGTGTGATTTTGAAGCATTTACTAACAGGCAAAGGTCTGTGGGAGCAGACATGAGACTGGCAGGTGGGATTTGATAGCAGAGATTTTGTGCAGCTGCCAAAAAATCACAACCCAGATGCTGGAGCTGAACACATGCTGCCTGATAGGAATGATGTTCTGGGGAAAAGAGGAAGCTGGCAAGTGTCTGTCAGAGGGAATTTGATTCTGGTTCCAGCACTGACTTACCTCGTGCTTCTCCTGGGGTCAGACAAGTCACGGCACTGTCTGTGTATCAGCGACTGGCTGGTCATGGAGATGTACTGCATTTTTTCATTATGCTGTACCCAAAAAGTACCTCACCAAGTCAGACCCCTCTTTGCTTCTCCAGGAGCTTATTTAAATCCCCTATTTAACATCTGCTTTTCCTTCTCTCTCTCTCTCTTCCTTCTCTGCATGAGCTATCTTCTCTGAGCTCCCTATTCCCCTCACACATCCATTCTACAAGGTACATTTTTATTGCTGCTCCTCAGAGACTGCATTCTTCCGGAGACATTGATCTTCCTTACTTTTTTCTCCATCCCTCCTCTGTTGGAGGTCGGTTCCCTCTCTGAAAAGCACCAGCAAAAAGAGAGAGCGAGCATGTATGCATTGAAAGAAAGAAAAGCACAGCAGCAGTCCAGCCCCGTCTTTTACCCTTCCGCAACTACCCTAATCAATAGATGACTAGGACTAGCACTGTATCCAGGCACTAAGGGCATCCACAGACCAACGGGTGGCTAACGTGCTCCCACACCCTAGTATGAAAGATCTGGGCAAAGCCAGCAGCCTGCAAACCAGGCCAAGCACTTCACCCTGTCTGCCCAAAGGAGGAATTTCCTAAAAATACATGTCCTGACATACCACTGAGCCACATGGCACAGTGAGTGCAATCCTATTTTCAGCCCGCTCTGCGGGGTGACATAGCTAGTTACACCTCCTCCCCAAAATGGCACGTCAGCAGCGCAACACTTGCCGGTGGACCATCAAGGCAGCCTCCTGTGGGACGGTGCTCTCCACTGGAATTCCCCATCAAGTGATCACACGCTCCTTGTGGAAGGCTGTGATTGCGGGAAGCATCCACAGTCGTGCTCAGTATAATCAGGACAGCTGCTTTCTGCCCATCGGTGCAGCAGTGGTACTCGGCAAGTCCCAGATAGGTGGGTTATAGGCTGCAGAGCAATCAAAACTAATTCTAATCTGACCCTAAGAGAAGCTCTCCCAATGGATATTATGCCTGTCTGGCATGTCCCTTTTGCAGCTCCACCAAGGAGGACAATAGTAAAGCAACAATGTTTGGCCTTTGGAGATGATCAGTAGCCTCCTTCCAAACCATGGCTGGTTAGCAGATTCTGTTTTCCCAACTCTGAGGCTTATTGCAGAATCCCAGGAATGTTCCTGCGCTTCAGATATCCCAAAATAACTGCTCTAAGATCTCCTTGGGGAAAAACAATCCTTAGAGCAGACTCTTAGCTCAAATTTTTGTGTTGAAGCAGCTGAGCTTGAGGGAGAAAACTTGTCTGTGCCTCTAGTCACTGGCTCCCACAGAAGAAATGAGGATTTTGGATGCTCCAATTAATAAGTTTGTGTGTCAGCACACTCACTGACCAAGGAATTGCAAATACTTTGTCCTCGTCATTTCTATTTGCTGCAGAAAGCCCCCTTCCCTCCCTCCCCCCCATCCTCCCTGAAAAGCTACTAGTTAGCTGGCAGCTTCTGTAGCCGAGCCATCGGAGCAAATCCCTGGCTGTGCAGCCGGATCAGGGCTCCTGAGCACCAGTTTGGAGCGGACAGAGTTGTTTGCAGGTTTGTTGCCCACTCTCTTCCTCTGCAGTTGCCGAGCTTCCTTCCTCCATCCAGAGGAGACGGCAGAGCCATCACAAAGAAGGTGATAAGTGATTCTCTGACACCGAAGCCCTCCCTTAGACACTATGAGTGGCCATTTCCTCTCCTGCGGGAACTGCGCATTTCCCTCATGAGCGAGAGACAGGACCGGCTGGGGTGTTTTGGGTCGTTTGAAGGAGCAAATCTGATCCACTGCGCAGCGCAGAGATTTCACTCCATTAGCAGGAGGGCTGGTGCTCTGCTTCTCAGAGGTGGATTATCCCAGTTTCCAGGGAATCTGTAGCGCCTGTTTATCTGTGCCAATCACTTGCGTTCCTCTGCTGTGGTAAGTTATTCTCCGTGTCCCTGAGGTGCTCATTACCACATTATTCAGGCTCTGTTTATGTAACTTTAGAAACCAAAATCAATTCCTAAAAGATAAAACTCCCCAGCTCTTCTCTGATCCCTTCTCTGTAGTGTGTGTAACACCTTACAAGAGAAGAACCTGACACATTTCTTAAACCCCTCGAGTTCCTGGGGTGGTTCTGTCGTCTCGGGAGAATAAAACTTGCATCCAGGCCTAAAGACATTGTCCTTGGCTCGATCTCTCCCTGCAGCAGATGCCTCTCCACTGAGCTCCAGCCTGATCTTCCAGAAGATTACTGGCTTTACTTGTGGTTTCCCATCCACAGCCCACGAGATACCACTGCAGCTCAACTCATCAGTATTGTCCTCATGCTGCGCTTTGCTCTGAGATCAAATTAAAGCCTAGAAATTGTAGAAGTCAGGTTGGTCTACAGCTCAACTCATAAATAGTATTTCAGAAAGTGCTCAGGGAACTGTCAGAAGGGAGAAAGGGTGGGATGACTCTCCCCTTTATAATTCAACCTTCAAACAAGGAAACCAGTTATAATTAGTTTAAATTCTGTGCTATTTAGACTGCCTGTTATCACACCACAGACAGGACAGAGTGATAGACTATAGCAATAGAGTGTATAAAACAGTGTGTAGCACAATAACAGAATTCATTGCCTCCTGGTACAGAAGGCACAGCTGCACAAACAGGCGGTGGGAAATAGCAAGACTTCCAGGTTTTCAGCAAGCTGTCCCGATACGCTGAGCTGGCCACAGTCAAGAGAAGGAAGCAGAAGTCCCTTCTTGCCAAACAAATGGGAAACATGTAAACATCACAGCTCTCCAGTGTCGCTGGAGCTTCCATGTACACTAAGGTTATGTGCAGTATTTATCAAAAGTCTTAATTATTTATCCTCTCAATGAGTTTCTTAATTCATTCACTTTTGAGCGTATAACTGAAAATGCTCTCTGTAATTCAGTAGAATCTCTTCTTGCATGGAGGTTCACGATTTACGAGAGAATTTATGTTCAGAGACGATAAGGAAACGTGCTTCGTGCAGGATCAGAGGCACTGGAGCAGAAGCTGGAGGCAGTGGCTGGACCACAGCAGTGCGTTCCTGCCCAGCTCGCTCCCTGTTTCCCAGCTTAGCGCTCAGCTGCAATATTGCGCTCTGAAGCTCCAGCTGTGGTTGTGTGGAGGATGTCATTCATAACATGCTATCCCAGAGACTGCCAGTAGTGGAAAACTAAGCAAATTAAGATTTTTTAAATATCTCGGCTCTCCTTTCAGAAGACATCTGCTGTAACCTACGTTGGCATGCTGTGTGCTTCTGTCAGCCCTGTCTTTGCTGCGCTACAGCCTTCCTCAGAGACATACTAAACGCGGCACTTGCTCTGGCGATTAGTTCTGCGGGACGGAGGTTCGTAGAGACCCTCGGCAGAGCTGAAGCTGTTATCTAGGAGGACCTGCTCATGACTCATGCGTGCGGACAAGATTTACTTTGTACAGAGAAGGGAAGATAACACGCATCGGAAATGTGCACATCAGCCCCCTCCTTTCTTGCAAAGCAGTGCATTAAAAGTTGCGGGAAGATTCGGCATTGGCACTGGAGGAAACTTAAGCAGCCAGAAATTCCCTGTTCATCGGCCGCAGCACATTGTGGGCATTTAGATTAATTGTGCGTCCAAATTTTAAGCCTGGACATTCCCCAGCTATATGCAGCAACATCTTGCTATGCGCGACAGAACCTGCTTACTATCAAAATAGAGGCAGAGAGCTGGTTTTCCCCTGGGGGCAATGGGGTTGCTTAACTGCTGCCTTAACTTCTTAAAAATGTTTGCTAGAAGTTAGCATGTACCCTCTGGGCACAAGAGAGGCAAGTTCTCAACCTGAGAACACTTAAACCCAGGACTTCTGCCACCCGAAGCTTGTCCCTTGACCCTGTCCCTGCTCTGTGAGTTGTTCCTGAGTTAATGGCAATTAGCAAATGGCATTAGCAGCCAATGAAGCACAGCAGCCGCTTTCTAGTCAAGTGCTTTAGCCAGCAGGTTACCCGCCACTCTTCAGCATTCTGCATGTATGTCGCGTGCCTTTTCTCTCATTGTTGAGGCCGATCAGTCTTGATTTTGCATGTCTTTTGAAATACTTTGATGTATTTAGGCTGAATCTCACTAATTTCAGCAAGGCTTTCTGTTAGGGCAGCAGGTACAGTGCATAACAGAGCTGGGACCTTCAAATATAGATTATGTATTCTAAATTACTATTTATTAGTTTGGGACCTTCTGTTAGTGCATGTTTTTACAGATGACATCATGAGCTTCAGTCCTAGTTGAAGCTACTCTGCGTTCTACTGCAGCATTACTATGACAACTGCTAAGATAGGGGCTGGGAGAAATCTTGCCTTCCCTAGGAAAAGAGAGTGCGAAACAAATCCTGCATTCAGTTAGTCTCAAACATGTGGTCGAGGCATCCTGTTAGGTTTCCTTGCTTGTTGCTTCGTCTCTGTGTAGGTCTCAGCAAAGGAAGAACTATCTAGAGAATATTCAGCGTGCAGCAAACAATTCTGCTTTGAATGAAGCTTAAGTGACGACAATCCAACCAGGCAGAAAAACTCTCCGTTCTCCCTAGGCTTCTATGAGCCTCCCTATGAAGAGATCAGAGCCTCCTGGTTTGAAATGCTGCCTTAGGCTTTGCTTTTTATGTCAATAAATGTTTTATCACATTTAAGCTTCAAACACGGCGCAAACATCCCTGCTAACATTTGATGAACTCAAATAGAGACAGCAAGCCTGGGCAGAGGGCAGTGAGCGGCACAGCACAGTACTTCCCTTCGCCTCACAGGGAGCCTGGGTGAGATGGTGCCTTTGGAATTATCCCTTGCCTTGAAAAACACATTGGCAAGCTAAGGAAGGGGATGTTCCTCTCGTTGGGTCTTCACCACTTTTGATTTTTTCTTTCTTTAGCTTTTTCTTCTCTCCATGACAAAGCTACCTTGGTGTGGTTGGTAAAGCATATCCGTGTGCCCAGGTCTGTGGTGGGATAAAGACGTCTCCTCTTCATGCTCAGCTAGACTGTCTCTCCTGATCCCTCCTTGCAGTCTAACACTTATCCCTCGCACATGGAGATGCTGGGGTGAAGTTTGAGCAGCAGTCTGCTGCTAGGCTGCCTTTGGTACCTGAGCTGAAATCTCCAAGTTGAACCTACTGAGTTGAAACCCACAGGCAGCGCACAAGTGCTACAAATCATGAGGCAAACTTGGGTTTTTGCTTTTCCCAGCACTTGCCAGTTCACCCCACCCCTCCTCCGGTGCTGTTCCTTCATTTTTCTTTTCCACGCGCTGCATTTAGCAGTGGCCCTGCCTGCATTCCCTCTCCTCCCCTCTCCTTCCCCTCCTCTGCTTTATCAAATGCAGCACTTCAGCGTCACTGACTGACAGGGGATGCAGCGGCTTCAGCGGAGGAGATGGAGAGGGGGAAGGAAGAGAAGGAAAAGCTGCTCTCGACAAAAGAGGCAGCAGAAACACTGCAAGATGAGCTTTCCTCCAGAAGTGGATCCCAGTCACTCTTTGTTAGGGCAGCAAATTAAGATACGGTCTCTCAACTCAGTGTGTTTGGTGAGCAGACCCTGACTGTTCCATGTATTCCTGCAGTGTATTTCCAGAGAACAAAGCTCAGATGTGGAGTTCAGGTTCGCCACAACCTGGACTGAATCAGCAAAATGGATGATTAGCTGCCCCACACTCCGCCAGCTGCTGCGTGGCTGAGGCACAGCACAACAAACACTCACTTCACTGCTCACAGTTTAAAAAAAAACCCTGGCTCCTCAGAAATGCAAAGGTTATGAATGTGGGGGGAAAGAATCACAGAGCAGTTGGCTAGTTACATGTCTGTCTTTATTCTAAGAGACCTAGAATTTGCAGGGTTAATCTTTGCCATTTTCCAAAAGGACTGTCTGATATTTCATGGTTTATGCAACAGATTTTGCTTACAAGTTATTCTGATTGCTAAATAATTACAGGAGCGTATGTTGCCCTGTAGCAGTGCGGATTTTTCTGTTACATGAGACTGTTATCACCGAGTGCCAAATGCATCTTGAAAGGCTTTTTGTAGGGTTCTGCTGAACAAGCACACTTTGGAACGAGTACTTTTCTGCAGCATGCCCTGGTCTTGCCAGCTGCTGATTACCCTCCTACTAACCACTAGTGACATGTCCGTATTACAGACTGGAGTAGACAGTAAGGATACTCCATTTACCTTGAAATTAATTGAATAATGCACTAGCAGAAGCCTGACAGCAGAGTTGGCAAAGTCTAATTTATTCTGGAAACTTCTCAGGGTATTTAGACACTAAAGGGCAAAAATGCTCTGCTCAATTGAGAAAAACATCAGAGACAACCTCACTTTGGAATCTGAGTCTCAGGCAGGAAAGAGAGAACTTGCATTTAAAGTAATTATTAAAATCAATTTGTAAAGGAGAGAGTCTAGTCCAGATTCTCCAAGAATGAGATGACCATGCAAACAAAACAAAAAAACGGCCTTCCAGGAATGAAATAAAACATTTTTCTGGGCATCTCTTTGCAATGCAAACCCCAAAGGAAAGAAGAAGTAAATCTGTGCCACCTTAGTGGAAGGAGACAAGGATGCCAAGACTCAGGATAGCTCCCTGCGGCTCATCAGGTGTTTGAACTAAACATTTGCAAAGGAAGTTTTGACTTTCATTACTAAAAATAAACTCCAGCTTGTACGTGGGGCTTATTCTGTAGTCTTCCATAATGTCTTTTCTGGGAATTTTATGAGCTAACAACTTTTAAGGAGGTTTTGTCAAACTCCAAGGAAATAAAGGCACAGATCAGAAATTTCATGAGCTTCTGAAGTGGGACTTCAAGTGGGGCTTATGCTCACTTTCTTTATTAGTGGAAATTGAAAACAAGTCACTTCTTTTGCTCCTCTAACTTGAAGTGAAATATGGCTCCCCTATTCTAACACAAAAATAGCCTCACTGGAGTATCAATTACTAAGTATCACATCACTGAAGGCAAGGGAGTCCAACCCAGTGTCACTATAGAAGTGGTTTAGGTTTTGTTTTGCATGCGCACAAGGTCAAAAATACCTTTGAAAAAGCTTCCCACGTGCACCCCCTGTCCCCTGAAATAAAAAACGATAACTTCAGGAGTCCAGCTGTCAAGTGTAGGTCACCCGAAATCAGCAAACCAAATTCGCTACCTGCCCTCTGCCTTCGTGCACCACTAGACTGTACCAGCTTCACCGTGCCCCAGCCCTTCACCTCAAATGAATTTCTTCCAGTGCTTTCAGATCTGTCTTTTACAGTCTGGCTTAAAATCGCAACCTTCAGTACTCCGCCTCTGTTTTCACAAGGTCTGAAGTATGTCTTCAGACCTTAAGAAGAAAATGAATCTGCGCAAGTTACCCTCAGTCCTCCTTGAGTGAGCGAGTTAGCATCCAAGCGCCATACAGCTCTATCAGCGCAAGCAGCACGTGAAATGCCCTGGCAACATGCTGCCCGCAGGAGCTCGAAAGCAAAAGGATTCCCACACGCCTTTTGGGTTGGTTTAGGGATTTTTACTATTTATAATATGCTTGAGTTTAAAAAGAAGGCTGTCCTCATTGCTCCCTAGGGCCTGCCTCGGTACCAACACCATTGACAGAGAAGACCGTATTTAGAGTTCCTCCTATATTCGGTAGGAAAATAGCCGGGCAAAACCAGAAGTGCCAGTGGTAGCCAGGAGGTGGCAGAGGAGCGAGGCCACCTTGTACACCGGTTTCTGCCTTAATTTCACAAAAACACAAATACAAACCAAGGGAAAACAACAAAACCCAGCCCCACCCTCCAGGAATAAGAGGATGAGACCCTTAATCACATTCCTGCTTGTATTTAAACTAATTGCTCATCTTCCTGAGATCCGACTTTATGAAATTATGCATGCACACCAAGCAGATGAGTTTCCATAGAAACTCAGGAACTGAACTTTCGTTAGAAAAATCTTTCTTTAAAAAAAATATCTTCCAGATAAAAATGCAAATTGCCTGTCAGTGGGTGGCTTTCTGAATTTATATATATATTTTTTTCTTTTGCACTGTAGGCAGATTCCAGCTGGACCTACATAGCAACAACATGCAGGCATTGCTTATAGCAAGCCAGACTCCATGGGGAAATAAGAAATTCAGTAGCGAGGAGAAGCTCTCAAGTGCAAATACCTCAGGGAAACAAAAAACTGAAGTGCTCAGTGCAGTGTCTTCGTGAGGCTTCGGGATTGTGCAGCCTCCAGCTCTCACAAAATGCTTGTGGTTTGCAAGGAGCAGGGCGGAGAGGAGGGGAGAGAGGAAACCCAGAGCAATAAACTCTCCTGCACGCAGAATTAATGATGTTCAACCTGTCCTTTAAACATCCAGCAGCATATTTCTGCCGGTTCAGTTAAGCCTCGCTGGAAAGGCTGACACCATCTGTCGCGGCTCACTCTGGGTGAAGAAGCCAGTCTCAGCGCTGGGGTTTGGGAACGTTTGCAGAGCCTGGATTGGAGAGGGGGTTGCCTGACCCCGGCTTGGGATGAGGCCTGAAACATAGCATCTTTTGCCCACACCACATGGAAATCCAGGATCATGGGGAAGAAAGGGACACGGGGCGGTTCCTGGTCAGAACAAAAGGGAAGTGGGATGGTGGGCATGTCTGGGAAGGGCCACAGACCTGGGCAGCCTTTGGCACATGTAAACAAGGAGGAAGGGGGGAATCATGACCTCTTTTAGCACACGTTTCTCCTCTTTTTCTCCCCAAAAACATATAGCAGTTTTTCACTCATGCAGTACACCGCAGCATCAACCGGAGGCTTTCCCCTGGCTTTGGGGAGCCCGAGGTCACCCTTTGTGAGGGTTCTCAAATGTTCTTTCAGATAAACTGACATGCGTGAAAGCACTGAATACTGATAAGCAAACGTTCAGGTGTGCTGCACTTACTGGGGGGGCTACATTTCAGCATCTCCCCCAGGTGAAGGCAGGACATGGGGCTTGCGTACAGCCTCCTCCCAGTGCTGCAAAACGGCTGCAGGGACCATGAGATGCAAAGCTCTGTCCTCCTCAACCACAGGCGAAATGAAATGCCGCAGCTCGGCGCTGGGGAGCCATCGGGGAGGAGCCACCCCAGCCTCTGGTCCCCGACCAACAAGGGTGCTGGGGCAGAGGAGGGAGCCGTGCTGCAGGAGCGGTTTAGGACGAGGTGGATTTCACTGCGGCATTGTTGAGAGGCGCGAGATGTCAGCCGGGAAGGGAATTCCCCTCCTCGTTGGAGAGGGATGACAGGCAGCAGCTGCACGGGCTCGCTGGCCTCCGTGCCTCCGGGGCCAGCAGCCCTACGGCAGCATCAAGAGGCTGGATGCCGCTTAGTGTCAGGGTGAGGACAGCGATGGGTCCCCGGCCACCAGAGAGCACAGTCAGCTCGGCTCGGTCAGCGCAACAGGAAGAGCTTTTAGGAAGAGTGGTTTTGTGGTTGAGGACAGACTTGAGCTGAGATAGCTGCCGTCTATTCTTGGCTCGGCAGCAGATTTGCTATGGCCACACTACTTGCCCTTTCTATGCCTCATTATCCCTGTCAAGCGGGTGACTCAAATTATAATTGCACAAATTCCTTCCAGTCTGTCATTGCGTGCCTCCAGTCATCTCTGGGCAGCTACCTCTAGAGGAACCAGCCTCTCCCATCAGGGTACCTCTGTGCTGCCTGCGCCCGCTCGCAAGGGGACGGTAAGGTTAGGCCTCGTTGCCTCGTCATTTTCCAACAGAGAGAGAAACCTGAAGAAAAAACATTCCCACTGCATCTTTAGACGATCAGATTTGATTCTGAGTTGATTATTCAGGTCCAGGTTATGGGCAAGAAAGAGGCAGTGAAACTTTTCACAGTACTGCCTATACTTGATTAAATGGGTGTTTCTTAATTTTTCTCTCAGGCAAAGTACCGTGCTCCTGTATGTATTAGTACTGTCACTGGCTATAGGGTCTTAGTCATGCTGAGGCACCCTGCATCTAATGCACTTTTGGGAAAACAAACAAAAGCAAGACAAAAGCAAGATCTTTGCTAATTCCAAAAGCATCACCATTCTTTCATCAGAAATTTCTTTGGGGTCTGGTTGCAGGAGATTTCAGGTTTCTAATGTCTTTTCGTATCCACTAAAACCAATTATACCCGTTAAAGGTGAAGCTAATGGTTTTCTTCATATGTATGACTGCATCCACATACTACGTAGTCCCAGGAAAAGCATCAAGTCAGGCAGTCATCTCACTTTCCAACATTTCCAAGAGTGGGGGCAGGCAGAGGCCATGCAGAGTTTGGCAGACGACATGAAAGCATTGGCTTCTTCTTCCACAGGCTGGAAAAGGCCTGGGTGAAGCTGGTGGGAGGTTCATCCTGGTGTGCGCACCTTCAGGAGGAAGCAGCAAAAATGCCACGAATGCGTTGTGGCCAGCAAAGCCCACGTGACCATCTGGGCTTGGTGTGGTTGACTGCTGTATAATTAAACGGGAGCCTGGCTCATTAGATGCTTTGTGGGTTCAGACGCATCCACGCGAGCCCTATAGGAAAACATGTTCTTCCTACCACTTCTTTCATCCTCCCCCTCCTGTTCCTTCCAGATGGCTACACCCACTTGTGTCTTTTCTTACCCTAAGGACAGCTTTTTAAGCAAGGTTCCTCCATCCTTCTCCTCCCCAACACTGCTTTAGGTTCTGCATTGGAGGGCAGGAGGACAGAGGGCCCACGCTGTCACACATAGCTGCCCCTAGAAGGCTGGAAGCGGGGCCATGTCCCTCTGGTCCCATTTGTGAAGAAGAAAGATCTTTCTCTATGGTCAGGATGTAGGAGCCGAGAGACTTTACCTCAGCCTCAGATGGATGTTCCAGATGTGCAAGAGTTAATTTAGATACTCCATGTAATTGAACCTCTGTATATTTTCCTGGGGATTAGAAGCCGGTGTAACCTACTCAAGGAGAGAGGGATGCTTAAAGGGCCTGTAGCCTTTCCTTTATATAGCTCTCCCAGAGCTATCTATGTATATGCTGTATATGCTCTCCCAGAGCTGGTTCGGTCTCTGCTTAAAAAAAAAAAAAGCAGAGCTTAACAGCGGATTGCTTCTATTCTCCAGAAATAGGTGGAGAGGTTCCCCCTCCATAGGACTCCCATGCCTGTGCTCATACATCTGCCCGGCTTGCCAGGAGCTCAGGGCGCTCCGTTTCGTCCTCTGTGTTGTGCCGTTATTAACTGCTCCTCACTTTTTTGTTGACAGGGGCTGGTGCTGAACAGACTTGGGCGGAGGGACCTGGCCCAAAAAGTTCTCAGAGATGCCATCCGGATCCAGACCACCAGTCACAGGGCCTGGAACAGCCTCGGAGAGGTTTTGCAAGCTCAGGGGAAAAACGAAGCAGCCATCGAATGCTTCCTTACCGCTTTGGACCTCGAATCCAGCAGTCCTGTCATTCCCTTCACTGTCATACCCCGGGAGCTCTGAAGCTTTGCCCTGCAGCTGAGCACCTTCATTCGGCGGATAGACACCAAAACCAAACAAATAAACAAAGAAAAAGCCCAACAGAAAAGTGCCATTGTAAGCTGGAACTGGGCAGAGTAATTCCAGGATGGGGCTCAGGCCTACACGCCGAGTTTAGAAAAGCCGAACTGTAGAAGAATTTGCAACAGGGGGAGATACAGAATGCCTTTTTCTTCACAGGTGCCTGGCTAACCTCCTGGGCAAGTTAGGCTTGAGTTAAGCGAGTTAAGCAAGGCTTATTTCAAAGCGTTGGTTCAAGGTGACTGTCTGGAGAATAGGTGATGGTAGAGTACAGCTGTCCTAAGCACTTGCACCTTTCAATTTTCATTAAAGATAAAAACCCCCAAGCCCTGAATTAAAGGCCAGACCTGCTCTAAACAGGAGTAAATGCACCAATTAACTTCACCAAGTGGTGCTTAAGCACGTGGCTGCCTCCACACAGATCCGACAGGATAGGAATGACAATTAATAATATAGACATGCAGTATATGCCGTTTACAGAATTATTTCTGCTAATTTGATAATCCTTTTTCCTGCCTTGCTCTTATGCTTGCATATGCTCACTATATTTAGTGTGGCGCTTGCCTAGACCGATTTAAAATAAAATTTATTTTTTTTTAAAGCTGCTCTTGCAGTATGATTCACAAAAGCAGAAAGACCAAAGACCAAATAAGTTCACACTTGAACTAGCATTAAAAACATATATGTATTTCCAATTACATATTTATTGAAAGGGCTTACATGAAATAGCTAGTTACAAACTCAGAGCTTCATTCTTTTTAATTACCTATTGCATCACTTTTAGTGAGGAATACAGTGATTACCAGTATATAGTGACTGAACTTTTTGCTCAACTGCATTACCATTCCTGGCACAAAACATCTTCATATCCCTCTTTTCATGATATAAAAGATGGCAGCAGTCTTTTAAGGGAAAGTATGCTGAAGGCAGTATGTGTATGTAGGAATTACTTCTGTCTTAAAAACCAAATCTTTGGATTGTCTGTAGAAGTTTCACATGAGAGGTACGGAGCTGAGCCTTCAGCGGAGCAGGATCATTTCGTGTATCGTATCAAATGTAAGAGTGATCTCTTCCAAGACATCTGAAGAGCTCCTAATCCCCTCAGCCTGCCCAGGGCTGGCCGCGCCGGGGCAGGGTGCCGCGGCAGGCATAGCCCCTGCCAAGCTGCTCCTTAGCTGTGCCTGACCTCCCCAGGGCCTCGGCAGCCAGGCAGAGCCGTACCCTGCCCTCACACCACAGGCGACAGCCAGCCCCGGACCGACCAGTCCCAAGACGATAGAAGATGCAGAAACGAGCTGCGGGCACTTCTCTACAACAAAAGGTTGGGGCTCTGTGCCCGTTACAGTCCAAAGAAGATTTGTGACCATTTCAGAAGTAGTTTTGCACTAAAACGCACTTCGTACTATAATTCTGCCCGGTATTGTGATCCGCAACTAGTTCATTCCGGAAATAATAATATCCTCAGGCAACAAATGAGTAGGGGTTATTTCTTAAAGAGCCTGAGGCTCTGGCAGCAGACTTGAAGTCAGCGTTGTTTACAATTATTTGGAAATCTGGAGGTTAATCGAGAGGCGGCCCCTCGTGCTGCTCCCAGACCGCAGCATCGCAGAGCTCCTGTCCCCAGGCATCTTCAGCTCCTGCTTCCCCTCGCAAGTACACTGCCCTCAGGTTTCTCTCAGCAGCCTGTTGCACTCACAGGCCAATATATATATATATATTTTTTTTTTTCCATTAAATCGTGCTGGTGCAATAGCCCAGCTTATTCCTCTGTTACTGCGGGATCTGGAATGAAAGCAGCCCAGCCTCAAAGGTGCTCAGCCCCCGAGGTTTCTGGCTTTCCAGTGCCACACAGGCACCAAACCGAGCTTTTTAGGCCAGAGGCAGGTTTCCAAGGAGACAGTGTTACCCGGCCGTGTTTCTCCTTTGCAATAGCATCAGCAGCAGAGGAAGGAGTAGGTGTTAAAGTACCAGAATTAAATGAGTTTCATGAAGACAAAAAGACGCAGCAGAGACCCATTTTGCTGTGAAGGATGCTATGAATTCGGCTTGCTCCGCACTGCAGGTGGGAAAGGGAGAAGGGGAGAGGGAAGAGATGTTGTTGTTGACATAATATGTAAATTGTTACCCAGGTGTTTTAAACCCAGTTCCACAGTCAGATGCAATCTGACAATAGACTTAAGTATATATATAGAGATATTATATTCCGATACTTGTTCTGCTGCACAGTTCCCAGGGTGGGAGTGAGCCTTCCGTGTAAGACACAAAAAAAGGGTCAGTGTGGTCCGACATTGCCGCTTTCTTGTGCAACCTGTATCTGCAAAGTGCTGCCATAGCAACTTCTGTGTACCGGACAGCTATTTGAGTAGAAGCTATGCGTCCACCTCTGCGACCGAGGAACCCGCTTTGAGAGGTCCGTAACGTAGCTGGCAGGAGGGTGCCCGTTTCCCAGCAGCAGCTGAGAAGCAAACACTCACAGATCCATTTACGTCTGCATGCGTAGCTTGTAAACAGCCACCAGCTCATCACATTTGTTGCCATCAGGCGAACTTCATCTTGGCGATAATGAGACTTGCCACAGCAATCACCTTCCTAGGAGAGGTGCAAACGTGTACGAGTGCTTCAAGTGTATCACCCAGAGTCAGATGTTGCCAGGGTGGTCCCGTATTTGTCTGCGCGTTAAGAAGTCTTACTGGCATAGGAATTGCCATCCTAAGAGTCTCTGCTTCAGGTGTGGCAAGGAAGACCTACAGGAGAAAATGCCATCAGCATCAATAGGCATTACATGGGGAAGGTGCCCTCTACCAGCACAGCACACCACAGCCCCTACCTCAGCTGCAAAGTACTTTGCATGGAAACTGGACTCGATCCTGGGGTTTGCTGTGTGCTTCCCGGAGGATACGAAGCACCCGTTGGCTGGAGGGGTGACATATTGGCCTGACATGCTCTCTACATCGCAGGAAAGAGGGTGGTTGTTTCAGACTTGCAAGTATTCAGGGGGGTAAATCCTCTAGGTACAGTTGTTGTTTGTGCTCACCAAAACAGAAGCCTTCCCAAGCTTATATGCTGCCTGTTCTTCACCTTGGATTTTGTTCATACTGCCAGGTACAGAAAACCAAAGACAGCTACATCAGACAAGCCTATGTATTGTAGTATTTATTTAGACAGCAATGTTGGTAAATTTAATAGACCAACTTCCCTGGGCTCGATAATACTTTGTATAGCAGGGAGCCTGGCTTGCTTAATGCTCAGGGTTCGAGACTAAGAACATAAGATGTACGTCCCATCCCTCCTGTGCTGATTACAGGTGATCATAAGTAATGGGAGTGAAGTACCAATCCTGTGAGTTTTAGCACTGACTTAAGTCAAACCGAGTTTTCTCATTAGTTTAGAAAGGGGAAGAGCAAAAGGGCACCGTTGCCTAAACGATACAGGTGTACCCAGGCTTCTCTCGCTCCGCCACAAGGTTATTTTCCTTTATATTAGCAGTGTGCACAGAAAAGAAGAATAATTAGCTCCTATTTTTCTGTTGCACAATAAAGGAGTAGTATTTGCTGTTGACTTTGACCAACAAGAAGGTTTGTATATTGTAAGAAAAATGACTCTGCCCCCAGGATAACAGAAGGAAAAGGCCGACAGGCCAGGGAACAACCCTCCTCCTCCCTGCCTTACCCCGTGTAAACCGTCATTATCTCCGCTGGAGTTGTTGGTATTTATGAGCATTTCCTCCAGCTGAGGGTCTGTCCACCAGTACACTCGTTCTGTACAGGGAGTACGACAGAGCTGCCATATTCCTGCGCTGCACCAGTACCCCAGTCCGTTTCTATTGGTAACAGTTCCTGCTACCGATTATCACAATGCTTCAGAAGTGCTAATTATCTTTTCTTGGTAATGACTAATAAATCCAAATGGAGAACAGTCCTGGAGGGTGTTTACTTTAAAATTCACTGGCTGGGTACCAAAGTAGGCACAGCACTGACTGCTGCAGTTTGAATTGCAGTTATTTTATCCAAAAAGCGTTCCATTTTCAGAGGCTCTTGCTGAAGACAGCGTTTGGCTAGTTTATATTTCCTTTTAATGACAGCAGAGTGGGAAACCATCCTTTTCAGCGAAAAGACATCACTGCCATGATCTTTTTTCAGCCAAACCAAGAGAGATTTGATAGTTGCAATTCAGCCTGGGAGAGGAAGGCTTCCCAGGGCAACCACGCTGCGGCGGTAATTGCCTCTGATGGAATTGTATTACAGGCGTATTTGACAATTATGCAACGAGCATGTGTAGCTGAGACACCGCTCCCTCCCCCGCCACGTCACACATTTGGCTAAGGAGGGGTGCTGAGATCTGCAGTGCCTGTCTGGGTGCCCATCAGCACGGCCCTGGTGCCTGCTGTCACCTGCGGGGTGGCCGCTGCCACCAGCTGCACGGTCACGGTCCCCAGCACCCCCTCACTCCTGCTGGTTTCACCCACCCTCTGACTGCCCCCTCAGCCTGGCTCCAGGAGAAGGTCTCCCCAGGGCTAAGCTGTCGTTCAGTGCCGCAGGGTGTATCGGTGCACGGTCAGATAAAGAGTTATTTTCTGGGGAATGAGAAGCTGAAACATCCATCGCTTCGATGATGTTGGCAGGAGGGGAGGTAACCACTGACCCAGCAGCTGCCCAGATGGTTCCTCTGACTTTGCCTTTAACAAACTGGCCCTCAACTCCAGCAAACCAAGGCAGGCTCCCAAAGGACTGGATGCTAAAAGATCCCGCCAGTTTCCCCATGGAAACACATGCCAGCCTGTAGCTAAAACCACTGCTAGGGATGCGACACCACACCGTTTTGGAGCAGCCCGTGGTGATACAAGAACCTCCCTGAGCCGCGGCACAGAGAGGTGTTTGTACGAGCGTTTCCTACCTGCTGCTTGAATACTGTTAACACGGTTGTCGGAATCAGTTTTCCGTGTAACAACTTTTTTTTTGTCATTGGAAGATGTTTTCACCAGATGAATAAAATTGACCCGGTGGAAAACAAAACACGCTCCTTGTATTTCCTGCCAATTTTAGGACTTTTATCATAGCCATGCCACAGATACTGCAAGCATTATGAAACGGCCATTTGTTATGTTAACTGGAACCTAGTGTGCCTAGCAAGTTACCAGTTGCAAAGGGCATTTTGGCCTACACCCTGTAGTTCATGGGAAAAAAGGAGAGTGAGCATGCAAGCGGCGTGCTTTCCGAGAGGAACAGAGCCAGGAAAAAGGAGCAATGTAGCTTCAGATGTTTGGATTTATGGAGATTTAAGCGAGCATCGTGCTTTTCTTGTGCTTCTTCCAGTAAAAATAAACAAAGGTAGTGTGAGAAACTCTAACATCGAGGTAATGTGCAAATACCATGCCATCAAGTTTAGGGGCTCACCTTATTTTGGCCACAATGCCATTAATCATCTTTTTGCTACAAACAGTCACTCCTGTGGGTATTTG
Source organism: Rhinoptilus africanus (assembly GCA_013400135.1). NCBI lineage: Eukaryota > Metazoa > Chordata > Aves > Charadriiformes > Glareolidae > Rhinoptilus > Rhinoptilus africanus. The sequence continues at coordinate 441,878 of VXBO01001262.1, read as the reverse complement.
GAAATAAATGTCTCCATTCAAGTGCTTCCAGAGCATTCTTCGCATTTACACATTAATCTTTTGGGCAAGCTTCAAGAGGGCCTTCTTAAACAGCCAGCCCCTTAGTTTCATACTCAAATGAGATTAAGGACAGGGTTTTTAAAGAGCATTTCTTCATTACTGTGGCTGCTTTGGTTTACGAGCGCATTCAGTATAACTCAAGCAGAACAAGGTTCCTCTGCGGCAATGAGAGAATGAAGGCCTTCAGCTGTTAGTACAAAGGATGCAAAACTGGAAATGGAAGCGAACAAAATCCTAGCTCTGACTTTCCCCCCCTCTTTCCCGCAATACAGAAAGGAAGGAAAACAGTGGTGTGGGGTTTTGGAGCGGGGGCAGAGGGAGCAAGAAGGCTGCCATGGCCTCTCCGAGCAGGAGCCCACCTGGGGCGTACGTACAACTGAACCCCAGGAAAAACGGGAGAATTTCATTGTTCAGTCCCCTTGGAGGGAGATCACTCGCCTTTGCTTCCCTCCTAACGCCGGCACATTGCCTGTTCTCTCCGCATCACACAGATGTTTAATATTCCTTTTCCGTTTGAATGGGAAGAAAATAAGCCTTTTCACCTCTCGCTGTTGCTGGGAGGAGCTCCGGATGGTTTGGGTACTCTCCACCCTTAATTCAGGATTACTTCTTCCCTTGCAGAGAACCAAATTATATTTCAGTGGTAATTTTGACATGGTGCTCTTGAAAGGTTGTTAAGAATAATTTAATATTTCTTAATAATTTAACATATATGTTATATATACTTTTTAATAATTGATTCATACCTGCGCTTCTGTCTTTCTGCTACAGAACGGGTAAAACTAACCCAAATACAGTATATTCCTGCCTTGCGGGAACCCCAAATGTTTAGCAGGCCCATAAACAGCAAGGGAAGAGACGAGAAGCATCGCTGCTGCCTAGATACTGGCTTCTGCAACAATCCCTGCCTGCCAGGTTTTTTTGTGGAGCAACCGAAACAGCAACGTTGACTTTGTCCGTGTTGAACCACATCCCTCCGGAGATGTCCCATCCCAGTCAGACATGCCTGAACCAGTCTCTGGAACAAAGGGAAAATATACACATAACCTACTGGTCTTTAATACTGGTGTTACAGAAAGTAGGCGTAGGTTTCACTGGCTTCATTCTGTTGCCATTAGCAGTCACTATAGTCGTGGCTGAAACCCGTTTCCTCCGCTATGTTGTCTCCAAAACAAAGGGCAACATCTCACGGCCAAAACCATCCACGCAGGTCCACCAGCTAAAGGGCAAAAGATCCAAAGGTTTTCTCGGTGCTCCAAGTTAAGCAAGTGTTGCATTTTGGAGGGAAAAAAAAACAAAAAATCCTTTACAGGTCATTCCCCTGACTCTGCAGATCTGATCCCATTTAAAACTGGTGGAGCCGCTGCGATCATTTGGCTGATGGAGGAAGAGAAGCAGGTAGATGGAACATCTGAATCTTATACAGCAAAAATGGAAAGCACTGTAACGTGTCCTAAAAAAGCAAAAGAGCTGTGAAAAATGTAAAATTGAAGACATTTTTCTCACTGAAAAGCTCTCGCGGAGGCAAACTCCAGCTTCACTGGCTTTTCTGACAGAAATAACCAAAAACCTCCTGTGTGAGAGTAAGAGCAAATGTGAAGCAGCCCCTCGCCCGTCTCCTGATGGCAAAGGCCTCCCCGAACCTTCACCCTGCCCCTTCCCTGCTCCACAGCCAGGGAGCCAGCCACAGCCACAGCCACAGCCTGCCTACAGGCTGGCCACCAGCCCCCTGCCCAGCTCTGGTCGCCTCTCAAAGGACACGGCACGGTGGCCCTCGAAGTAAAAGATTCATTACATTATGAACGACAAGTCAGACATAATTTTCTTTTTTTTATAATCATAGAAAAGAATCGTAGAATGGTTCGGGTTGGAAGGGACCTTAATCATCCAGTTCCAACCCCCTGCCCTGGGCAGGGACACCTCCCACTAGCCCAGGCTGCTCAAAGCCCCATCCAGCCTGGCCTTAGACACTTCCAGGGATGGGGCATCCACAGCTTCTCTGGGCAACCTCTTCCAGTGCCTCACCACCCTCACAGGAAAGAATTTCTACCTGATATCTAATTAAAAATTTCAGTTTAAAACTGTTACCCCTCGTCCTATCACTCCACTGCCCGATAAAGAGTCCCTCCCCATCTCTCCTGTAGGCCCCCTTTAGGCACTGGAAGGCTGCTATAAGGTCTCCCTGGAGCCTTCTCTTCAGTTGCTTACGCTGTCAAATGAGGTCTGGGCACGGGGATGTCTGTAAATTAATCAGCAGTAAGTATTCCCGTGTTTTGTGGTGCTGTGAGAGGAGCCGACAGGCGCAGCCTGCGTTTGCAAGGCCGGCTACGGTTTCAGAAGGCTGGGAGTTCAAGGATATAACAATTTTCTGGTCAGTGGAGGTTAGAGGTGATTTTGCGCTCAGTGTAAATGGCATTGTCTGGCAGAGACAATTAGCAAATGAAGGGCTGCCTCACCAGAGGCTTTGCAGCCTTGGAGTCTCTTGGTCTCGGCTGACAACAAACAGAAATTTGAGCTGGTGTCTCGGGTTTCCAAAACAGGAAGCTGCTAAATCCAGCAAGCGAGCAATTCATTTCCCAGTTATAATGATGCTGCTCTTCTATCTCCTAGGAGGATACTGAAGTGTTTTTCGAAGGGAATGCAAGGGAGGCGTTTCACCCCCATTTGTCACCAGATGGAAAAGCAAGTCCGCCAGGAGTTCAGCCAAGAGGGGGGTGTTTTTCTGTGCGGAACCGGTTAAATTACTATGACTCGGGTTTTGTTGCTTTCTGCAGTCTGCCTCCCACCCGTGGCTACCATCCCCTCGTCACGGCATGGCATGGTCCTCCTTCAAAACCCTTTTTTTCCAGGTTTCTTCTGTGGAGGGGGAGCAAAGGGGAGTTTCCACTCACTTGTTATATTAATACGGTATATATGACGACTTCTGTAAATCAGCAGCGTGGCTCACATCAGACAGGTGCTGGTGCAGCTACAAAGTGCAGACAGGTCCAGGTACCTCAGTACAGTCTTCCAGGTCTGTCCTTGGAGTGCTGCTGTGTCAAGGGGATGACTTACCACAAACAAAGCTTTTATTTATTCGTTTCTTCTGGTTTTCCATCATCCCCTCTTGCGTACTTGCAAAGCACTTTCTGTTCAGCCAGCTAACAGGGAAGTAATAAGCTGGGGGGAAAAAGAAAATTGTTTCAAGCTTCATTCCAAAGGAAAGCTTCAGAGATTTTTCAAGTAAATAAAGAGCTTTAAAAAAACTTCCAATTAAACAAAATATTGTTCTGACAGGAGTCCTCAAGTAGTATCTTCAATAACTCAGATTTATATGACCAGAAGTTTTGAGAGAATTGCCAGAAGGGAGAGCATTTTGAAACAAAAATTCAAGATGTTTAATCCTGAAACAATCCACACAGAACATTTACATTTTCCTTTTTGTCTTCCAGCCAAGAACCATTCACCAAAGTTATCTCAAGTTTATATGTGGCTCTGGTTTTCTGGAACTTTGCTTTTCAGCAAATACCATACTTGAAAGAGTTTAGATGTGTTTACCAGTCCCACTTCTTGTTCTCAGACGTGGCTAATGCTGCAGCTCCCGGTGTGAAAGCCTTCTCAAGTGCTTCTGCACAACGTTACCAACCATCGCACCCACAGTCCAGCAAGTACAGGTTGTTTCCCGGAGGTCAGTACGAGCTGATGAGTAAACATCGGCATACACTGCTCCACACGAGGTGCGATTGTCCCCACTGAAATAAATACAGACCAGGCCCAAGTACTTTTGGAAATTCCACCCTTGGACACATCTTCAATCCAGGTGATGGCGATTCAAGTCTGTGGCTGGCTCAAACACACTCTGGGTAAAAATTAGTTCTTAAATATTTTGAGTCTTGCTACCAAATGAAGTGCTTTTATGTATAGCAAAGCACTAGCGAAGTCCTGTAGTGGCAGCACCGGCAGAGCTCCCCTGCCCTGCTCCCACCTCCATTGCCCAACTGCAGAGCTTCTCAACTTTTTGTGAGCCCTAGGAAATTTGCAGGGGACGCCTACATTTCTAAGATTTACATCTGCAGATTTCTGCATGGGATATGACCTTTCCAGGAAGGACACGTTTAGGGTCTTGTACTAGTTGGCCATAGACACCCCCGGGATCTGTAGCTCACAGCCTGAAGACTGGGGACTTAGGAAATTTTCTCCTAGATTCTATTAGAGCTTCTTAATTAAAAGTCCTCTTTGGGGACCTGAATTGAATTGGAAACCATGGTGATCACTTAGGTCAATCAGCACAGAGATGATTGCATTTGGGAGAGCGATGTGGAAGATGAGAATGTGTGCAAGTTGAAGAGCTTTAAGAAAAAAAACACAAAAAAAACCCCCAAGCATCTGTACATTTTGCAGAAGAACAATAAGAAAATCCGCCTTACAGGGCTCACCATTCGGTATTGAATTAGAGACTAACAGCTGTCCTACAGCGGTGAAAAATGTCTTCATGTTACGTCTCTGAACATTTGATCAATGGATTTGACAGTCTTGTCTACTTTTTCAAATCCGTGTATGTGCGTATTTCACTCATGTTGATAACTATGGGAGGAAATGCTGACTGAGCACCTGGGCTTCCAGTCATCTCACATGGAAGAAAGGTGTTATTGCTAACCAAATATGAAAACAGAAACATTCATCCACATGCAGTGGGTCCCGTGACTTCACTATGCAAAAACTAAAATATAAAGAGATGCTCAGCATCCAGGAAGCACTTTTGTTCAGGAGTTGAATTCCGCTGTTATAGTTGGGACATACTCAATAGTGATCAGATAATGCTGATAAGGTATACAAAGTTATGTTTTAGTTTCAACTGACAAATCATTGTACTCTAGCTCCAGGACAATGAAATTAGTTTCAAATTTGGAGCTGTTTCACTAGAAAGAACAGTTCTAAGATTCATTGTTTTTCTTACAGAAAAGTATGACATACCACTAATCTACTTTAGCATCATCTTCTTCTCCCTTTCCTCTTACAGGAGAAAAATCTAAGAAGGGACAAGGTGTGTTCTTCTTGTAAGTGTCTGCCAGAAATAAGTAACCTTGCTTCATTTGTCTTTGCAAATTACAGTGTTTGGATCAGGAACTTTTACAGACGAGACACTGCAATTGTTCAGCCCATGCGTGAAACTTTCTGTATTGCTCTTGAGAAATCTTACAATCCCGATACGCAGGGTTAACCTGTTGTAACCGCCAGCAATAAATAAGAACATTCACAGGAGACTGAAGTCTGTTGATCCATAACCTATCTAAATTAGCTGTTTCTTACAAGCTGCTTCCTTTTCTAAGGTGGAAGTTAAACATGAGAGCACAGAGGCTGCAGGAATTCAACTTTTCCTCTCTCCATCACCTTGATTCCTCCCCCTGCCCCCTTACAGGTCTACTTACTTTACAGGCAGTATCGGCAATGCCCTCCATACCGAGCCCTCCTTCCCCTCCTGGAAAATATGCCATACCGAATTCACAACGTGTAAAGGATAAAGCAGTAGATGATGCTGAAGCAGCAAAGATTGGATTTTTTTGTTTGTTTATTCTACAGTTAAGTAATTGCAAGGCTCAGATACGCTGCCGGGTAGAGCACACTCGTCCTCGGGACAACCCCCCCTGCCCCCATGCCAGATTTTTCACTCAGTGCCAGGGCTTCGGACCTGTAAGGAGGCTGGAGCGTCAGTCAGGTTAATATTGCTTGTCAATTCATTTCAGGATGGCGTGGCTTTTATGACAGGTTTCATTATTCCAAGTAGCCTTTTGCTGAAGATTTGCCCTCAAGGCCAAAGTTTTCTTCTATTTGTACTAATATCACCTGAAACATCTCAGTGGAAGTCAGTAACCTTTGCTCTCAGTTACTCTGCAGGGTTATAATTACAGATACATAAGATAGAAGCATGATGTAGCGTGCATACAATGACATGTATTTTTCCAGCAAAGGCAGAAGCAATTCTGCACCAGAAGCAGTATCAAGCCCTACAAAGCTCAAATACAGAAGATTCAAGGAACATCGCTCTCCTCCAATACGCTTCAGAGTCGCTGTCTGCTTTCGTTTCCATTAGTATGTCCCTGAATCAAGGCTACAGACTTAAAACCATCTGAACCACATTTTTGCGTGTCCTGCATTGTGTGTCCCGCATTGCATGTCCCCTATGTCCACACAGCCAGCAGCATGGAGGAAGTCACCCTGATCCCACCCGCGACAGCTTCTCCTCAGTTGCCCAGGTCACAGCTCTCCCAATAAACAGAACAGGCCACCGTCATGCCACAAAACAAGTCGGCAGTCAGGTTACCGGGGTCTCCTGAAGTTTCCAGTGACTAATCACTAGCTTTTGTTATGGCAAAAATACCATATAAAGCTTCAGAGATGCTTTCCCGCTGAAAATATCTACCGGTGCGGGTCTGCGCGCACTCACACACGGCTTCCTGCGGCAGCGCATTGCTGTGTGGGTTACCCTGTGCCGAGCGTGCTGTTCCTGCTGCATCCTGGTTTTACTACTTGCAAAATTACTAGACTTGCCGTCTTGCTGCTAGCAGTCTTCCTGACAGAAGCTTGTGCATGTCAAGCACTGCTTTCCTAACCAACATAGACCTTTTGCCAAAAAGTTGGGTTGCTGTTTTCCCTCATCTCTGTTTGCTGTTGGAGAACTATTTTCCACAGCAAAACGTTCTCCACTGAGCCCAGAGGGCAAATCTTGATAAAGGCTATTCAGTGAAGCTTTCCGCTTGTAATCAACATTTGCCCATGGAAACCAAAGCCCTTTGGTTTTTTTTTCTTTTCCTCCTCCAAAGGAGTTTAGTCCGGCGTCGTTTGGTTCTGGTTTCGAAAGCCCTCACACAGGGGGACACATCCTTACTCTTTTATACACAGATGTGGGAGAGCAGAACGAACCCTCGCTTTTTGCTTTCTGTATAATTAGTATGTTCAGAGGGAACCTTAATGCTGTACATTAATTTTCAAATCTGGAGCATGTTTTCAGACAAAAGAGAGATATTACTTCAAAACAAAGCAAGGGCATTAATAAACACATTACCAGGAAATCCACAAAGGTTAAGTGATTTTCTACAGAGTAATTCATTCTCCTAATGAGTTTGCTGCAGACAATTCTCACTGCAAGCAGTTATGGCGAATGTAGCTTTAATTTGTGTATTCATATAATTCACGGTAGTGCAAAATAAATTTCTATGTAAAGTGTCCTAATAGATGAAGTGAGGCTATAATATTCTTCCCGAGTTTGTTCATTACAGTATGCACTGGCACCGAGTCCAGAGGGAGAGGAAGCCATTAAACATTAAGCAAAACAATAGCTGTCATCCTCCAGAGGGACCGGCTTTGTAAATGCCTATGTCAACACTGTACAAAATAGTTGAGTATTCAGGTAAAATTAGAATGATAAGGGGAGGCAAGCACCTTGTCTTCAATTTCATGAGGTTCGGTTGGATAACTAGTGGTATTTGGATCTTCCTCCTAGAAGAAGAGAGCTCATCCTCTCCCAGCCGCAGACTGGGCACCCCTGGGAGCTAATTGTCGCTGGCAAACGAAAAAGACGAAACAAAAAAAAAAAAAACCCCACGTTTCCAGTGTTCTCTATCCACAAAGCTGAAACACTCCCCTGTGTGTGTTTTCAATTTAACTAAAATAGATCGCTGTGTGTAAACAGCCACTCTATCTGCATCATTCATATTTGATGGACTAGTCAGTACAACAGATACTTTTATCCGTCCCGTAAGTGATGAGAAACTAGACACTTCAGTGTCTTGTGCACCTCTCAGTTAACATGAGTGGCAGCAGCAGTTATTCTGGGCTCCTTAACATGTAACGTTTGATGTAGAGACAGGAAAATTGGAGATGTATTTAGCGAAATTGGGTATAACAAAAGTAACTTCCATGACCAAACCCTCCCAGGAGAATACAGAGAAAAGCTCTCTCTGTGTTTGTTCACAGCAGCCCAGGCATTTGTGTTCCTGGGCCTTAGAGGCCACATGACAATAGTATTATCAGCCTAAAAAGTAACTTACAGAAAAGGTAGGGCACGATCTCAAGATGCCTTCATTCACATTGTCAGCAAAGCGCAAAGGTGGTCCAGAACACCGTCACTAGAGACTGTAGAGTACATACTAAGCAGATGAGCTTGTGTTTCAAATTAGGTTTTTTTCACATATGACTTCACACACCTGTAAGAAACACATGAGAAGACTTTTAAACCTATTGGAAACCAAGAGGAGATACTGCCACTTCCTTCTGCTTGGAAGAGACGAGAGTAGGTAGTTGACATGGGGACAAATGGAGCATCCCAGAAACAGCACACGAAGGAGGGCAATCCTTCCTCCTCTGAGCACACACCTGAAGGCAGGAACTCCCGGCCCAGCTCAGACGAAGATGTGGGGGTGGTGGTAATGAAATACCACAAATTCTATTTAAACATGAAATCAAACTTGCTTCAGTGAGGGTGGTCAAGCACAAGAAGGGTTGCTCAGAGAGGTTGTGAGGCATAGACCCTTCAAAATAGTCAAAATCCTATCAGGTCAGCAATCTGCTCTGGTTGACCCTGCTTGGAGAAGGGAGTTGGACTAGGTGGTTTCCAGAGGTGCCTTTGGACCTCAACCATGCTGTGATTCTTTGAAAGGGAAGTTGTCAAAGCAAGGCCACAGGCAGAATATGCTGTCGCTGGTGTTTGGCAGCAGGCTTTGGAGGGACCATGTAGATACGAAGAAAGAAAAGAGCTTCCTTTCCTTCTTTCCCATCCTTCTCACCCCAACACCCACCTCCTGTGCCAGCACGCAGGGAGAGAGGAGAGGAGAAGGCGATCCCTTGGCCAGAGCTTCAGGGCTCTCAGACCTGGAAGAGCAGGAGAGAAGGAAGACCCTTCGACTGCTTTAGGACGTACTCCAGGGAAGCTCACCAGACCTCTTGCCAGCTGGCCTTTCAGTGACCCACCCTGCAGAGGAAGGGGTTAACATCTCCTCACCTAAAATGCTGTTGCTCCACTAGTGCCTCGCTAGAGAGGGCAGCTGCAGCCCAGGTTTTAAGCCAGGTTTTAAGATGATGGAAAGAAAACTGTAACTTCTGCCTTCTCTGGGAAGAAGCTGGAGAAGGTTTGTGCGAAAGTCATTTTGATATTAAGCCAAAGGTCCGAGAAGCACCAGACAAACAGTTCTGTTTTTCCTAATAAAGAGTTAGTAACGACACAGATATAAAACGTTCTCCTCTCATTTTAGCCAGCAGGCTGCTCCTTCCTCGTTCCTGAGGGAACACAGTAATTTCTTGGGCATGTTTTTATATATGCCACTGAGAGCCGTGAAGAGGAGGCAGCATGTGCTCGCTGGTGGGCTTAGGGCACGGGGCTTCCGCACGGAGCGGAGTCACAGGGCACAGGCTGGCCACACGGAGCAGAGACGGGGCCCTTCAAATCCAGCCTTTGGGGGTCTTCTGGAGCCAGGAACTGCATCCAGCTTCTGACAGCCTCTTCGGTGGGCCTTGTAACGTGCCCACAGCTAAGGTGGGAAGATCGCTTCTCTCTGTTACTAAGAATATAGTCAGGGAAATATTACCCTGCGAATCACTTTAATATGCATCACACTGCCACATATACTTTATGACTCTATTTGCACCCTGTGTGTCCGTTCTGCTCAAGCCCACTGCTGCTGCCAAGCTCCCGCAGCTACCGGCTTTTCCCTCACACGCGCTGGAGAAATGGGGAGAGCAGAAGACAAGAAGCCTTCCAGTACCTAAAGGGGGCCAACAGGAAAGCTGGGGAGGGACTCTTTATCAGGGAGTGGAGCAATAGGAAGAGGGGTAATGGTTTTAAACTGAAAGAGGGGAGATTTAGATTGGATATCTGGAAGAAATTCTTTACTGTGAGGGTGGTGAGACACTGGAACAGGTTGCCCAGAGAAGCTGTGGATGCCCCATCCCTGGAAGTGTCCAAGGCCAGGCTGGATGGGGCTTTGAGCAGCCTGGGCTAGTGGGAGGTGTCCCTGCCCAGGGCAGGAGATTGGAACTAAACGATCTTTAAGGTCCCTTCCAACCTGAACCATTCCATGATTCTAAGAAGGCTTCCCATGAGGCTTCTGCTGAGACCCAGGGATGGGGCTCACCTCCTGCCCCCGCAGCATCCAAAGGCAGGCAGTGAGCAGAGAAAACTGCTCAGGGGTGGAAACCTGGTGACTTAGAGCTGTGGAGCAGGTGGAGAATTCAGAAGCACGTTCATTTCTAGGTGAAATCAGCCCAAGCTTGCAGCGCAATCCATGAGACGTCGGCAGCACAGAACCACCATCGGGAGGCTCCCCTTGGCTTATGAAGTGACTCGCTGCTGGGCACAAGGCGACGGTGGGTGACAGGGGTACTACCGAAGTGACCTCTATCTGCAAGGGCCACACAGACCGCATGCAGGGGAGCAGAAGGAGGGATAAGAAGTGAAAGGCTCCTGCTCCCATCCCTGAGCAAAAGCCTGCCATAAAGACAGGCGCAGGTAGAAGGAGTTGTCCTTCCTCTGTACCTTGCCACCTGAGATGGGGAGTACAGCTGGTTACTCATCCAACCTGCTTATTCTGCTGGCCGCAGGAGGGGGAACATACTCTGGATCCTTACAGTTTCATGCTGTTCCCAGGCTAACAAAGACTAAAATTTCTTTGGGTGCTCCAGAGAAAAGCAGGATATTGCTATACCTCTCTTCTATGAGTGCCTTAAAGCCCTAAAAACTGAGCATTTGGGGATTTGTATATATTCCTTATCTTAAACTATTGCTTAGCAACAGACTTCAACCAAGGACATGTTTGTGAAACTGCCAGGCATATCCGTATCTGCTAAGTTCAAAGCCATAAACACACCTTTCCAAATTACCTCGGCGAGGATCACACACATAGCAGATGATCAAACTGAGCAGAAGGTTATCAGCTGTATAGGCTCTTAGTGTTTTTGCAATGCTAATAAAGTGATCTCGGCCCTGAGTGAATCAAAGCCTTTTCACTGCAGAAAAGGTACCTTTGCATACCAAGCAGGCTGCAGAGGGCCGAGCCCCCGGCGTGATGCAGTTCTGGGCTGCTCCTCCCACGTGGAGAGGAGTGATGTTTATCTAGCAAGCGCTAGGTGTTCCCCTGACACGCTGCTGTGTGTGCGCATACTAATGAAGAACCCTGTTTTGGAAAAAAATAAATAACCTACCCCATGCTGGCTTCAACATGACTTTAGATTCCATCTTGGTATCTATCAACCCGGCTATTCTATCAAGCAGTTAATTGGGCAAAGCTTAACCCCAGCGTTGTGCCTCACACTGGATTGCCGCTGACAGCCCAAGGGTAGACTTCTCAGTTACGTTAGAGAAGAATTTTTTTCCTTTCTAGTTACCAGGCTGTACTTTAGCACTACGAGCCACAGTGTAAATGTGACATGCATCTATATGATAACTGGGCTGGGAAACGTGGGTGAACAAGCCGGCCCTTCTCACTGCCATGTAGCCTTGAGCCCCAGCAGCTTCGCAAGGGTGTCATAGAATCGGTGAGGTTGGAAGGGACCTTTCAGATCATCTAGTCCAACCATCAACCTAACTCTGACAAAAACCATCACTAAACCATCTCTCCAAGCACCGTGTCTACCCGTCTAGCATCCCTGCCTTTGCAGACTTTCTTTCGCGCCCCAGGAAGAAGAAGAGATGAATTTCACATCACGCCTGGGCTCGGGGGAGACCCACCGCTTTCCTGCCTCCAGCAGGGGTGAGATGCACTGAATAACGCGGGGGGTGGCAGCAGTGAGACAGCCAGTTTTGGGGTGCAGGGAGGCAGGTAAGGCAGCTGCAGCCCCTCCTTGCACTAAGAAAACACGGGTGCAAGCGTGGCATATCACAACACAGTGATGTGCATTGCTGTGTTTCTGCCCACCCCACCACCCCCTATGCACGCAGCAGCATCCTCTGCAGCAGCACGGCAGCGCTGCCTGCACCCTGCAAAGGGGCAGAGGGGCACAGGGTTCTCCCCCTCCTATCACCATAATTGCTGAACTATTTTACATCGTTAAAAGCCCTTCTATCCTCACTCCGAGGCCTTGGGGAGGCAGCAAGCGATCCCACACGATCCTTATCTTCGCTAGTGCATGCCTGTAACACCATCATTAACGCAAAGGCCAGGCACGCCGAAGCTCTGGCTGCTGCGCTGCCGGCTACTTCCAAAGACACAATAAAACTCTTAATGAAGCTACAGCAAAGGAAGAGAAGCCCTTCAGACCGGAGGAAATATGGAGCACTAAGCAGTAATGAGCAGACAGCACGTTAAGGCCGTCCCTCTGGACAGCCCAGCTGTAAACCGTATCATCTCAGCGCTGACGTAAGACTGAGCGGTGTACCAGACTTGCGGCAGCTTTTAAGGTTTTAATCCAGGTTTTAAATGATTCTTTTGAGACCCATCATAAGCCACAAGCACTTAGAACACAAACTGCAGTCGGGTCTGTACCATCTTGAGACATGCTGACATTAATGGCTGTGCTGGCAAGAGTGAAACTGGTGCTCAGGTTCTGGGATGTGCTGGAAACCTACGTCTTGCACTGGGGTCGGAATTGTACATCCTCCACCCTTACTCATTTTCTCATCAGTTAAAAGGGGGAGTGGAGGAATGGAGAAAAAAAAAAAAAAAGAGGAGAAAGAGCAGGAACCCCAGTAGATCTCACTGATCATACTCTTTAGGCCAGAAAAGCAGAACCAGCCGAGTTTCCAAAACATGGATACTTTCCTGATATGTTCTCAGACTGGGAAAGCTGAGTACATCCCTGCTGAGGACAGAGGGGAAGGAGGAGAGATGGTCCTGTGCCAGCAGGAGATCAAGCCACTTTTGTCAGGGCTCCGCGAGCAGAGGGAGCACAGGGGATTAAAATCCTTTCTGAAATTCTGACGACAAGAGGAAACACAGCTCTCCCATTATCCTCCTGCAGATAAATATTTGAAAGCAACTATAAAGAAAACTCAGCCATGCGTCCCCTGCTACCTACCGGGCAGCCACGTCACTACAATGGGAGCCACGTTCAGACAAAGAGCAACACAAGGAGGTTGAATGTACCGCGTTCACAGGCACCGATCTCTATCGATTTCTGCTGAGCGCTACTATTTTATAGATACCTGTTTATTCTAAAGCCATCAGAGGATGTATTTTCACTACATGGTGGGAATACCGGTATCACAGACCATGACGTTTGTTTTCAAAGGGGAGATGAGGGGACAGCAGAACCATCTCCCCTGCTCAAAGGGGAACCCCAGTGTTACACCAGCAGAAACATAATTGGTGGCAAAAAACCCTACAGATCATGTTGCGGGTTTGAGTTATTCATCAGTCTTTTCCTTCTGTTCAGGGACTCATTAAATCAGGCACCGTGGATCCGTTCACAGTAAAGGTAATCTGAGAGCAAAGGCCAGCCCTTAACCTGACACAAGTCAAGAGCTGTCTTCAGCGGACAATAGCTCAAGTGTTGGTGGTAGGGCACAAGTGTGTAAGCTACTGACTTCCCCACAGCAGGGCAAGTCAGGGGGGTGGGAGGGCTTCAGAATCAGCATCTTACTTGGGACCTTTCCTAGAAAACTAAGACAAGCCCAAGGACACTTAGGAGGAAGGACAGCAGCTCACTGGGCTGTTGGATGTCCCACCAAGCAGCAGGCAGGGAGCGTGTGCTCGGGGCTCCTCTCCATCCACGCTTACTGGCTCTGTAGTGGTAACGCTCTGCTGACTACAGTGAAGCAGCGCCTAATTAACACCACTGCAAGCAAGGAAAGGATCAGGTTGGCTACGGCATTCAGACTTAATTTCCTTTCCTGGACCAGCATTTCCAAAAAGCTTTCCCAAGCCCTTTGTGTGCTAGAGGAGCAGAAGGTCTCCTGGGCAGACCTGTCCTAGCAGCAACTCAGCTGGCAGAGCTGACATGGGGTGGTAAGGCAAGGCAAGAGACCTTTGTGCTTCCCAATGCTACGGAGTGGCATATAATTCGTCCTCCCAGAAGGCCGCGTAGGTATAATCAGACACTTCTACGTACGCTTTGTCCCAGTCATTTAGATGGAGCACAAAGCGATATATTATTTACAGGGATTGACAAAAAAACTGTGGTATTTCGCAACCTGCATGCTACGAGTGCTCACAACGCAGAAGCAGATGGCCGCCTAAGCTCTCCCCTTCCTTGGGGTGTAAGTTTCTCCCAGCCGCCACAGGAGCAGTGACCTTTAGAATTATTCAAATTTCAAGAAAGCCCAAAGTCTGACCCGAGATCAGATTCCCTCTGCGCCAGGTGCTGTAAAGCCGCAGGGGTCCTTTCTCCCACTGTTTACAGCCTAAGCAGATAGTGCCTGGGCTTGCTAACAAAAAACGGGAATGCAATTTGTCTATGGATAAGCACGGGGACAGGGGGGGAAGACGGGCGCTTGAAATACAAGTTGCATTTCCTTAATACCAGCGTGGACCAGCAGGCAAGCCAGGAAGGAGGCAGAGCCCAGCAGCGAGTCTCTTCCCTTGCCCCTTTAGGAACACCGTGCTGCGAAAAAGGCAAGCAGGGCACAGGCAGAACTGGTCGATACGCATTAGACCACGCTACTTCCCAGTATCTAAAATGGCTCCCATGTGCTTAAGTGCAGTAAACCACTCTATTTTATCTCATATCCTTAGTTAGTTACTGATTACCAGAGCCAGTAACACCACTGCAAATAATTCACAAGCTGCAAAGACCTCACTCATCCCAGGGACAGGCATATTTACCAGTCCCACCTGATACTGGGGACAAGTCTGCTCTGGGTTGCCCCAACTCTTCTGAAGTCTTCCTGTGGCAAGAAATACCAGAAGATATTACAGCTTTCTGCTTTGATGTGTCTCAATCAAAGAGAGATTTTTGATGCCTGATAAGGGTGGCGCTCTCCCAACCCTACATTTGTTTCTCCATTTGTCCTTGCTCTCTTTTCAGGCAGGTACACCCATCTGCTCCACCCTCACGTCTTTCCATAAGGAAAAGAAACAACACACAACAACATTCGTTTTCCATTGGGTGTATCAGGGGGACCCACCTCCACCCCTGGCTAGGTGGAAAGCGCCACACCAGCCAAGAGGAACTTCACAGGGAAGAAGATTTAGGAAAGCTATGAGAGACAAATGAAAAGGGGTCAAGGCATTTCTGTGATGCCATGCCTTGTTCAAAAGGGCTTCCCTGGGTGGGGTGGCAACCCCTGGCCACAGTCATCTTTCTGCTCCCAATGACAGCTCACCACCCTACAGGTGGTGGTCTGAGGACGCAGCATACTGCAGCCCCCAAGTTGCTTTTCTTTCCAATTCACCTGAGTACCAGGCCTGATATGGGCCCTTTTCACCACTTAAGGAAACCGTGCCACCAGAGAAGCATCACAGAATGGCAGGAGCTCAAGGGACCTCCAGACATCATCTAATCCAAGCCCCCTTACAAAGCAGGGTTACCTAGAGCAGGTTGGACAGAAATGCATCTAGGCGGGTTTTGAATGTCTCCAGAGACGGAGACTCCACCACCTCCCTGGGCAGCCTGTTCCAGTGCTCTGCCACCCTCAAAGTAAAGTTTCTCCTCATGTTCAGATGGAATTTCCTGCGTAAAGGATATAAAGCAACAACTGCGACCCAAAGGGATTTTCCCTCTCGCAGCAGCTGGACACCTTCCTGGCTTAGTACATCAATACAAGTTCATCAGTACGGGCAGGTGCATCCCTAACGCCAGTCAGACAATGAGATGGTCGCACACAGGGCACCAAAGCCACCAAATTAAGAGCAGAATTTTTTACTGCTTTTCGAAAGCACTTCAATATTTCCCGAGTGAGTCTCAGCCACAGCACTTTGTGGAAAGCTTTTCCTGCCTGAGGATCACCAGGAGCCGCATAAATAAAACACTTCCAGGAAGGTCTTGCTTGCCTTTGCTCGTCATCAGCAGACATATCCTGTCCCTCTCCGTTAATGCACGGTTTTCCAAGACTTTGCTCAGCCTTGCACTCAGAAGAATTACATAGATGTAATATTTTTCAATTTCAGCAAGAGCAATGGTGAGGCATTAGTAAATGCGAGTAAATTTATTAAACTTAATAAACACTGCAAGTTTATATATCGCATTTTAGCACTTTCCCTTGTCTGTGTCTCACTTCACACGTAGTATTAAGGCCCAGTTATTTATTTCACTCACCTAAGCAGAAACCTGAATCTTCACCCACGCTGGGAACAGCACATTGTATCGTCTTATGAACAATCCATTATGTATTTTTAGGACAACTTTAAGAAAATTACCAAAAAAAAAAAAAAAAGTAAAACTTTACATCCCTGAGATGTACATCCCTGAGACTTACAAGTCTGAGGAGAGAGGACCCGTGCACCTTGCAAGGCTGACCTCTAATTGAAAACAACAGTATGGGTTAGAAAGCATTTCTGAAATATTTAAAGCCAGCACACGGAAATGAAGGCCATTCCTGATTTAAAATGGCTGAACTGGTTTCCCTCAAGAACACGTGCATGAAACCAGTTTCAAAAGGAAACCATCTGGAAGAGTTCAGTTCAGCACATGAAGTTTCAGAAAGTTGTAAGCAATTGTAAGTGCTGGAGGAGGAGCAAAAATAGAATTAAAAACACTTTAGCAACCTTAACTAGCCCAGATAGCACCACTGCCGCCAGAGCCCCTGGCTCCAACAGACACATAACACACACACAGCTCTCAGCACAAGTATTCCCACTGAAGTCCTTTAAATTATACATCGGCCTAAGTAAAATCCCAAAATTGTGCCAGAAAATAAAGCTTCCAGGGTTTTCGCCTTCATTTATTACTATCAATAAGGACATTCCCTTAAACTTAGAGTCTTCTTTTCTGATTAGCATTTAACTAATCATGGTTTCTTGTCCTCAGGCTTATTTCTACTTGTCCTGCTGGACAGCTGTTTAGGGGTTTTTAGAAAAATTTTTCAGTCGTCTTCCCTCCCCACCCTGAATATTTTTCCTTCCCCTGAGCATGATGGCCTGCAACTCCCTCTTCATTTGCAGCTACTTCCAAACTGCTCTCCAGGTTCTCCCAGGTGAGAAATCATGTCTGGAGAGGGGCTTTGCCTTCCCCCTTGTGTTCCTGACACTAGTTTGTGAGTTGAAGCAGATGCTGTGCTCCTGACCGGAGCCAGCAATAGTTCATGGCTGCTTGGGAAACCACCTTGTGGGTGTAGAGATTCCAGGCCCTGGTGTTACCCGCACAAATGGAAAACAAGGAATATCAGATAAAGGAGGAAGGAACAAGCAGTAAACTCCCAGGGCTGTTAGATAAGGACTTCCTACTCTGATTTCTCTTCAAATCGTATGAATCATTAGGAATTCTGTCTTGCAGAAGGGTCTGAAAGCTCCAAACAAGAGCCCAGGCTCTTTTGTGCCACATAATGTTCAGTAACAACTGATGTCTTTGAATAGCTATTTTCACCCAGAGATCTCAAAAGTAGTCTTCAAAGGGTGAGAGTGTCATCATCTCTAGAGATGGGTTGGAAAACCCAAATACGGAAAGATGAAATGACTTGCCCCTGCTCATCACACCTCTTCATTCACCGCTGAGTGCAGTGCTGAGCCACATTGACCTCAGCAACAGAGAACCCGGGAAAAAGGTCCAGGAAGATCCCCAGATTTTAGTCTTTCACAAGCATATACAATCCCATTTTCAGTGCATTGACATGCACCTAGCGGTAACTACAGGCACAAACCTCTGCAAATCAAGGGCTAAGAATGAGACACAGAATGAGAGTGGGCTAATTTAAGAAAGCAAGTACCCCTTGGTTACCTCCTTTGCAAAGCTGGTGATGGGACCACGGTGCCAGACATGACCGTATGTGGGTCATGCACCAGTTTGGGATTCCTGGGCTCTTGGCTAACTCAGTAAGGCCAAACTCTTATTTCAGTTACCTACATTTTTAAACTTACTTTCATTTAGCCATTCCTCACTCCTGTCTCTCAATCTGGACAGAATTTAACTCTTTGGCATCGCAAGGATTTCCAAGCCAGACCTGGGGTTTGCCAAGGCATCTATTACAGTACCAGGGCCTCCACGTTCGTGAGTCTGTGATAAAGCCCAGGATCAATCAGCAGGCAGCAGCAATTTAAACAAATTCCAGAAGAAATTCTTTCTCCCAACAAAGAAATAAGTTTTCTCCCCCCAGGATTTGAACCACTCAACCACTGAAGAGCTATGCTGGTACAGAGGGAGCCTGGAGTGAAATTCAATGTGAAATAATCATAAACCATCTAACTGGTATTATCCAAGCTGAAAATAATGCAAGTAAGCAAGCACAAATGAATGACACTGGATTTCTTTTTAAACTGTTTGGTTTTAAATGTGAAAATTCTTATGTATAACACTTCTATATCTATATAGGTATATAAGGATTTTTCATGTTACTTTGAATTTTATAGGATTATAAAAGAGAATGCAACTGGAATAGGACATTGAAATTAGATGATGATTTCCTGCAGCTTCAAGAATTAAGAAGAATACAGAGCTGTGTATGTATTTCCTTCTCCAAGGAAGAAATAAGTGTACTGTGATGATTTCTGACTCCAGAGAAAGAATCATTGCGCGTTGCGTTTTGTGGTTTTCTAAATAACATCATCAAACGAAGGGCTACTCAGAGTTGCAGAGTACAGCACATGCTAATTGGCCCCAGGGCAAGCTTAAATTCTCCCAGGTGTCCGGATATTCAAGTCATAGCTGAGAAGGAAGTCTTCATTATGCTTATACTTGGGTAAACTGAAAACAGTCTCGTTCTTGTTCATATTTCCTTCTCATAACTAGACCCAAGCCCATTGTCACTGAGGTTTATCATCTCTGGATGTATATCCCTATGTTCATTGCTCTAATCCAGTTGCTTGCTGTTCGGAGACTTTACATAGAAGTTACATCAGACAAGTGGTGATGAGCAGAAAGAAGAGAAAACAGATCTTTTTTCTCCAAATCTAGGCAGATGGGAGTGACAGACTACAGGACTCGCAAGTGCCAACCAGGTCACATACTGCTCTGGAAATGAAATTCCATCATCCTAGTGGGGGATTCTTCATCCACTAAATGCCTTCCTGGCAGACAGAAACGTCAATGTACTGTTTCAAAATGTTGTGGTGTATTTATAAACCTAAACCACTTAGGATCTTACCACAAGGAATGAAGGTTGGTGCCCTCTTGGCCTTTGCAGTTTATGATGGGTGTCGTTTGCCTTTTTGTCTCTCATAACACCCAGCCGTATGCTTGAATTCTGCCACTTCTCCAGCGCTGTAGTTGCGTGTCTTTCCCAGTTTAGTGATAGACCTGGAAGATGAGCGACTGTTTCTTCTGACTAATACAGTATCAGGAAAAAAACAAACCAGCTGTCTTTAAAATGTTTGGCCTACCAGTATCTTAAGGGGGCCTACAAGAAAGCTGGTGAGGAACTTTTTAAGATGTTGGGTAGGACTAGGGGGAATGGGTTAAAACTAGAGATGGGTCGATTCAGAATGGATGTTAGGAAGTTCTTCACCATAAGGGTGGTGAGACACTGGAACAGGTTGCCCAGAGAGGTGGTGGGAGCCCCATCCCTGGAAGTGTTCAAGGCCAGGCTGGATGGGGCTCTGAGCAACCTGCTCTAGTGGGAGGTGTCCCTGCCCACGGCAGGGGGTTGGAACTAGAGGATCTTTAAGGTCCCTTCCAACCACTTCTATGACAATCCTATGATTCTGTGATTCATCTTAGAGACCTATTATCCCTACTTGGGAGGGGACAAAACTGAAGCACATAGATGTTAAACAATATTCTTACCTTTAAGCATGCCGCCAAGAGGAAGAACACAACCCATTACTCAAACTGACGAGCGTTATTTCCTGCCCTCTGTATTCTGGTGTTAACTGACCTTGCCAATATGGTACATTTTCTCACACGTGGTTTTGCTCTTTACTTTGTTTTTTCTTTAGGTTTTTGTTTTGGTTTTTTTTTTTCTTACAACCATAATCATTTACTTGAAGTGTTTGGTCTTAATTACAGTAAACATTTTTCCATTTCTGTACAGATGGGAAATGCACTGGAATAGAACTGGATGGTTTAAGTTCATCATCTGTTCATCTCTTGATAGAGATCAATATAGATTAGAGGTAAGTCTGTTTATCCATATTCATTTTCAAAGACCAAAATGATATGCAACAGATTTATAATTAAGAGAAGTGACGATGTTTTTGTACAGCTTAGTTAAATGGATTTGCCACCATGCATTAGAGTAGAAGCTATAAAAACAGACCAGATGTTGCATTTCCCTCCCCCTTCACCGTGCTGCAATTTGCATGAGAGTCCTACATCCTAAATAAAACTTGGGGTCAAAGTTTTCTAACGTGGGGCTCTAATATAAGTCTTCTAAAACCATTCTGGCTACCCAAATAAAGTGGCTTAATTTACAGCGGGGATAAACAACTCCAGATAGGAGTAAAATCTGAATGAAATTTACTCAGGGACTTCTGTGCCTGAACAGAGCGGCAGCTTCAGGTGCCGCTGAACTCAAAGCTTCTCGTGTAGCTCCTGCCTTGTAGCCCTGACATTTACATTCCTGCCACAGATAAAACCAGTGCCGTGCCCACGAGCCAGGGCACCGTGAGGCCTGTCTCACAAGCGAGCTGCAGCGGGAACCCTGCACCAGGTGTTGCTCTGCCAAATCGATGCCAGCTCTCCCAAGGGCCCTTGGCATCCTCAGCCTCCCGTGCTATTCCGGGGGAAGCTGGCTAGGCAAAGCCTGGCACTGCTTCCGTACGCCCCAGTGCAACGGTTGCAAGATTTGCTTTCATGACCCCATCCTGGCAGCTCTGAAATAGGGATTGGAGCTCCCAGACTTTGTGGAAATTCTTGGTTGAAAGCAGGATTCAGCCAGAGGGATAAAAAAGACAAATTGCATAAGCCAATACAAAGAGAGACTCAAAGACAGAAAGAAGTACCTCTGTGTTCGAGAGTGGTATCAGCTGGGCTGGCAGGCGTTTCACCCTGTTGGCTTAGCGAGGACATAAGAGGACACCGGCCCCATGATCCCCATCCCTCAGTTGCCAGAGCTAGGCAGAGCGAGGCCTTGCAGATGAGATCTTGTCCTCGCCGCACACAATGTGTGTGTTGCCACTGGCTTTGGTGGAGTCAGGCTTTCACAACATTCTACGTTTCGTTCACGATGAAGTCGCCAGGGTTATTCATGAGGCAGAGATATGGGGATGTAGCCCTCATGTCATGGAAAAGGATAGGCTTGGGCAAGGACCGATTAAAATCAACATTACACAACTGCTTCCACGGGAAGCTCCTTTTCTGCTGTTATTAACCACAGTGATTAATTGTGCTGGGTGACCCACGGACCTTACACATCAACAGCAAAAGCTCTTTGGAGTTAGATAAATGCCATTAAAACGTGTTCTTTAACATATGTAGCGCACAGTGTTTTGAGCACCAGTAGCTGTGGTGTGAATCATCTCCATGCGCTGAAAGTTTGTTTGTTGATACTTCCTTTTTCTAAACAAACAGCATGCTGAATAGCTCTTTGAAACTGCAAGATCACCCCAATCAAGCAATAAAGAAAGAGCACTGATGCTGATTAAAGGGTTTTGCTTCATGCCTTCAGCTTCTCGCAGCCTGGCTTTGCAGCCTGCTACGCATCCAGCACGTCCAAGGAAAAACATCCTGCAGCGTATATGCCAAATTATCATTTTTAGGACTAAAAGGATATAGTTATTCCTCAGTTCAGGGGTCTCTCCAATTTCCAACTAGCTCTTTAAAGGAATATCTTAAGTTTTGAGCCCTCCATACTAATAGTACTTTCATAGATGCAAGCACTTTTAAAGAAACCAACGCACAAGGAAGAAACTCCTTCTGGTTTCAGAATAACTTCAAGGATTTTGAAGGAAAGTAGCTGCTCACTGTGTGCCAGGATTTGAAAAAGATGCCTAAGAACATCATTAGTATCTCTAGGCAGATAAATATTTTTTTAAAAAAAAACCCTGTCCTTTAGTCTCTGGGATTGATTAATGGAACATTTCTTGTTGTGAATAATTCAATGCCTTGGAACAGTATTCCAATCACAGTTGATTATAAATTAACACTCATTTTAACTGATGCAGATAATCACGCCAACGTCACAGCAAATACATTATCAAGCATTACATATGGATGCTGTAATGTAAACAAGAAGCTGAGAACTCCATTATCTGCTGGTGCATCACTACCAAGTAATTTCTAAATATTTCATCATTGTTTAGACTGCATTCAGATTGCACAGCGTAACTTGCTACTTACAAGCAGTAGATGCAACTGTTCTCTTAGCTATAATTAGCAACAAAAAGGAGGAAGATTCCCTTTGTTACCAGTTGAAACGCTTGCTCAGGATATTGGAAAAGAAAATATCTTCCCTGGACTCAGATGACAGGCCATACTTCCTGCCTAACAAGAAAAGAAGTTTGATTGAGGGGAAAGGAGTAACAAAAGACTGATAAATAAGGTCATGGTTTTTATATAGAATCAAAGGAAAACATAAGTGTCTACAGCACAATAATCCTTTGCCTCAGTTTCCTCTCTCCTTAGTGTTGTGAATGACTGGTAGAGATATAGACCATTTTACATGACTTCCTTGCTTTTCCCTCTCCGGGGAGTCAATAGTTGCATTTTGTGAGTTAACACGCTCTCAGAGTACATTATTTCCCAGTCCTCACAGTAAAACTCTGCCTGTCATCTTTTTTTTTAACTGTAGTCCTCCCGCCTGTGTTCATTGAAGAGCTTGAGCTGCTGCGGGGCTCAGCGAGCTCTAGAGCTTTTAACGGGTAGGATTTACCGCACAAATGGGACCTAGACTTTACAGCGCAGAGCTACAAACAGATATTTCACTCTTGAGATGCTCTGATCCCTGCTCTTCATTCACAGAAATAAACGCAAGCTATAAAATAAATGTAGACTTAGCCTGTTGAGCTAAAGTACTTTTGTATATATAACACACTCCGGCCTCACATTATTTTTTTGGTCAGTGACACATTAAAGGCTTATTTCTGATTAGACTTTACAGACACTGGTATAAAACCCTCACATTATTTCAGCATCTCCTGATATTTCAGGGTGAGAGGAGAACTAACTAGGAGCAATATTTAGGAAAGTTCCTCCTGATACAAAACTGAAGCTCTAGCCGTATCGCCTGTTTGCAGACAAAACCAGTAAACTACTCTGTAACTCAAGCTTTCCTCTATCCCTACCTCATTTTAAGCCCAAACTCGAGAATTTTGCGACTGAAGCAATCAAAAGCAATCCAGAGAAGGCATTTCTAGTTATATTTGGAAGCTGATCTCAGGCATTAAGAAAATATATAGTGACTCTGTGGAGATGGAAAACAATGACGTTAAAATAGCCCTAGTATATTATGTGATGCATTTTTTTTATATATATATTTCTTAGTAATAGCCATGTTATTTTTTTACTGGGAAATGAGCTGGAGCCTACATTTTTGGACAGGTTATTCAATCCTCAATCCTGTTCCAAACCAAAACCAAATAATAATTTAATAGCCATAGCAGATGTAGATAATGTTGATCAATTATAACAGCCGTGCCTGCTTCTCCAGAAGGTTCAGGTTATGAGTCCCATCTTGAATGAAAACATACATTTTGCTCTACAAACCAAGAGGATTTCGGAAAACTCAACTAGAAAAAACCCAGCAACTTTCACTAGCCAATTTTGAGTTATCATCTTCCATAAAATGCTTTCGTATTTGTTTCCAGAAAGAAACCCCACCATCTTGGTCCAGAAAAAAACCCCACCATCCAGCCTAAGCCTGTTCATAGCCATTAGGTAGGGTGATGTCTATTTATTAATTCTCCCCGCTCCCCTCCCTTATTTTTGATTGTCAGGTTTAGTCAGGCAGAAAAATGAAGCTTTTGTGCAGTCAGAACGTCTCATGATTTTTCACATAGCACTTCATTTTGTTTGTCTGCAGAAAAGGATTGTGAAGTTAGAGTTTGTTCAGATAACAGGACATTTCACTCAGCCATCACATTTTGACATTTGATAAGTAATTAACTAAAGGAAAGAACAGCTGTTAAGAAAATGCTTAGTGACAGCATGTAGATGATTTAAGGCCAATTCATGAACCACAGAAGCCCCATTTAAATCTAAAATGTCACGAGATGTAGAGTAAAAAAAAAAAATAAATAAATTGCATGATGCTTTTCCTTTACAGTCTAACAAAGAATTAGCCTCCACCAGCTCGAACACCTGAATGCACCGTCAAATACTCCTGTCATTGAGGACGGGAAGCTTAGGCTCCCATATCCTAAAGACCAACTTTATGACACATAGTAAATATAAAACCAATAAATAATTACAAAAAAAGGGAACTTACCAGATTTCTTTCTTAAACTCCAGCAGCATTTTCCCTAGCTTTCACGTCACAATTTTTCTCGTATCAATCATTCAGAATAAAAGGTCATATTGATCAAAGGTGGTATGTTTGAAATAAAAATGAGTAGGAAGCTAAGTACAACACTATGGGCAAGATGGAGAAGAGGAAAAAAGAGTAAGCAATACGGGAAAAGCACGGCAGGGGTGGCAGATGACAAAAGAAATCACACTTATGAATGAAAAGCATTCTGAAAAAATCAGCTCTCCAAAACAGAGCAGAGTTTTGGAGGATCTCACATACACATTTACTGTTACTTGCACAGCAGATAAACCACGCTGATAGTGACCCAGTGACCATTTAAGGACTACCCATAAAAGCAGATGATCAGTTTTCATAATATAGATGGGAAATAAACAATTTTGCTGCTCTAGACATACCTTCTTGAGGCTCTCCTTACCTGGAGCTTAGCCATAGTACTTAGAATGATATTAATAGATTTCTCTTGGCTCTTGAAGCATTTTGACCTCAAATGGCTGTGGTAGTAGGTAGAGTACGTGCCAATCCACAAGCTAGCCAGCATATGCTGCACCCTGTCATTGCAAACATCGCCGTCCTCATTCTACAACTGCCTCATTGACGGGTTATTATTCTAGTACAAGGATTCAGTTGCTGGCGGTTAAGAATAGCTATTGTGTATGCTTCAAAAGAGAAATGAGAAAGAAGGTACAAAGCACCTTAATACCACTCCCAGTAGCCACTGACTGGAACAGGCTTGCTGCAGCCTCCCAGAGAAGTGGCAAGGCTCACACAGTCATCCCTCTAGTTTTTTGGCAGATTCGAATATCCTGGTCAGAGGGAGATATGATGCATTTGGCTAGATGTTGTTATGTCACATAGGAACGGTTCTTAAATTATTTACGTTTCCTCCTTCATCGAAGAAAAGACCAATTGGTCAGGAAGGCTCGGGGTGGGGGGAGAAATTACTTTCTGCTTTTGGACCGACGCAGAGTAAGAAGGTTATCCTGCTAAACTCAAGTTTCTGGTGCGTTGGAGAAAGGAAGCAGCAGAGCTACTGAGGGAAGACAGCCATGGACGTAATCCGCAAGCAGCCAGCATACCATTCACGCGCTAAAACAAACACTGAAGTGACCGAGCACGACAAAAAGAAGCTTCAAAGCTTTGCAGCAGTGGACTAGAGTGCTGGAGGCAGAAGCCTCACAAGCATGACAGCCGCAACTGGAAGAAGTTGCTGCAGGCAGAAGATCAAGCCCCATAGCCTGCTGGATTGATGGTGGCAGCCTGCATCTCTGGGGCTAGGCTGGTCCTGACCCTCACCAGCAACCACGGGGCTGTCCTGAAACCCAAGGCAGCCTCAGGGACCCGATTAGGCTTTCAGCGATTAGCAGTAGGGAAGGAGAAAAGCATAGCTAAACTGATTTTAGAGGCCTGCCATCCTTCTCACTGAGCTAAACGATACAGTGCTGCAACCTCCTTGAGTAACAGCTAAGGAAAGATTTGCTAAGCTTATAAATGAAGGGCCTACTTTGACTTGGGGATGATGAGTTAAGCAAAGGTGATTAATGGGAAAGGCATTTCCTGGCATTGTCAAGACCCCAGAAGAAAAACCAAACAAACAGGAGCCCTTAATCCCAAATCACAGACCCTCAGGATCATGACTGTTAAAAGACTAGGTTGGTTTGTTTGTTTTTCTGGGATTTTTTTTTGTTGTTGTTTTTAAATTAAATGAATGTTAGAAATATAAAATAGAGAAACGACAAAAAAATATATGTGGAAAAGCTGACATTTAGCGATAGACATGAGGCTGTTAATAGCATAGAGCTTTCTCCTGACAGTTAATACCAGGATAAAAAAAAAACATCCGGAAAGTAGGACTTGTGTATATTCTGCTATGTTTATAATTCAGAATTAATATAGAACACAGAGACATTGCTTTTACAAAATCCTTTTCCTGACCGTAACTGTATTTTAAGCCATTCACAGGATGTTGATATGCATTTATGAAATTGAAAAGCGAGCCCCCCCAGACAGCGGCACTGCACTAGTGCATCAGTTTGTGTCGTTATTATGGTGATGAGATTTAAAAGGGGAGCAGTTGCTTATGAGATTACTTAGGCTATATGATCAAAAACCTCGGCCCGGCTGCCATTTATAACTAGTTGTTAGCTCGAGGTCAAAGGAGAAGGTTTCTGGCACAGAACAATTACACAGCAAAATAAACAGAAAGTGTAAAGCCGTTCTCCAAATCAGCAGCCAAGCAGATCTAGCCTATCAATAAAGCACAGCAGAACCAGGCTGAAATTCCAAGGCTGGAAGTGCGATTTTAAAAGGTGTTACAGATCATTTGTTGCAAATTATTGTGTAATAGCGGTGTCTATAACTCACTAAAGAAGTTGCTGTTTACTCAGAATGGCTCCACAATAGGCCACCTGGCACGGAGCAGTTAATGAGATCCTAGAGGATTTTCAAATAAAAGGTTAGCATTTACTTAACTGAGCAAGTCTGTCCTATGATAATTTATATTAATACAGTCCTTTGCTATACTTCCAAATAAACACTGAGGTACTGCACTGATGTTTATTTCTTGAGAATACCGTTCCTTCTAGAACCATAAATGTGACAGCTAAAGCATGGGTAATTTGTTTTGCAGGATAAAAAAAACCCACCTCTTCTTATTTCCATCAGATATCTAGAAATTATTGGTACCTTGAGATTGTTTATCAGCAAATAGATTCAGTCCCAGAAGGGAAGAGGGCCTATCTATCTACTGTAAGAAATACAGCCAAGATCATGGTTGAGTTCGGTATGAATTCCTATAGGCAAAGGACAAAACGTACCCAAGCATTATTGCTGCTGATTCTGGTTTAAAAAAACTGAATTAGCAGTTGTAATAAGTTGCCTTTTCCAGTAGGAGCTTCTATACTTATACTTGTGCATATATATTTTCCCAGAGCCATTTCCAAGTATACATCAAAGGCTCTCAGGAGGCACGTGTCAATAAATACTCTGCCTAAAAATTATGAGGGGTGTCATTGGCTATTGCTGGAGTTCACTCCATCTCCAGCTACTGCAGACTTCTCCTAGCCAAAGACTACACATCCTCAGACCTCATAAAAAGCCTTGCAAGCAGCATGTTGTCCTCCAGACACACCTGGTTATGCCAAGCTTTTGAGGGGGTCCCCAAAATGCAGACGCGTTGAGGGAAGCGACACCCACATTTTCCTATTTCAGCTGCCATCCAGCTGAGAGCTCTCGGCAGCGCTGTTTTCGCATTTCGGTTGCGCTGGGGGAAGAGCAATCTGCCAGGGCTCAGCCTACTCACTGCCTGCTTTCTGCCGAGCCTCTTCCACGGGGAATATGTGGGCAGCAGCCCCTCGCAGCTCCCCACGGGAGCGGGGCTGCGCTGCAGCCATCCCTTACGCGCCCCCGGCCTCCGCAAGTGGCTGCACACAGGACACTGGTGCCACAGTCAATCCCTTAATAAACACCAGTGGTTGGAGCTCATCGATTTTTGAAGCGCAGTAAGTCTTTTCGGTTTAAGAGCAAAGACTGCCAGTTTGCGCTGCCCTAAGTTAATCACGAGAAGATGTCCGGTAAGTTTTGACGTTTCACCCTCTCTGTGAATTATCACCCTCGTTTCATTTCAAGCAGCCAGCGGGAATCACTTGCTGTTAGACCCATGGTTTTCCTTTTATGGTTGACAGATTTTTGTGGCTAATTGTGAAGAAAGCCATTTTTGGAATGCCTGGGCAGTGCACGCGTGAATCACAGCAGCAAGCCATTGCTTCTGTCTCCCAACATGTACCGTGGAACTATTTTCTTCCATCCCTTTTGTAGTACAGTACATTCTACGTTGTGAATCATTTTCATGCAAAAATAGAAAGCAGCGATGACTCTATGTTCGCTTCACAACAGAGAAGCAAGAACTGGCATCCCATAATTAAAGCGCCAGGTTTGGTGCCGTTGTAACAAATTGCTGCACAGACAGGCTTGAGTGTCATCTGTAGAGAGATTAATAGACCCCTAAACGCATGTTTCCTAAAGAAATATGATTTTTTTTTAAAAAATATCAAATTCTAGTCCTCTGGGAAGATCCAAAATAACACACAGATACTTAGTGCCACGTCCGAAAAAGAGGCTTGGATGTTGTAATGCTTAATAGGGCCATACCTAAAAGCAAAAACAAAATGCTGCCATTCACAACGCTGAGTTCGGTGCCTATCAATCACCCCTATGGAGTGAGTGAGGGGAACTGAGCACCTGGGAATCAGATTTCCAGTCTACGGTGTGTCTGGGGTGTGGGAGGAGAAATGCTCAGGCCACGCGATGTGTTGGCCATCCCTTCCCCAGATCCTACCTGTATCGCACGCCGCTTCTGCTGCCCTGTGTCCCTCAGACACGAGCCACCTCAAGCCAGGAGCACAGTCCTCATCAGCAGAGTGCCCAGCCTGATCCAATAATGCTGCTGGGAGGCTGGGAATATTAACTCATGCTTATTGCCACCCTAATGTGGCTGCTCGGCTTCTCTCCAGCCTGGAGCCTGCACCTGCCTGGGATGTGGGCAGAGAAAGTCCAAGCCTTCCAGCAGGAGAGGATGTAGAGATTCCCTTAGGTGCCTGTCTTGGGCCACGACAGATGTTCATTTTGTCAAGTGTGGTCCCGATTAGAGACTTGTCCGTTTTCCAGCTGCTCAACATGGCCCATCGTTTCGTTCTGCTGGAAGAAGAGACTGCAGTAATACTTCCATTTCCAATTTAGCAGCTTTAGTCACGGAAACTGAAGACACCGTTTTTTTTTAATCTCAGTGACTCTGTCTGAAGCAATTGCCCCTTCTGTAATACTCCAACAGCAGAGTAACTCGATCATTCTTCAGTGAGAATCCATCAAACTGGCTTTTTTGATTTTTTTTTTTTTTTTACTGGAAGTTGTGTGACTCTTCAGTGGGCGACAGAATCCACAGACAGGCAGTACAGCTAGCTCAGGGTTACACAGCTTGGGATCGCCTGTGTAGGGATGGCTGGCAATTTAATAAACAACATACAGGATATTTTGAATGAAGTAGTAAAATGGATCTGCAGTGGCCTTGAGTTTGGTCTCCCTGCGGTAAATCAGGGATTGTATTACAGAGGCCAGGGAAGCCATGCTGCTACTGAAGCGATTAGGATCAGCCTCAATGCTGAAAGGGCTGAAAGCATTTTAAATTTTATGAACTTGGAATTTAAGCAAGGAAGGAATTTTACAAATCATTTTTCTGCCATGTAGTCATGACATGCATCCAATCCACTCACTCCTGTTTTCAGCTGCAGAAATACTCATCCTTTCTCTCATCTACGATCTGAATTCATCTTAGCCACACCGCCAAAATACACCTCCTTCTCAATCTGGCAGATACTCTTAGGTCCTTTAAACCCTTAACAAGGGAAGGAAAAAAATATTGTTTATCTTGTCTATTTTTTAGAGGATGGTTAACCATAACAACAACATATATTGCTTTTCATTATACACCCCATAAAAGGCCTTCAAGGTTGAATAGTCACAAAGCTGAGGCATTCTAGTAGCCTTCTGAAGACATTTTGGCCCAAATCCTGTAGACAGGAGCTGATGTGTCACCTTTCTCCCAGCAGCAGCCTCACTGCCATTAAAAAGACAACTCCTGCAGTACAGTTTTTTGCAAGCTGTGCTGAAAAGATCGACGCCCCGGTGTGCTACCAAGGCCACGGGCACGGGAGTAAATGGTCACGAGGGTAACAGGATCTCATAGGCCAGCTGAGATGAAGTTACTGTTGATTGTTAGGGTGCTAATAGATGAGCGTATTGTGCCTTTCTGCAATAACATAAGGAGGTGCTATCCCCGTGTTTGCGGTTGTCACGCTCGCTGTGAAGACAAAAGACGATAGGACAGTTAGTGCCTCAACAGCTTGGGTGCAAAGTCTATTGCTTTAGCTTAAATTGGGCTTCACCTGCAGTTTAAAGATCAGACCGCGGTGGCAAAGCGGCTGGGGGGGGGCACACCTTCAGCTCTGCTCCTGTCGCGGTGGGAATGGGCAAACTTCTTCAGCCGCCACGGAGCGATGACCTGGCTCTCATTTATCAGTACCTCCAGTCTCCGGCGAGGGCGAGTTCCCCCGAGGAAAGCAGCCCCTCCGGGCGGGCCGAGCTGACGAGCCGGAGGGCTAAGCAGATTTGAATGGCTTCTCACAAGCTCAGGTCACACGTAGAGCTCCTACGCCTCTGCCAACACAC
Source organism: Rhinoptilus africanus (assembly GCA_013400135.1). Classification (NCBI taxonomy): domain Eukaryota; kingdom Metazoa; phylum Chordata; class Aves; order Charadriiformes; family Glareolidae; genus Rhinoptilus; species Rhinoptilus africanus. The sequence continues at coordinate 411,199 of VXBO01001262.1, read as the reverse complement.
GGCAATTTGTGTACGCGCTTTGCATTGCAGGTGGCCATGCATATTTTATTAGTGGAAATATTCATTTGCATGGTACTTACTGGAGGGAAGGGAATTTTTGAGGACCTCTGGCCAGCAGAACAAAACATGAACTGCCCGGGCTTTGAAAAAGAAGCAATTACGGTGAGCTGAGGCGCTGTTGTCACTGTCCCTGTGTTTTCAATGGTTTATACCAGTTTTTACGTCAAAACAGCCGTTTTTCATTATGAATGCCCTCAGGCAGCGTAACCGAGTTTACTGTAAGATGAAGGCCCTACATACATGACTGGGCACAAACAAGCCAGAGTGGTTTTTTGTTTCAAAATGGTTGGATTTTAGAGCGCTCTTCTCCGAAAGGTCTGTGGGCACAGTGATTCCACTGGGGCCGTGTGTCTGCAGCAGCAGCAGCCTGGTTTTTCAGAGGCGGAATGGGGATAGCCTCTAATGTAAATTACTATTTAAGTCGCAGCTCATGCTTGACTTATAGCGCAGGCTTCAACCTCTCACTGCAGTGAATCACACACTTAATTGCTTTATTAAATGGGGATGGAACTAAGCATAACATTACAAATATGCCATATCGGGGCATACCCCACTAGTGGTCAAGATACTGGCTGAGGGCTTGGGCCAGATACTACTGAAATTAATGTGCGACTCCAGCAGCCTTTAGTTGAAGCATATAAGTGGGAGTCACACGTGCATTGCAATGTTGGAATACATAAATCAGTTTTCCTACCATGTAATTTTCATCTGATTTACTTACTTGCATGCAAACCGGGGAGCTGGAGGAGAGCTGAGGGCTTAATGTCCTGGGACGGTGTTAATCCTGGAAGAAAAAAAATCAGGCCAGACAGGAGGATGACAGGACCTCCAAGCAACTGATTCTTCCACAGGACAGAGAAGAACAACATGGTGGAGCTGAACCTAGAACGGGACTCACAAGTATGGCCCATCGTTTTGCATAGATATCTTTCAAGGTTCTGATCTTGCCTAAGCACAGCTCCCCGTGAAGCTGAGGCTCACACTCTTTTCTAAAGTGTTAGTCATGATTGAATAATCTTACAAAAACCGCTCCGCATAGTGCAAAAACATTTATGTTACCATAACCACCCTTTATCAGAGGATGTTTTTTGGGGGAAAAAACCCCCAAACTTACAATAGAAGTGAAATACTTACATCTTCAGGTAAAAATGGAAGAATTATAGATGTCAAAATCCAAAAAACCTCTTCAGTAAGTCTGAGTTGAGACTCTGTCAGGCTGATGGCTGCAGGGTAGCCTGACTGAATGGCTCAAAATCCATATGCCACTTTTGTTTTCATCCCCATGCTACTGAGATTGCCGTGCTGTGCCAAAGAGAAAGTCCTTCTGGAAAAGGATTCCCTGGCTAGGATCTGCTCCAGGGCAGTAAATTAGCAGAGGAGACAAGGCCCTCTCCACGATGAGTGAATTAGAGTATGTGTGTATCGTGAGCAATATTAAGGATCTGAACCAGGTATAGCTTTGCTGAAGAGGGAAAAAACTCTGTTCCAGAGGTGAAGAGCCTTATTGCTCACACTAGACGGTGTCCTGTTCCCCATGCTGTCCCAAGCACAAGCTCAGGACAAAAGTACCACCCAAGCGGATACAGAGAAGACAACTTTTGAGCAGTGGAGTTAAGAGCCGCTCTCGTTGTTGGCGAGATTAAATTATCTCACAAGAATGACTGTGGACTAGAAAAATTCAGAATCGGAGGAGTTCATCAAACATTTAAACCCACCTGCTCTATGTATTTTGAACAGAAAAATAAGAGTAAAATGAGGAAGGGGCAGCAGCAGCTGTGCTTTCCACAGAAACAAACTCAAAAGTTGAATATGCGGGCTTATTTTGGGATTGCTTGCATCCACAAAGGGGAGACTGGTGGTAAGAACTGAGGAAATAGGGCAAGTATGCAAAAGCGTGGACCTCTGACTACACCACTCAAATCTCTACCTCGGGGGGGATAAAGAATACGTCTTGCACATCAAAACTGTGCAAACACAAAAGCAAAGTATTCTGAGGAACGTTTTTTTAAAGCTCCGGTGAAGCAGAGAATACAGGTCACGTATTATCTACTGAAGAGTGAGTGATCCCTAGAGCCTTCACCCAGTTACGTTCTGAAAGTGAGCCACAACTGCTGCTTCTCTCCTGTGTACGCATCTACAGAAATGCTTACCTTGTCTTTAAAACATAAGGCGCCGGGATTTCTCCTTGATGTTTTTAAGCAAGTACATTGCTAGCATTTTCCCTGTCAAATCTACAAAAGTAGGAAGAAGTAAATAAGCAGAAGCACTTGGTAGCAAGATATTAGCTTTGAGTTTACAGGTATGATACCCTCCCTCTGCCTTCTCCTTGAAAACCGTGTGTGGGCTTTACGCATTTGATCCGAGCTTCCCGAAGAAAACCTCATCTTGCAGAACTCCCTAGCCTTCGTGTTGGCTGATTAAGCAGGTAAGTTGAGTTTCTTGCGCCGTTTATTCTCTGGAGACACATTGGAAACGTAAACTCTCATTTCAATTCGTCTTTATTTCAATTAAAAAGTTAGTCAAAGACTGATGAAAGCACAAGCCGCTATTGGATCATAATTGTTTCATCAGTGAAAATATTAAAGATGGAGGAGAGTGGATTCTTATGACAGTTACTGAAATAGCTAATGAATCCAGAGCTACGGACATGTTTACAGGTGAAGTGTCTGGAAAGGCTCGAGAGTTCCCCCGAGGCGCACGAAGCCAGGAGTGGAACGCTGCCATTCATCAGGATGGGCAAGGTAGGGTCTGCCCCCCCTCTCTGAGGAACAAGAGCGGAGCTGAAAGCTGAGGACACCATTCATAGGGCTCCTTTATCCTCCTACGCTAACACTGAATGGAGAGAACTACCAGCATTTTTGGTGAAAACATCCTGCTGTGGCTAGGTGCGGAGGGGAAGGCTGGATGAGGGCTGAAGGAAGAAATAAACACACATATTTGAACACTGGATGCATTTCCTCCCCCGCTTCTGATATAAAAATGCGATTGCGTCAGATGTTCTCTGAAAACTGCCAGTTTGCTTAAGACTATTCAGCAAATTACCTCAATAGCTGCTTGCCTACACTTCACAGACAGATTGCAGGGAGGCACTTTTCTCCCAAATGCAGATGCGGAGTAAGGTTTTGGGATTGATGTAGATGCTTCCCATCTGCTTCACTAGCAAATGACTCATTTTTCTTTTAACTGCTAACATGGCAGGCAGGCTGATCTTTAGGTAGAGGCAGCCAAGAAAGTAAGGACCATGGATATGAAACCTCCCC
>VXBO01001262.1:388085-407868 GCA_013400135.1 Rhinoptilus africanus | reverse complement strand
CCCCATATGATTTTCCCAAGTCTCCTCGCTTTTGTAGTGAAGATTGCTCTTTAGTAAGAGCAAAACAGCAAAAGCATTTTATACCTCTCTCCAGTAGCCAAAGAGAATTTATCAGAACCTTGGCCATAAAACCCATCCTCGAGTGTAATTTATGCCAGACAAATGATGAATCTACAGCAAAGCAATTTGGGCCATTCTGTGAGGGACCTCCAGCTTCGATCACATGGAGATTTCTTCAGGGTATGTGGAGATGTGTCTCCTTAGCTCACATTTCCTTAGGGAAGGGTAGAACACAGGCAAACTCAAGGGAAAGAAACTGCTGCCAGAAGTACAGGAGAGGTTTTTTTTTTTTGGTAGCATTTCTTCCAAAGCCCAGTTAAGAACCACAAGAGGATTTAAAAAGGTTTTAGGGGAAGCTACTGCCTGCGGAAACCCCCCCAGCATCAATCCAGCTATGATGCTGGAGCGTGAGGGCGGCAGAGGATGGACAAGCTAGCAGAAAGCTGTATCTTCCCTCCGTGTTCAGCCTGGGCACCACAGTCCATCTCCAAAATGAAGAAAACTTGTCCTGCTGGTAGAGTAATGAATGATTAAAACAGCAGGAAAAAATGCTGAAAAGTGCAAACTGGCCCCTTCTTCTGTCTGGTGTGGGGATGGCTTCCTCACAGTGAAAGCCAACAGAAGACAATCCATCTTTGGCAGCCTTTTAAACTGTAACTTGTGTATAAATAAATGCCAATACTAATTCCATGGAAAAATGCCTAGCATTCTTAGAGTTGAAAATGCAAGTCAATTATGCAGTCTGTCTTAATACTACCATCTTAAAAAGGAAACAGATCCATCTATTCACATATTATACTGCTTTGTGAATCAATTCCAAATTACTGGAAGTTTTTACACATCCTAATCCATTAAGCAGCTTTATTTTTAAGCATATTTTTTTAAGCATAGACCTTCTGAATCAATGTAAAGGCTACACTGACCATAGAGCTTTAGAGTAGACCTTGAATTACAGTTTTCCTATTCTGTGTGAATGATTTGGCAGCCACAAAAGACTCTGCATTTCCACTTCGGATACAGGGAGCTTCAAAGGTCTCTTTCAAGTTCAGTTAATATTAGAAAAGCAGTGGCTATTTAAGGGTGGGGGTGTGAAGTTTATAGTAGTCAGAGGCTTAAACAACTTGGAAACAGAGGAAACAGAAACCCCACAGCCTTCCTGGGGTTGCTAATCATCTAATGCTCCACAATTAGTAACTGATTGGGAGGAGGGGGCAACATCTGAACCTCTTTTTTGCCTTTTCTTTCCATAGCAGTGTATTGTAGCTGTGTGGGGAAAAAAAGCACTCTTTTAGTATAGTTTGAAAAAATAGCTCTCACTCCAGAAACAGACAACTCTTCCACAATCCTGCCGACATAGAAATCTAGCAGAAATTCCTTCCCTCGAAGGCCACGATTTGCATTTTTCTGACTGCCGAAAGGCACTTGCCTTTTAAGAAGGTGCCACAGGGCCAGGGATGCATTGCCATAACGACACAGTAGGTGATTACTCCGAAATTGGGGTGTGCCAGACCTGGAAGGAAGAATTCCTGTCTGACCTCTGTAGTAGGGTTACCCGTCATGAACGGAACAAGTCGACGGTGGCTACCTAAATGGCTCAGGGAGGGTGCGGAATGGAGACTGGCGTTGTTTGCTGATCAAGGTGCCTGTTACCACTGGGAAAAGCACGGCTTTGCTAATAGGGTAGTTTAACTTCTGAGCAAGTGCACGCCAACACAAAGGTCTCTGCAGGATGAGGACAATCTAAATACTCTCTTCCAGCTGTAGGGGCCACTAGAAATGTATCAGACTCAACCACCACCCTTGCCACCTAACACCACCCTGCAGGAGTGAGCCAGGGGCTCCAGCCCTCACGTTTTGGGATTATTCAAACGATAGCATCAGACTGTGTCTTGCACCAGTTATTAGGCATTTGTATCAAACTTAGTTCCTTTTCCTCCTACACTGTTCTCCTAGTTCTATATTCTTTCATCCTCTTTTTTCCCCCCATCCCCTTTCTTTCAATTTCCAATTCAGCTCCTCCTAAAACAAAACAAAAAACAAAAAAGGCCAACCTGCAGCAGGCCGTCATTACCTGACACTGCACGACACCACATCTGCATGGCGGGATCTCAGAGCAGGAACGATCTGCTGCCCTGTGTACATAAAGCATACACTAACATACAGACCCATCCTTCAATGACCTACTGAAACCTTGAATAATGTTATAAAGTTATTAAGTTATTTGCATCATGATCATCCAGAGTTTTCCAGCCTCGTCTTGAGGTATTCCATCTGGACTAGAGCTTTGTGTGATTTCTTGAACAGCATCTCAGGACTCTCAAGTTCAATACACTGAGATAAATGCTCTCTTCTCCACAGAACATACTAAAAAATCCCATAGGAAGTATTTTTCTAAGGAGCAGCTAGAAAGGAGTCATCAATTTCAAATAAAATCTGCCATTTACATCATCTGAAGGTGACACCACAACATCAGACTTGCACTTACGGAAAACTGGAAAATCAAGGTCCCCAGCCCCACTCCAGTATTTTATTTTTTTCTTTGCAAACTTTGCTTTTTTCTTTGCAAGTCATTAAACCCCCACTTTTTTAGTGTACACAGCTATCAAAAATTCAGTTCTTCAAAACCAGAGGAACTAGATAACCTGTCAGACTGTGGCTAGTCTTGCAGCAGAGTAACAACTTTTTTCCAAAACAAGAAATTGGAGTAGACAGGGTATAGTTGTTCTTACTCCTGGCACAAACCCGTGTTAATGTTAAAGGTAGGTTTAAGTAGAAAAAAAAGATAGCTGAGGAGGTACTACGATATAGAAATACGCTTATTCTGAAACCCTCCACCAGCAACCTCTCTGTCCCAAGGACAATTCGATCTCCTTTTCAAAGTTCTCTCAAGAATAGGTTTATTACGCGGTAGCCCAGTTTGTTCATGGCTGAACACAACAGCTTTTTTAATACTCCGACCACACGCACCGGAGTATTCATATACATAGGCATCTTAAATACCTCCTAGTCTCACTCAGGGGAAAAAAAAGACTATTGCATCTCAAGAATTTTTACAGAAGTTCTTTGCTAAACTGGATGTTTTGAATTGAAAAGTGTATCATTTGACAGACTCTGAATTAGAATGAAACTTAAATAACCATGACAACTGCAATGGAAAAGCCATTTTTAAAAAATGCATTTATGTACAAATGCATTTGACGGAGAACTTTAAGTCTCTCTAGTTTTTCCCCCCTCCAACCCCACCATGGGAAATGACCAGCAATGACAATTAATCCTGAACTACGGAAAACCCCCTTACTTACACAACAGCCTTTGTCAGCAAGCAGTCCTTTGGCTACTCATTATGTCCCGGTTGTGACCAAACAATTCCTGAAAGGGGCCACTCACATGCAGCAGATTTAGCTCCCTCACTCCTGCAAAGTCTTGAGAGACGCAGGGCCCCATTTGCGAGACCAAATACCCAAGCCTGCATCGCTGCCGTGGGCCCACCAGCTGTACTCCTGCACTGTGTGCTCCTCTACCTTCTCAGCTATGGTCTCCCTCAAATAATTAGACTGATCTTACCAGCAGGCTCCTAATCCTTACTGTCCCCTTTACCCATTAGCTGTCCCTAATTTATTAGCTGTATCTTAACAGGCTGCGAGCTTACCAGCTACTATTCCTCATCCAGAGATACATTCCCCCACCAAAACTCCACAGCTACAAGTGATGGGGCAGATTATTTTCAAGACAACTCACAGCCTTGAGGTACATTTTGTCTTCTATAGTCCTGCTTGGCGACTCCTAACACTTCGAGAAGGAGTTAGAGACATACTCTTAAAGCGTATCAGGCTGTAGCAAGCAATCACATGCCTTCCTTCACCAGGAAAGGCCACCCTACGAAGGACAGGGTTGCACAGCATGGCAAGCCTTGGAAGCTAGCAGGGGCACTTGTCACTTCACGGAATCATTTAGATTGGAAGGGACCTCTTGAGATCACCCAGTCCAACTCCCTGCTCAAGCAGGGCCAGACAGAGCCCCTTGCCCAGCACCTTGTCTCTGCGCAGACTCGAAACCCAGCTGACTCCACAGCCTGTGTTTGACCACCCGCATACTAAAAAAAGTGTCTTCTATTCAGAGAGCCCGATCTTTTAAAATTTGTCCCCATTGCCTCTTGTCCTACCAGTAGGTGCTACTGACATGAATCTGGCTCTGTCCTCATCCCCTCCATCAGCTTTTCATACACACTGAGAGGATCGCCCCCTACGCCTATACGTTAAGGAAGCAGCAAGTCTTTAGGCAGAAAACCTCTCACCTCACCCGTTTAGAATAAAAAAAGCACCGCCAGATGTTTTACTGCACTGTAGTGCCCCCTAAGTTTTTGTTCGTGCTATTATAGCATAAAATGTAAGAAGCTCCACCATACCCAAGAGACAAGATGAAGGATTCTATCTCAGCAAGCTACCAGAAGCTGAACTTAGTATTCCAGAGTATTCCTACATGCACACCCAGAAATCTGCCTCCAGTGACCTAAGGACTACTTGCCTCACAGCAGCAAAAGCACCTGCAAACACACCTCAACCACAAGGTTCAAGTTCCAGCGGTCAATGCCATTAGCTTCCACCACACTACTGGCTGTACCTCGGAAGACATTCTTCCATCAGCAGATGGTACTGAGAAGTACTACCCCCAGTCTGCGGTTGATGTGTGATGTAAGCAGGGCAACAACACTGCAGTATTGACCCAGGAATTGGGCATTTTACTTACCTAACAGCAACTGACACAATAAACAAAACTAGCAGCTTTGGTTCCTCTGACTAAACACCCTGAACCAAGGAGCAGCTAAAACCACAGTAAATAAATGCGCCCTTCTCATCACACATTCTTCACCCATTCATTTTATGAAAGGCAATTATTTTGGCCAATACAGTCTTTCATAACAGAGAGGACCCTCTCCTTTCTACCTCAGTCAGATGCTTCCAAACGCACAAGTTGGAGCAGAAGACTGAGTCCAAGTGCGATTCCCATCCTACTCAAAGGCAAGACACCAGATTGGCAAATACAAGTTCTTACCAGAGCCTTGTTTGCGTTACTTACCTCTCAAAATGAGACTTCCAGTAGTCCTGCAACTCGGAGTCTCAAGTAGTTGTTTGATGGTTCTGTCAAATTCTCCTCATCCTGTGCCAGTTTAAGCACTTAGGTCTTATCCCCAGGCTCCTAGGCCACAGGATGAAGACCCGATAGGAAGTGTTTGTTTGGTCACTTATTTTGTAGAAGGCAAGCCCTGACTGCTAGAATACTTCAGATTGACCGCATAAGCTTCCTGAATCAGATTGCCAGTGCACAAGCAACAATTCTAAAATTCTGATGCTGGCAATTTAAAGACTTTTGACAAGCCTCCTCTGGAAAACCAACAGAGCTGCTCATAGTTCTTAGGGGGGCAGAGCTTTAAGATCAGTGACCGCAAACATCTGATCATGTTAGTCAGCTGTCCTAATTTTACATTTGCACTGTAATTATAAATATATCAAAGATGATTAAAACAGTTTTAAAACATTAGGTAACTGCTCTGCTGGGACCAGTGAGGGTGAGCAGATGCAGGGGCCAATGCTTTGTTTAAAGGCAACCAGAATCCCCAAAGAAGATAACCGTATAGCACATGCATGATCAGTCAGCTCTTGCCAGGAGAGTACAGGGGGCAAGGGGCACAAACAGCCTCTGGCATTCTTTTGAGGTCTTAGATTTATCCTTGGTCAAAACCAGGTTTGTTTTCTGCTTTAAAAAAAGAACTCTTAAACCTTGACAAAAAACAAGTGCTAGAAGCACAGTCATGCTCGCTAGCAGTTCAGTAAGAGAATGTTTTCCTTCTGTACTTTGAGCTGACTGCATCCTGAACGGCAACTGAGACACAGCAGTTTCAGAAAAGTCCAGGTACAAGACTAAGTTACCCGATGTAGCAGCTGACAGGGAATAAACTCCAAAATAATTAAAAGAAAGCAAACAGGTTTAGTTGTCTGAACAAGGAATTTTAATTTTAGGTCAACTATTGAACTAGGTCAACATCCAGTTCACAATGTCTACAGATAGTGGGCATAGCCAGTCACTACGGTAAGTTTATTGAAGCACCAAGCTCCACACAAGACTGTAAAATACATTTTAAACTACTAGTAAGAAAGCTTCTTCAAGTCAACAATACTATTAAGGGCCAGAGTTTAAGGACTAAGTTTTCACCTTCCAAGCTATTTTAAGACAGCCAATCCATTGCATAAGCAAACCAAACTGCTACATACTGAAACACATAGAGCAGCAACTGTATTGAACAATTCCTGTAAATAATTCAAGGATACATTGAAACAGTATGGGTAAATTGTAATTTTTTTATTGGAAAACAAATATACAACTTGGAATGGATTTGAGGCAAATCGTGCCATAAGCAGATTTTTTTTGAAAATAAGTGGCTAAACAAAGTTTAAAAAGCATAGTAACAAGAGGAGAAAAATGTTTTCTGGTACAGGACCAGCAGTACAAAAAAAACTTGTGTACGAGTACCTGGATAAATCACCCGTTTTGCATTAGTGCAACTTAAGTTTCATATTGTTGACTGTCAATCGTCCACAACGTTAAGACTCCACATTTCAACAACATGTTACAGGTATGGCCACAAACAAGTTACTGTGAAGCAAGCTAGGAGAATGATTTTTACAGTGCATTAGCCACATGTATATGTACTATTCACATGGTTTTATCCTGGAGTTAGCTGCAAGAGTCCTTATCCTCCATCACAGAAAGCGGGATAAACTCCTTTATGTCCTGGAGAACTAGAGCCAGCATGTCGCTTTAACTAAAGAATTGCTAATGCATGGTAAACCCTAGCTTACTTTATGTAACTTGTCACATTAGTCATACCTAAGTCTCCTAAAGAAAGCTAGTTTTTTATTTTTAAACAGACAACCCAGATGTTCCCTCAGTTAACCAACTCCATCTAACTTTAGATGTGCAGAAGGGCTTAAATATCCAGAGTAAGCCACATGCAACATTTGTTACTTAGATCAATTTTCCAAAAATCAGAACAATGACAGTAAGATAAAGGAGAAAAACATGGAGGAATGGCCTTCTAATTACTATACATGCATATTCTTTTGACAGTAAGGGAAAAACCTTTTACAGATAAGTTACAAACAGAGAAAAGGCAAATAAACAATTTTGTACAAGAAATTTAACACATTCTGTACAACTTCTTCACTTCGCTGTCATCATTTGTACAAACTCTGTAAAAGGAAAGAGTTGCATAAGAGTTATTTAGAGAAAAATCAGAATTGCAAGATCTTAGAAGTGACCTGACTTACTAGTGCTGAACACCATTTGAAAACTTTGTTTTCAGTTACACTCAAAAAGCATCTTCAAGATAGTGCCCTTTTCCACCACCACACCTAAAACCCTCCTCTATTTTTAACAGCAAAAGGTGTCTACTTCTATCAAAAAATTTAGTCCATCAAGAGACTGAGGAACAGTCTTACTTCCAAAATAAAACATTACAGGGTCCCTCAGGCTTACTAGCTTACAGAGTGGGACAAGCTATCTAAGAATGACTAAGAGATCCGTAAGAATTGTGCTGAAGTGACAGTTAAGTAGGTGTACAAGCAAAGCATTGCGTTGGTTTGAATTTCTTCAAGGCAGAATAGCTCAAGTTTTACTATTTCACCTGACTCTCTTTAAGCAACTGAATCATTGCTTATTCACAGCACATTGGAAGTTAGATCCCACAAAATAGGATTCTTCACTTTATCTTGCTGAACCATAGCACCAGGTGTAACAATAAAGAGACCAGAAACCTAAAGGGAGTTAGCTGGTTGCTCAAGTTTCCAAAGAGCAACTGTAAAGAAGAGGGATGCCTACCCTCTCTAGCGCCAACCTCTGAACAGGCTATTCCTAAGTGCAGTTATGGAACAGCAGCCTTGTTCCTAAAAATGCCTTTTTGCTCATGATGAGTGCTCATCCTGAGGCCACAATCAAAAAGGCCTTAAAGGGAAGGCACAACTGTATCTCAAAAACAGTAAGGGCATTATCTGAAAATACCCTAGCTCTTTTCTACATGATATTCAGAAAGTTAAAGTGAAAACAAGCTTAATGCTTCTGAGTTGCAAGCAGTTACCTAACAGAACTCCTCCTGCTTGCATGACTTGATTTAAGCTTCAACACCAGCAAGAAAGAAGGAAATAAAAACAAACTACTGCCACAGCTGATTTGTGTGAAATTAAAGACGTCTTTCAAAAAGTCTTGAAATTCCTGCGTATTTTAGAGGCTTCCCTCCTTTAATTACTGATTTTAAAAACATTAATGAAAAATGAGTGGCTTTAGCTACAGTCAGATCAACATTCATTAGTGAACAGAACAGCATGAACAGTATGTGAACATGTCAGCTAGCTTCCTTATTCTAATGGTCAATTAGACATCATTAGATTTACAAAGTTATTTCTTACACTGCACAGTTGAATAGTCATTTTTTGCCTTTGGCACAAAGGTAGCAATAACCCACTCAAACTGAAACCTATTTAGAGGTACACAATGTACATACTAAAAGACATTAGCTTAAAGGAACACTTAACTGTTTGGAAGATCTCAACTAAAGGTTGCCCTGTTTAAACTTAGTGTGGCTATCGGCATCTACACAATCACCAACATAAGAAGTGCTACACAAAGAGAGTCAGGTAACAACTCCTTACCTTCATAGTTTACTTGACCATCACCATCAATGTCTGCTTCCCTAATCATTTCATCAACTTCTTCATCTGTTAGCTTCTCCCCAAGATTTGTCATCACATGACGGAGTTCTGCAGCACTAATGTAACCATTACCATCCTGGGAGGGGAAAAAAGGAAGACTGGAATAGACTTGTGTAAGGCCTACCATCTTAACTATAACTTAAAAATACTGCAGAGCAAGGTGACAATATATTAAGAAGTTAGCATAGCTTTAACCACTAGCATTCACACGTAGTAGATAAGAGCTTTAAGCATGTCTTCAGTATTGACGAGGATCTTAAGTCTTAAAAAGACATTTTAAAAAGCAACTCATCCAACACAGTGTACTTGGGCTACCCTATCACAAAACACGTTTTAATCACTGACAAAGCAACAAGCACCTTTTGCAACCTATGACTGTCTGGGTCAAGCATCTACTTCCTACACTAGAAGCTACTTATCTCATTCACCTGTTTGATGGGAGTCCAGCACAAAGCCACAAGGCCTTCAGAGACCACTTACATATTCCATCCTTGTTGGGACACTGGATATCAAAGTACTAGTGTATACGAACTCTGCACTGACTTTCTCCTCCCCACACCCCCAGGTACTTATGTATTTTCTGTTTTAAAGTGCATCTTGCTTAAGAAGCTGAGTAACTTTAGACCTATTTAGCAATTTACTCAGTAAAGACCAAGTGAAAGATTTAAACAATTACCATTTTAAATATTTAAGCAATTTTCCTGCCAGACTTGAACAAGTATTTAAGTATCATAGCAAGTGGTAGCTCAATAGTACCACCCACCACTATCACGATGACTCATTTGACTTTCAAGTACAGTACCGCGGCAGAATGAACTGTAGGGTGACTAGTTAACCTAGAGGTTCTCAGTGACACAACTGTAGATACCCCCTCAATTCAGTGAGGAAGCTCATTAGAAGTCAGATTGAGTTGTCATTAACAGAAATATTTGTTAAGGCAAACATTTTAGTACCTTGTCAAACACACGGAACGCTTCTCTAATTTCTTCTTCACTATCTGTATCTTTCATTTTTCTTGCCATCATTGTCAGAAACTCTGGAAAGTCAATTGTGCCATTGCCTGCAAGACAGTTACTTTGTTAGAAAACACACATTTCCAGCACTTTATTAAATTACTTATCAGTGAAATCTTACCATCAGCATCTACTTCATTGATCATATCCTGTAGCTCTGCTTCTGTGGGGTTTTGACCAAGCGATCTCATCACTGTCCCCAACTCCTTTGTAGTTATAGTACCATCACCATCCTTGTCAAATAGTGAAAAAGCTTCTTTGAATTCTGTACAACAACAAAGGAGGAGTAAATATTTTTAAATTTGAAGTGTTACATTTACTTAATTGTTTAAGAATCAACTGCTGCTTATTGCTGTAAATTACAAAACTTGATTACATTCTCTTAAGATTTTGGTATATTGCTCAGTCTGCTCTAATTGTAATGCCAATACGGAAGCACCAGCATCTGGAAAACAACATACCAGCCTACCCATCAACCACACTTTGACCTAAACAAGATGGAAGGTCATCCATTTAAGAAGTACTCAGACATTTGTTACTATCTATCTTGAAGAAGGATCCCTAATACAGAGCTGAAAGGAACAGCCATCTCCAACTAGAATGATCCACGTCCTTGGTAGGAACTGCTTATCTCATGAAAAAGTAATATGAAATTCCTTTGAGAAAGCTGAAATATGGTACTCAAAATACACATGCTACAGATTATTAGCACTTTTATTACTAATAGAGGAAACAAGTCAATGAAAAAGGATATTATCAGACATAAACAAAAATAAGTTTCTCATTATAACTCACTTCCTCCACTGGACATGTAAATCTGAACAGTATATGCTACATGAAGGCCCAGTACCTAGCACCAGAGGTCTTTAACATTTGGCCACACCTAGCTACAAAGGAACTTCTCCCGGCTCTCTCCCACACTTGACTTCTGCAGTTCTTCCGCCTATGTATATGCACAACTCCAGTCAGTTGTTCAAGGAGGAAAGTCACTGGAGTCTCAATTTCTGAAGAGCTGCGTAGAAAACTGCTTCAGCCCTACTGTATTCAGAAACAGCTTTTACAGAATTAGTCAAAAACAGCTGTAAGACTGCTTAACTGTGTTTCAGTGCTACCTCTTAGCCCTCTACAATGGCTGTACTGTAGCCAACAATATTAATACAAGCTACATGTTTAATTGTCCAGTCCAAAAATGAACTTGGTTTTAATCCATGCCATCTGTTTGTCTTTGGCCACAGACCTTACGCCCGCTCAGTGGACCACAGTAGCTCATACACAAATTACAGTTAAACATGAAAACTTAGATATCTATTCCCTTGTATAGTTCAGATCCTTTTACAGTTTTCAAGGCACCCAAGATCATGCCTTTGGAGAACTCGTCAGCTCAAGGGTACTCCTGCATCAGAAATACTTTCAAGAATTAATTTTTCAACACTTCCAAGCAGCCAGCTTTCCGGATGGTGGGTTTCCCAGACCAGAGTTAGTCACAGTAAAAGTCATGTTTTCACACGAACTGCATAAAGTCTTATTTTGTCCATTTCATACTCCAAAACACTCGTGGTAAGCACAAGCTGGCAAGCCTTAAAAATGCAACTACAAAAATAAGCTTTTTATAGTTCACAAATGCAGCTGTAATACCAGAGCCAGAGTTGAGTCCCATCCAGGAAAAAAACACTCTTCTACATCTAATAGTTTGAAATGTTCCAAAAGCCAACTCCCACTGTTTAGCACATAAGAATCAGAGCAAGGCTACCACAGGGCCAGACAAAACCATTTCAAGCCAGTATCGTATAATCAAAAAGCTGAAACAGGCATACCCAAACAGGCAGCTATAACCTGTACCTACAGTAACTTCCAAGAAGTCTTTGGGGCTAGTTTCAGTTAGCTTGGATGCAACAAACAGGTTTATCAGGAGTAAAGTTTTACACCAGGGAAGCAAAGGCTTTTGGGTCAAGCCTAGAATACAAGTCATATGTCTATCATGGAAGGACCTCAAAAGGGGAATACTGAATCTCCATCAAGAGTCAGGTACTCACTTGTTATTCAAAGCACTTAGCTATTGACCACTTCATCCTTAGCTTGAAGGTCAACTGTCACTAATCCAAACACAAAGCAGACTTCACAGTATGCAACGATCCTGCTTAGAGTAAGTAATACTTAATTGTTACGCAAAGTTCAAAGTCTTGCTTTGGGCCAGTCAGTGGTATATTCTGAACACTTGACATGAATCACTCAAAGGACAACTCTTCACCTTTCTTTTACTTAAAGATGCCACGGGCTAAGAAACAACCAGCTGTAAATCATAACCATAAAGAAAGTAAAGGAAGTCAAAAATAAGCAGCACATTCCTGTTTTGAAATGCTGAATCAAGTTAGGAATACAATTAAAATACCTCTTTTTACCACTTGTAGGAACCAACTCTGCTAATTAGGACAAAGGAGTAACAGCCTATGCAGATATAGTTTAGACTACAACAAGAACAACCCGGCACGGCTTTGGAGGATTTCCAGCAGTGGCCAGTGAAGGCAGCTATAAAATACTGAAGTTTAGCGAGCAACTCAATTCTGGCTTTCTGCAACATAAGATTATAAAACACACTTCCCACACTTAACACCTTATGACTCCATGTCACATGCAAAGCAAATCCTCCCTTTATTCAACACTCCTCCATATCAACCTGCAAATGAAAATTCTCCTGTATCCTAGATAAGGCTAACCTGTCAGAAACCTGAGGACAGTGCTGGCAGAACCACTCATCCTCAGGACAGCCTACAAGGTTTCAGATTTTCCTTCCTTCCGAAAAGCACTCTGCGTCAAAAGGAAAGACTACTTCCAGGCCCCATGAAAGAGAGGCTAGTCTGATGTGAACTCTAACAGCCTAGCTCGACATGTTCTATTTAACAATAGCTTCTGAGGCATCTCTGCACCACATCGCCCTTCCAGATGAAGTGGCAGCCTTCAGTGACCTAATATGTTCAGTGAACCAGAACTACCATTCCCACTCTCACAGTTTAGCCAGCTATGCCTGGAACTTTTATAGGAGAACACCAATTGTTCTCTTCACAGCTACCAGGAGCTCAACACTTAAACATGACTATTTCTACTATGAAATGAATTCTAAATAGCTCTTGTGGTCAGATCCCCAGCAGAGAAGTGCAGCATATTAGAGGAACAAGGCAAAACCAACACCATACATAGGCCTACTTGTTCAGAGAGCCCATTTAGACCTCTCTGAGGTTAGTGGAAGTAGTATAGCTCACTAGACCAATTGCTTTGGGACAAAACCATCTTTAATGTGTCAACACCCCTCGTCCAGCCACCCAAAAATGGTCCTGACCTATAAGCCTTTTTAAAACAAGGCATGACCAAATGGATAACTGTTTGACTTGGCAACGTCAATTCTTACCGAATGAAGCTGCAACTAGCATTCACATTCTATACCTACACAGGTTTCAAAAATCAATCTTTCATATGAACAAGACCCAAGAAGTCTTTCAACCCCAACATATAACGACAAGAAGCTTCAGTCCTGTATGACCAATGAGTTCCATAGGAAATAAGAACATCTGCGATCTTTAACAACTGTATTCCGGTGCTTCACAGCAGAGCTGGAAGATTTGTTTTAAGCCCAGAAGTACTTCCCTTAACTACTTCAGCCTTCCATTTAAGAAGGGGAATGTTGTCTCTACCTTGTAGCACCACTTTCATAAGCTCGCCTTCAAAGCAAAAGCAAGGTATCTTCAGATAAACTGAAATGGAATGGCAGGGGGCTCAAGCCTTTAAAACCACAAGATCTCTGTAAAACATACAAACAGCACCTGTAACAGTTTTCCCATGCAAGACACCAGCCTTCACAGCAGAACTAAGCAGTCTTAGTCAGCTGCAAGCCTTCCTAAGCAAAACTACAATGGTTCCTTAACAGGCCAGCAGCGGGCTTAAGTCTTCACATCAGGTTTACGGTTTACTTGCAAACACATTTGCTTCATGAACTACCATAGCTGAACTGGAAATGGCAGGCCATTTTACACTGTGTACTGACACTAACTTATGCTTTTGTTCTTTCCACACAGATGAAAACCCTCTATACCAGTATGACAAGCTTACTAACACTCACTTTTGGCTCCGAGAACTATACTATCCTTACTGAATAGCTAACATTTGCACTAATCCTGAGGTAGTGTTAATGAGCTTCCTGTTTATATTCCATAATCAGCTACATCAACTAATAAAGCTTCTACAGTTAAGAACTGGAACAATGAACCATTATTGAAAAAGACAGCAGTGACAATTGATAAAGCCTGCTCCAACTAAACTGATCACAAAACCCTTAAGATATGTAGGCCACTTCCAGAAAAAATCTCAAGCTTGTGCTTACTCATAAGACAGTACCATGGCAACAAGTAAATAGACTAAGGACTTTCCACAAAACCATAATTAGTCTCCTATGAGTTAAAGCAAGCTTCTGAAGTCTAAAAGCAGAACAGCAGAATATTCTTACACTTCAAATTTGGCAATTATGGTAAAAACAAACTAGCTCATTATGACACTTCTGTTTAATACAGTGTCTTCAAGAGCTGCCCCATAGTTAAACAGCAATAGCCCTTAAAGGCTGTTATTTGCATGCTTGACCTGGTACTATTAGATTAGCAGAACCTTAACACCCTCTAGAATCATGTCACAGGACAGTATACACACTGAGACTTTCTAATATTAACACTGTACATTTGTCAGATCAAAACCCCTAGTTTTTGAATGTCCATGGCAGGGCCTAATTCTGCATTACCCGCTTTAAGCCACATCAATTAGTGAAGCTGAAATCAGTCTCCAGAGATCAGTGGCAGAAACTAGTTTGTGCAGCCTGCATGAGCAGGAGACACCATAACCAGAAGAGTTTTTAGTTACTAGCAGACAGCTGTCAGTGCATAGAAACCATTGTTAGGGGGCCACAGATGTACACAGAAGATACAAGAGATGCGTATTTATTTAAGCATTTCAGAGCAAGCACCAGACCATCAGAACAGCGCACAGAACAGTTGCGTCCAAGTATACAATGCAGTTACAAATATGGAATATCAAGAGTTGTTGTCATCATGAAGCCAGTCTCTGCTGTCTTTAAAAAGAAAAAGCTACTCTCAAACATCCCTGCTAATAGGAGACCAAAGTAAATTATTTTTGCCTTCTGTTAGAAGAGCACTCCAAGATTCCAAGCCTTCATGAGATATTCAAGCACCCCACCCCACCCCGCCACCTTCAGTTTGCACTTGGGACAATTCTGTAGTCATAACAGAAAAAAAAGAAAAAAGAGTCCCATCTACTAGCTGGTAAAGCTGTGAGGACTGTCTAAATATTCTAGAGGACAAAACTTCAAATTCATTGTATCCATGGTGCTTTTACAGTAGCTAAACCTTTAAAACTTAGATGACGAATTAAAACATTCCACAATACTTCTTTAGTATCTAAGAAAGCTAAATATCTTGTGTAACACAGACTGTCACTGGATTAAGAGATGTGCCAGGTCAAGGAGGAGTAGCAACATAGCACACAAAAACCTCACCTGCAATCTGCTCTTCTGTCAGTTGATCAGCCTGCAATAAAAGAGAAAATCATTATAGTTGTAGCAAAAGTTCAAGGCAAAATAAGACACAGGCCTCTGAACATGGTAGCTACTCTTCAGGACTTATCTGTAGCATTCTGAAATAGCTCTAACACACACAGCTCAAAAGTCATCAGGATTGCTTGCTAAGTGAGAACTGGCAGCCTGTCCTCATTTCCAACCCCACAATATCTGGTACACCCAAATAATGGATTACCATGGGCATCAATCAATTACCCAAGCAACACTAGCAAACTCAAGGCACACAGGTCCCTCTAGACTGGTTTAAAAATTCATTAACATAGCAGACTACTGGTAGTAATACTCTCGTAAACTAGTCTCAGCTTCAGCACTAAGTACTTTAGGTG
Source organism: Rhinoptilus africanus (assembly GCA_013400135.1). Classification (NCBI taxonomy): domain Eukaryota; kingdom Metazoa; phylum Chordata; class Aves; order Charadriiformes; family Glareolidae; genus Rhinoptilus; species Rhinoptilus africanus. The sequence continues at coordinate 392,075 of VXBO01001262.1, read as the reverse complement.
TAAGTAATGCAGCTGTAACCCCCAAGCCCCCAGTTTAAGGCAGACTAGTCTCTTCTGCTTAGTTACAATGCTATAATTAGAAGAACACACTCTTTAGAATTAAGTCATCCACTGATTAACATGAAGCTTCATGTCCAAGACACAGCCATAAAAAAAACCCAGAGTCCATATAATCAGTACTATCAGCTTCAGCCCAAACTGGCAATTTCAATGCATTTGTCATATGGCTACCTGAACTTTTTTTCAGACCATTGTCTACAGACTCAAGTAGCATAAGGCAGTTTACAGGCCCAAAAGAAAAAGGTTCAGTGGTGTAAGACATAATTCCCCTACTGGCTGGGTAAGCCCCAGTTTATACCTCCATTTTGCTCTATCACTGGACAGTTTTGAACCAACTGGATTTGACAACAATTGAAAAAACATCAGCCTTCAAGGCCAAACCCAAAATGGACTTTGCTCTTGAAAGAGCAAAGCTGTTTGAGGACTGTAGAAATACTCTCCCCTAGGTCTTCAAGCTATTTGATTCTTCAAATAAATTCTAGATACCTTCAGTTGAGTTGCAGTAACAAGGCCATACATTTACTTCAAGGAAGCTCCTTGAGCTCTTTACCCCATGGTACTCCATCAAAGAGAAAAAAAACGCTAAAACTTTAATATACAGAAAAGATACACTCACTGCCCAAGTTCAATATAGCTTCTTTCAGTTTTGTTCCTCTTGCAATCATTTTGGCAACAACCTTTTTACAAGCACTGCAATATTGACAGTTAGAAACATCTTCAGTCATTAGCTGTGCCCAAACACCTCACTACACATTAGCCATCTGTCAATTAAATACTTACAAAAAAAGGTGTATCTACCACCTGTCAGTTTTTCCTTTACTAATTTCAATTTGAATTACATTTCTATATTGCAAACAGCCTTAGAAGTTACCCACTTCTTGTTATTCTTCCTGTAATAAAAGCCAAGCTAGCTGCTCAAGCAACCACACAAGAGCTGAACTGCTTACAATAAAAATATGCATACAATACAGAAACAGCTCAAGATCGAGGCCACAATCAGCAATTTCTCACACTGCCTGCCTGTGGCTCACCTGATCTTAAGAATCAAGATCACACTACTGAGCAACTTCTAAAAAGACACCAATGGGTATTTGCATCTACAGACTCCACTTGTTCCAATTTCAGCAGCTGTAGAAAGTATTTCTATGCAGGTTCAACTTTTTGAGGTTTTCTGTTTGTTTTTTTGTTTTTTAAAGATAGTCTAGAGTGGCATCAACACTGCTGAGAACATCGCCAATTCAACATCAGGCTTTCATAGAATCACAGAATCACAGAATCCTAGGGTTGGAAGGGACCTTAGTAGATCATCTAGTCCAACCCCCCTGCCAGAGCAGGGCCACCTTAGAGCAGGTTACACAGGAACGCGTCCAGGCGGGTTTTGAATGTCTCCAGAGACGGAGACTCCACCACCTCCCTGGGCAGCTTGTTAAAGGCTTTGAGGTGGAAGCATTCTGCTGGTCACTTAAAAGAAGCCTAACAGATTTTTGCTTGTCTGGAGTGTATCATTAACACAGTCAGACTCACACCTTTGCATGCTATTTACATTTTTATTGCTCGAGTGAAGAGAATGATGTGCTACATTTCTGCCGGATATTTATATCCGCAGAAAGCTGTAGATCAGATTTAAGTAGCAAGAACCTAGTTTATTTAGGTCCATACTTATGGGTTACCAAGTTGAGTCACATACTGTTTTATATAAACAGTTATATATAAAGACATGACATTAAGCAGTGTTTAAGCTGTTGAGTGTTCCTGAACTCTTCCTCTCTTCCAGCAACTTAAAACATCCTATAGCCACTAACCATAAATTTGGATAAGCTTTGTCAGCACCTGTAAAAGGAACAGTGTTTCAGAAGCACACGACGCTTATTGGAAGCCACAGGTATACGGCAGTTGAAAGATAAGCTCGGAGGTGGGGCAAGGTTGAACAAACACCATCTGTACTCTGCAGTGCTAGGCTCTGCAGGGACTGCTGCGCAACAGCAGCAAAAGGCGGAGCCAGCAAGTCTGCCAGATCACTCCCGCCCATGCCACTCAGGTGGAGGGCGATCAGCCCGCATCCATGCCTGCGACTTACAGGCCACTGTCGGCTTCCTAGAATGGCCTTCTGGAGTTCTTTGTCCTGAATTTAAGCTAAGTACTCATGCACCATACATGTGACAGTATGCACACCTTCAGTAACGCAACCCAACTTCCGAAACCAACAGTTAAAACTCCATCTGTAACGTGCCTATGCTGAAGTTTTAACACGCCCCTTACTGTGGCCTAGATCCACCCGAAAACCTCCTTTGCTGAAGTCAGGGAACCCAGCACAGCTTTGCCACGGCATTATTCTGTGATTCATGTTGCAGCACTTTCATTTTCACTGCAACAGCTCCCATTCCTCCGCCCCCAGATTATGTTGAGGGCCTGACAAAGAATATAAGCCTCCTAGCAAAGAAGGGGAGCTGCTGCCTGTGCAGCAGTTTCAGTGGCACATGCAGCCTCTAGAGGTAGTGTTTCATTACAGTCGTCGCTGCTATGCAGTAACCGGTTTGGAAGGTCCTCAACAGAGCTCACCAACACCGCCTGATAGAGAGCTACCAGCAAACCACAGAATAGATGACACCATTCCCCTCCAAAACTTGGCATTCTGGTGTACCTCACGGGATCTGAACGGACAGTTCTGTTCTGGCAAGATTAACTGAAAAACAACAACTAGATGGACTAGAATAAGGGCTAGAATTATGCTTATAGTAGGTTAGCTTCATTTTGTGAGCAAAGCATAGAGCTTTATCTAGCATGTGCAGTATTGGACAACACATATCCACAGGTTCAGCCAGTCTGGTCTGTCAGGATGAACTATAACCTCACTCACAGTGTCACTGTGCCTCCTGGACACACCCATTTTTACACAGACCTTGCTTGGAGATACTCCATTTTTGGTTCTGTACCAACCATTTTTGGTTCTGATGATGACTAAAAGCAGTAAGAGCCTTTTGCTGCTAGATTCACTGCTTTTTTCCTTTATAGATGGTTTGCTGTACAGGTTCACAGTTCAAGTGAAATAAATTCGGGCTTCTGTTCACCTAATTTCTCTGCCCAGAGCGAGCACTTAAAAAAAACACACCTCAATTATAAGTACCCATCGTTCACATTAAACACGGTGAGATGATAGTGAGATGATTCCTTAAAAGCATGTAATGAATGAAAAGGCAGTTCCACCATACTGCATCTTCTCTAAATGCAGAGATAGTACTATTTAGTGGTCATTGGTGTTGCTTTTGCAACAGAATTGTTCCATTCTGTACGTGTTTCAGTATCCACCTGCTTTAATTAAAAAAAGCTAAACTTGTATCCTTTAGACCGAATTTGAAATAATTCTCCAATTCCACAAAATGTGTTCTACTTCGACAGTTGCTTAAAATCCTAAACAAACGTCCTGCTAGGAAAAACAAATTGTGCTCGATCAAGAAAACACAGGACAGTCCACCGCAATGACCAAAACGGGAAGCCAAAAACTGCTTTAAAAAAAATTTATATATAAATCCCTTGTTCAACAGAGCCACGGACCGCAAGGCGTTACCATGAAATCGGCAGAGGAGAGATAGAGAGAGAGAGAGCGGCTCCGACATGAGCTGACAACAGGTCTAGCGAGGCGGGAGATGGTGCAGTGAGGCAGCCTGCCCCTCATCATCATGCTGCTCAGAAGCTGCAGGGCTCCGCATTGCATTATTACCAGGCGCAACACACCTCGCTAGCGAACCAGACATCTTAAGCGCCCGCAGCAGCCGGCTGCCGCCCCGCTGGGCTCCCCGGCCCCATTCAGCCCCACACGCCGGGGAAGGGGGGGGGAGGAAGCGATAAGAAAGTGGATCTGGTGCTATCGTGGCAGGCTCCTTCCCCCCCTCCCGGCACCCCCCCACGCGGGTCTCCTCCCAGGAGGAACCG
>VXBO01001262.1:286475-387399 GCA_013400135.1 Rhinoptilus africanus | reverse complement strand
CCCTCTCCTCACGGCGTTACTAAACGAGATCTCCCTCCGCACCCAGCGCAGCCCGGGGTGAAAAAAATATTCCCCACGTCGCTCTGCGTAAGCCTTGAGGGGGGAGGGGGGGCTTCGTCGCCGGTAGCGTTGTTTTAAAAGAAAAGAGGTTCCCCCCCCCCCCACCTTAGGAACCGCCTCTGACCCTGGGCTTGTGGCTGAGGAGGGATGGCCAGCAGTTCCTGAGCTAAAAAATCTCCATTTCTCGAAGGTGCTTTTGGGGGCAAATCACCTCAGGCATCGTTTCCGAACTCGCCGGCGTGTTTTAGAGCGGTAACAGCCTGCTTAAAACGGGCGGGTAATTGGGGGAGTGGGTGCAGTGTTGGCTGAGGTGGGTGAAAGGCCTACCTGCCACCTCCTGCTGCCACAGGGCTTGGGGGTGGGGGCCACAAACACATTATTATTAAATTTCGGGGGCCCGAGTCTTGAGCTTTCCCACCCAAGTTTGAAAACAAGTTACTGGTCGCGTCACAGTCCAAATCGTCTGCTTCCGTATCTATCGAAACAATCACTTTGTTGGTATTTATGCAGTACTTATAAACGCGTAGTATTTTATACCCGTCTCCTCCTCGCTCCCGTTACACGAAGCAGAGCGATGGCTCTCACCTCGCGCACCACAGAGGTTTCGCTCATCTCTTCTCCTGGCGGTCCTTCTGTCCCGTAAGCCGTACGAATGGGATGCGCTTGGGAAGGGACTGGCGTCCACAAACTCTTCCCAGAAATCCTATGAGTTTTTTCCCTCAGAATATTAATTTAAATTCTCAGGCTGGCTCTCTTTTCAAAGGTAAGCCTGTGTCTGTCCGTCCCTCCCAAATTTGGGAACAAAGGGGGAAAAACCAGAACAAGGCCTGGCTTTGTAGGCAGAAATAGCCAGAGACCCCTTCACCAAGCCCAGTGCCTCTCGTCCTCTCTACCTCGCCTGGTGATCGCAGGCAACACAGAAAACACAGCCCTAGACTTAAATTTGTCCTTTGGCCTTGGAATCTGAAGTTACTATTTTGCCTTACCTTAGCTTTTTAGGCCTCCTTTCCCCTTAGATGTATTTATAGCCCCCAAATCAAACTATGGTCTTTTCAAACACTGATGACATTTTAAAAATGTGTAATATATAGCTAGATGAACACAATGCTTTTCCGAGACAACAGTAAGTGCCAAGGTTATTGCTACGCCCGCCCCCTCGTGCCTCTGCGATATGAAATAGGAGCAAGCCCCCAGCGATGGTCAGGCTGTGCTCGGTGCAGATAGACACGGCAGCAAGATGGCTTCAAGCAGTTCTACTCCTCCCCGGCCCCCCTCTGCTTCAGTTTTAAGGACTGCTCTGACGTTCCCAACTTCTCTACAGCCCCAGAGGCGTGAATCACTTGCAGACAAGTTCTTGACCAAAAAATTCGTCACCTGCTCTAGATTCGGGATAAAAGGAGCACGGCACCGCTCCGGGTGCCTGTGTGTCGCACCCTCAAATCTGGAGCAGGGCAGAGTGCCGGTGCGTCTGTCTGGAGCAAAACCATCTTCCGTGGAGGTGCTAGCTTGGGTCCTGGCAACGAAACGCCCACCTGTGCCTGCTGCTGGGCCTGATTTACCAAGCCCTTGCTTTCCTCGGCGCCTGTCCTTTATCCTTGCGGTATGTCAGAGAGGCAAAGCATCGTGACGCCCAGCTTCACGGGTGGGTTGCCAAGGCTCAAGGAATCCATTGAGATGAGGAACGTAAACCATTCTGTGAGGCAGGTCCCCAGAGATTTGATGAAAAGTATATGGAAGGGCTGTAGTGAGACAGCCTGTTCTGCCTGAGTCCTGTTCCTGGAATTTGCTACTGGCCGCCTCGGGAGCATGGAGGCTGTAGGAAGCATGAGGCCCACAGCACAAATAAAGTGTAGGCTCTTTAATTACGGCCTAAGGGTCTGCCGTGGAGCAAGGACTCGGATGCAAGAATTTCAGGTCCCAGAGAACCTGACCACCATAGCGTGTATTTCTGCATATGCCCAATAAAGTATTGGGTATCTGTAATTTATTAAATTCTTCATACTCTTGTTAGTTACGTTCAGTTTCTCTAAAGGTAGAAGCGGTGGTCATTCAGAGCATCCTCTCTCCACCATATGTTTCCTTTGCCCCCTGGTTTCTTGATCGGTTTCTCTCCCCTTTCTCTGTTCTTGTGTGCCTCCTTTTTTCCATCTGCGTTTTCCTCCAGCAGCACCCATTTCCTGTGGGTTTCATCACCACCCCCACCCTGCTTCCATCTGTTGAAGAGATCAGCCACGAAGTTAACTTGCAATTACACTACCAGTGAAATTACACCAACACTTACAGCGGCATTACCAGGCATTAAAGCGAACGCCCCGGTGAAATTAATGGCGGGGGGTGGGGGAACTCATCCCCCTCACAAACAGGTTGTCAGCAATCTCAGGTGGGTAAACCAGCAGCTTCTCAGGTAATATTGAGGCCAGGGTGCTCTCTTGGTAGCCTAGAGAGGCAGATTTGCTTTCTCGCAGCCCAGTTGATGCTCTGCAGGCTGCATGTGCCATGGGAGGCAGGGAAATACATCAAATGACCGGCCACAGCTGCGGGCTACGGCTCTGACACCTCTGACAGAGCAGGAATGGGAATTGACTGTAATTTCTCTGTCACAATGGTCCAGTATAGCTCTACCAACTCGGACTTTTTAACGTGGTAATTTCTCTCGCTGGTATGTAATTTAATGGATTTGTCAATGTTTGTGAGCTGTGCTTTTTTTCTTTCCCCCCACGCAGAAATACGGTCTTATAAAAGTCCAGTTTCAGGATTGGGGCAAAAAAATTAGAAAAACAATTTGAGGTACAAGGTTAGAGGAGTTGCATATGCCAGCAATTTTCACAGTTACTTTATGTGGTCTATTTAATATTCATAGAATCATAGAATTGGTGAGGTTAGAAGGGACCTTTAAGATCATCAAGTCCAACCATTAACCTGCCCTGACAAAAACCACTCCTAAACCATGTCCCTAAGTACCACATCTACCCTTTTCTTAAACACCTCCAGGGATGGTGAATCCACCACCTCCCTGGGCAGCCTATTCCAATGTTTAATAACCCTTTCAGTGTAAAAATGTTTCCTGATATCCAATCTAAACCTGCCCTGACATAACTTGAACCCGTTTCCTCTTGTCCTATCCCTTGTCACCAGGGAGAAGAGCTCAGCCCCCATCTCTCTAAAACCTCCTTTCAGGTAGTTGTAGAGGGTGATGAGGTCTCCCCTCAGCCTCCTCTTCTCCAGGCTAAACAACCCCAGTTCCCTCAGTCGTTCCTCGTCAAGTTTGTGCTCCAGACCCCTCACCATATTGTATAATTTCAATTTATTTTGTCATTTTAATAATGCTTTAATGAGTCGTGCAGACTGATGTATACAGAGCACTGTGCAATGGTATAAAATGCTATAGCTGCCTCCTCAAGTTTTGCTATGTCATTTCTGGGTATATTCTAGTAATAATTTCAACAACCCAATTAGAAATTAATTGCGAATTCTGTAAGTTAACTTGTCAGGTAAGCAGAAAAAAGTTCTGTACTTACAGCGAGTGCTAAAATGTAGCATTTAACTAACTGCTACATAGAGAAGGAAAATAGCTTATGGCTGATTTTGCATAAGGGGTCTACTTTTTTTTCAGCTTTGTCTGTAATAGAGAACCTGCCACCCTGAGAAAGGCCTTCATCCCCAGTTCCAACTTTAAATTGTGCAGCTGATGCCATGGGGATAAAACTAGGGTGTAAATCAGTAACTAGCCACTCAGATGTGCTTGGAAGGCCCATGCAGCCCTCAGCAAGGAAAAACTTTGCTGTTTGCAAAATTTTAAGGTGATAAATGAGACGTCTCTGTTTCTGGTATCCAGAGGGCAGCCATTGATCAAACAACCCAGAATGCTGAGAATTGGGAAGAACTGGAGTGTCTGCTCATCCAGCTACCTTTGCCTCACCCGGATGGCAGCCGTGGTTAGGAAAAATTAGTTGTTTGTTGACTGTGTTGGATGGACGACACCACCTCTAACAGAAACACGGTTGTGGGAACAGCTGTGCTTTTTCCTTAGGCGTTTGGAAAGCCTTGCCCTGTCCTTTGTGCCTTATCCCTGAAGCGGTCACGCCTGAACTGCGTAGTGCCCGTGAGCCACTGGGATGGCGCTCCTTCCTGTAGGAATGGGAGAGGGGATTCCTCCCACCGCTTCAGTTTTGCTGTGTTAATGCTGAAGGCGATGCAGGCATATCCAAATTAGCATTGCAGTAACTGGGGTGCGGTTAGCAAGGCACCTCTAGCAGTGCGGTGCTTAACACCAACCTCAGACCCCCTCAAGACGCCATGAGTTACGGGATAGAGAGCTCTATTGTGGGGATTACACGGCTCCCCTCCTCCAGGCTACATGTTGTAAAGCTGATTCAGGTGACCTAAAGCCGAGTCTTTAACTACGTTGTGACCGTTCATTAAAATGAAACAAGATGGGAGAGTCCAAAAAAGTAGATAGGTGCACTCACATAAAACAGAGGGAGGCTGGAGGAGGATGCGAAATCTAATCACAGAATCAAGACTAGGATTAAGAGTAGAAAAACAGTGGGACTCACAATCTTTTCTTTGTGGGTTTTTCTTTGTGTTTGTTTTTTTTTTAAGAGATAAAAAACTGCTTCCATTTTATGAGGATTTCTGATAGAACATTGTCCGTAAACCTGCAGCAATTTCTGGACTCCTGCGAGGAAAACATAGCTCTACGTGTTCATCTCACCAGCGTATCATTCTGGAAGATGAGAAAGCTGCCCGAGTAGAGGCAGTAGCGGATCCCCTTTCTAAGCCATGTTCTTGAAGTACAAGGATAGATGGCCCTCAACAGTAATTATGAGCAAGATCTTGCTTTTTCTGTGCTTCGTTTTCTAAAGTACTTCAATAGGAGGGAAAGCGTAAAAACCGTATTTGCTTCAAGACAGCAGAAATCTCACAGTCGTCATCTATAGTGCAGTCCTGTTTTCCAAGGGCTGAAAATAATAACATAACACTTACAAGAGGTAGCATAAAGTCCAGGAAATTGCAGAATGTGTTCCAACGTCTTCAGATGCTGCAAAGGCTTCTTTGTCTTTCCTTTGATGAGCTGTAAGAGGAAGTTCTCAAGTCACCTGCGCTTCCACACGTGGGCCAGATGCCTTCATCCTTGGGAACCACCACATGGAGGTTACCGTTATCGCACTTTCAGCTCCACCACGTGCGTTGCAAGCCAATGAATTGTGTGCTGCGTGTCTGCAGACACGGTGACGAATCTCAGTCTCAAATGGACACTCTCTTTGGTTTGGTGGATATGACTGAAAAAGTACTTGCGAACGTGCAGTGGCTAGAGTTTGCCATTTTCAGTGGGAAAATGCATGCAAAATATGCTTATTCACCAGCCAGCCTACACCTTTGTTACAGCTTGGTTTCAGTTTGCCCAACGCCAAGTCCACAAAATATGGATTGAAGAAGGAGTATAACGGAATTAATAAATTTGACAAAATGCATCCGAGCAAATGATGCTGAAGCCACTGTTTAAACTTCCCCTCGCGTGGAGATCCAGGAAGACAGTAGTCAAGGAAGAACTTGGTAATTCTCCATTTTGATGGGAAGAGATGCCTAGAGGAAAAACATGGTTTTCCAGGTCTGAAGACAGTTAGCTTTGGTAGCTTTCTACATGGGAGTTTTTCATCCTAACATATTTTTCCTTTATTAGCCAACAAAAAAAATAATAGCTACCTCCTATTAAAAATTACTGGGGGAGGCAAAGCAGTCTTATAATAGAATTATTGCTGCAGCCTTAATTAGGGCATAATGCCAAATACCTCTGTGATGAAAAACAAATCAATGTAACAATGCTTTCCCATTACCCTTTGTAGGGGAAATGAAATGTCACAAAATACTTTGTACACTTCCTACTGGGGACCAGGGCATACAGGACTGATTTGCAACAGAAGGCAACAGGATATTGTTTAAAATTGGTGCAGGTAGACAGACAGCTGATGGAAGTGGAGTTTAAAATATGTTTTTGTTTTCTAATCACAGCAAAGGATGAAGCACTTATCAACTATAAAATTTGAAATATAGTATAGAATCTGACTAGACTAAACGTTGTATACCTACTTCCCTTTTCCCCCCAGATAGACATTGTTTCACTTAAACTGAAACTGCTCTGGAAAGTCAAACCACCTTGTTTAGTTTTGTGCTCTACAGTACTGCATGTTTAAAGTGATTTTTGTCCACATACTGGCAGTTGAAGAACCCCACCTCTGTTGAAGTCAGTAGGTGTTTCGCAGGCTTGCTTTCAGCGGGCCACATCCCGAGCATCTTATTCACTTTTTCCTCTGTCTGTACTCAATCACAGAGGAGTTTATCCACAGAAGGGCCGACTAAATACTGAGCAAACAGCGCAGAATTTGGCTGTCTTTTATAAATAATGATTCAAAGGTTTGATTTAGCTACAGATGAGCCTGAGCCACAAAAATTGCATCTGGCTCCTAACTGTGTCAACTCCCATGGCAGAGAATTTTTTTTCCCAATATGTTTTATTTCAGCCAAAGCTTGGCCTGAAAGTTCATGCAGAAAGACAAACTGTGAATCAGAAGTCAGTATCAGTGCTCCGGGTGAAGTGCGTACCAAGATAGCCTGCAGCCACATGCCAGCTTGCCATTGACCTTTTATCTGCATAAATAGTTGTGACCTTTGGGCTGCTCAAATTAGTGCTAGCTGCTCGAGCAGTCAAGTATCACAACCCTGTTCTGCTCAGGCCGCATCTCTTTGCCTCTATCCGCTTGCACCAGCTCCTTCGCCGGGCGGTGGAGGTAGATGGGGGCATGGGGCAGCTTTTACCTCTGTGGGCATCCTCTGCCTCGGAGGAAATCCAGCGCTGGCTGGGTAAGACCATTCTAAAGCCTCACTACATCGGCTGAGCCACACAGAGAAGACTGAGCGAAGGAGCCTTTAGATTGACACTTTTCCATAGGGCACAATAAACATTCGCCTTCACTTTTGCTGTAATTTATCCTGTCCTCTCATTAAAACCTAACAAACCAGGGCAATAAGTCCTAAAAGAGTTTTAAAATCAAAAGAAATAAATCGTTACCAAAATAGTTATTCTTTTGCTAAGCATCAAAAGTGAATTGCTTTGCTTAAAAACTGTAGTAGATCACTAAACCACAGATCTCTTTTTAAAATATAATCTACTTTTTATTCAGTGGACTGTAAGCTGTAAGGGTTTAATGCCCATTATTGTCTCAGTAGACCAGAGCTAGCATGCTCTCTCATGTAAACAAACATTTATCCCTCTTTCAAAATGCACCATTTGTGTCCCTGAAACCACAGCAGTTTTAGTTATTTTTGGAAATAGGTACTTGCACAGTTTTACAAGCACTTTTTTTCCAATTGTTTAGAAGAGAGCCTTTGGTTGCTTAAACGACAATATTGACTAGGCCTTGGAAAAAGAAGGTAGTGTGATACTTTTAATGATATAAAGTAGGAAAAAATTACAAATCTTTTCAAGTTTCTCCAAGATGATGACTGCACAGACATATTTCAAAGGGAGGTTACTATCCCTGAAATTTTCTCTAAAGCTCTTTTTTTTCCGGTTTCCTTTAACTAGAGCTTTTTTTCTCCTTGGCCATTTCAGTCATGGGATAGCAGATACCAAGTGTGTATTTCAACCTGTTGTACATTGTCTGCATGATGCTTTAAAAATTCAGTTGACTCCTATTATACATTCTGGAGACATTTTTAATTGCACCCAAGAAAACTGTCAGGCAAGCAGTGAGACAGCCAGTCATTAATCTCCGTGCTTTTAAAACAAAATTTGAGGGAGCTGCATGTGGAAGCACACCCCTGCCACCTTTGGCAGCCGTGTTAGAAGGGAACTCATCATTCTGCTCCGTCAGGTCCTTCAGCTCCGCACCAGGGTCTAACCCACGGTGGTCAGGGTGAGCTGAGTTTCATCACACGCTTCAGGAATATCTTCTCACTGGAAAGGCTGCAATGCCACCCGTATGGTCCTCGGTCAGCCACCCAAAAAGCAACTGTCCTGTCTCTCTCCCGGGAGGATGATTTGGACAAGGGCCACAAGCTCTGAAAATGAGGAGAGTGCAAGACCTGCAGACGTGTCTTTACGGTGCATGGTTGGAGCGGGTGCAAGAAAGGATAAGGGCTTCTTGCTCCTATTTCTGTGAGCACTTGCACGGAAACAAGACCCTGTGACTCTCAAAGTCCGTTTGCCGAATTACGGCATCTCCCTCTAGTTATACCTAAAAGAGGGCGTTTATGTTGCACCAGAGAAGCACATGAAGGGCAGGCTGGTCTGCAGCCTTCTCCTCTGCAGCCAGTGAGCCCCTTAGGCACAAGCTGTGTTACAGCTGCAGGGAAGAAAAAATGTGGGCTACCCTTGCTGAAACATTGGCAGCACATCACTGTTTACAACTGGAATTCTTCCTGCCTGCTTTTACCAATGACAACTCAGGACAGGAATAGGAAACTTCACATGATGATGAGGTCAACTTTTTTTCACTTGTCCAGTGGCCCCCGACAAGCACAAAGCTGCTGAAGTTAAAATTTTATGATTGCTTGCAAAAAAAAAAAATTGAGCTCGAGCCACGATTTTGAGCTGGCTCTTTTGTGTTATCTTTTATAGCACTTCCAACAGCACACTCATTTGAAACTTTGAAAAGCAATTTGGTTTGCTTTCATTTCTTCCTCATTTCAGCTCTCCCGCCTTGATTATCTGTGGCCGTACCAGGAGCAATTTTAACTCGAGCCATTCCCGAGTAAATGAGAAGGCAATGCGTGTGTTTGCAAAGCGTGTTTAACTTGTGTCTTTCATCTGTGATTAATATTGAATCTATTGAGCTACATAAATAAGTAATTCACTTACAAACCTGTCAAACCAATAGTAATTTCTTCCCCTTGGAGTCTGCAGTGCTGAGGTATCCCTCCTAATGGTTTCATTTCCTTTTGTGTACCTGGAGGATAAAATCAGTCAGGTAGATAACTTTTCATGTGTGGAAGATGGAGAGGGCTGCCCAGCCGTTGTTCTCCTCTGCCCCCAGCCCGCTGCATACAACATACGTCAACGTGCATAAAAAAAGTAGAGGGGGAATAAAATAACCACTTTGCACATCACTTTTGTTGTGGTGGTTTGTGCATGCGGAGTAGAGCCCTGCTCGGCCTTCTGGTTTGGATCACAGCCCTGTAAAATAATTTCTACCAAGAGACCGGGGATCTGTTTCTGTTCTCATGCAAATGAAATTAGTGGAATTACATAAGCACAAAATCAGGGGCAAATGGGAGGAAACTCTTGTTTGCTCTGTTGTGCTTTTATGGAGTTGGGCTCCTTAAGCACAAGGAAGGCAATGCTCTGGGAGAAGATTGGAAGCCTGTCATCAGGCACCCGGCCTCGGGAGGACTAGCCATGGCACTGGAGACTTGGAAGCCACATGATTCATGTGGATAGCTGGGTGTCAGAGGGTGGCTTGAAAGGAAATAAACTCCCCAAGTTGGGAAGCCCCTTAAAGCTAAGGAAAAGAAAACACTAAGGAGGGAGGTGCAGGGGTCTGAGATCCCATCCCCTCTCCAGCTTGTTCAGGTGCCTACGTCAAAGCTGCAGGGAAGGGTCTCCTTATAGCCAGGAATCCTTTTCTAAAAAGAACTGTGTAGGATCTCTCTTTGGAAGCAATGATGGGAGTGCTTTCCCTCAAAAGCCACCCCAGCACCGTTTCAGGCTGTGTGCTGTGCCAGTACTGGGGCTAAAGCTCTTTATCCGTGGGAATTCTCCTCCCTCCACCATTAGCTGCGTATGTAAAGCCCTGCATAAGCCATTGTAGTCTCTGGGATCTGGGGGTGGAGAGAGGAATGGAAGAAATCTTGTAGCAGAATATATTTAGCTTCCATCTCTTCCAGGATGCTCCTTCACACCTCTCAGTTAAGCGCATCCAGCCCTGTACCGAGCTGTGGAAACGCGGCAGAGCCAGCAGAGCTTTCTGCCTCGGATTTATACTTCAATAAAGCAGCCTCAGTACTGAAAACATAAAAGGGGCCCCCCAAGTTATTTGACAAAAAGATATTTTAAACACAGTCCACGGGAGAGAAGCTAAGTTAGTTCCTAATACTATTCAGCTATACTGAAAGGAAAGTAAAATTTTATGGCTGTGCAGAAATAAAAAATGGGATCAAGATTATCGGCTAGATGGGCAGAAATCACATTTACTAAGCTGCCTTTTGTCTGCAATGTTTGGTCTTTACTGCTTTTCGCTTAACAAGACTGCAGAACTTATTACTTGTCCTTAAGGAGAGCTACTGTACGCAGGGAGTATCCAGCTCAGGGTGATCTGCTGTGACCAAAATGCTGACATTTTGCAATGGACGTTATTCATTGCAACCGCTTTGACTGAGGGCATTTCATATGGAAACAATTAAGAGGCAGAAAGCATATCATAACAAAGGAATGAGAAGAAAGATCAGGAAATACAAGCAGATTGGATCAGTCTCTAAAAATGGATACCGTATTTACTCTTAGTGATTATAATAAATCTAAGACTGGAATTACCACAGAAGAGCAGACATGACTCTGGACTGTAGATTGTCTTACGCAATCTAAGAGGAAACCGTTCACTTTAATGATGAATGCAAAATTTAGGTCCGGCATAGAACAAAATCTAACTTATTTTGTATGTGTGCAGAATGGAGGGAGTCTGAGAATAATGTGTTTAAAAAGTCATCACAACAGGAAATTACAGAGACATAAAAAGCAAATAGGAAATAAAAAAATGTAATCCGTTTGCATTTCCTGAAACACAAGGGGAAAATGTAAATGTACGTTGCAGAGCACTCACAAAGATTTGCACATCTTGAGACCTATCTAAATGCAACCGGAAACAAAAAAAGGCTAAAGAGCAAAATTCATTTCTAAGAGGTGTGTAGTCTTACAGGCAGGAAATACCCAGGGGAGGGGTTTTTCCCCCACTACTATGAGAGAATGAGTGAGGTAATTACTGGAAAGCATATATTGTAATAAAGAATTCAGAAACACTATTTAGTACTTCTGTCAGGTTGAGCAACTAAACGAACAGAATATCAGCGCTAAGCAAAGCGAGGTAGGCTAGACACTGTCAGTCGTACACAGCTGGGAGCCAGGATGTCCATGTCCCTCAGTTCCTAAAATAATCATCTGTATTTGCAGGAAAGTTTGGAAATCACTTTCAGTGGCTGCCAATACGAGGTCTCTGAGTGCTGTAACTGCGGTGCCTCGGTGCTCTGCACGTACTCACACACAGGTTTTCAACATGTCCCAAAACTCGAGTGAATTTAACTTAAACTTGCACTGTTAGGCGACAGCAAACTGCCATCCAACTCTGCCCTCTTGACCACTGTCTAGGAGACTAATTTCCATTGCTGCTGAAATCAATTTGAGTTTTATGACTGACCTCACTGGAGCCAGGATTTGGCTTAATGTCTTGAAGTGAGCAGCTAATGGTTCTGCTGACAATAGCTCGGAGCTGCCCTAAGTCAGAGCAGAAATATTTAATGCCTTGCGACTGGGTGAACGCCCCAGTCGTGCTATTGGCTTACCTGGCAAAGGGGATATCAGGTCCTGATGCCTTCATACCTGTTCAAAAACCCTACTTTCCCCCTTGAATTCCAGTAATGCCTAACTGGAAGGCACCTCACTTCTTCAGGAAGCTGAGAACTGCACAAATGCCCACTAAAACCAGCTTAAATCACTCAGGGCAACCGCTGAGGTTGCCAGCTAGAAACCCATGCCATTTCCAGTCCTTTCCCAACTTTGGGAAAGGCTTTTGCCTAAGCCGCAGGGAAGCAGAGCATGGCCAGAGGCGAACGGTTGGGAGAAGGTGTAGCCCTACACGGGATGGGACCTGTATCCATCTACCAGCTGGACAAAGAAAGCAGCAGTTGCAGAACGGGTAATCCTGGGGGCCACCGGCATTTTAGAAAGAGCTACATATTTGACATAGTTTCTCCAGAAGAGCCCTTTAAATAGTAAAACTTTCGCACATTTGTATTCAGAGCTCTTACGATTTTATTTTTAAAGGGAATGTAGGTGTTCACGAACAGTGGGTGTGAGACTGACAGCACTAGACCAGAGCTCTCCATTTGCAGGATAACTGCTGCATCGATTACTATACTGCAAACCCCCATAATGAAAATACCCTGGATTGAGAGGGTCTTCCCATCCTTGGGCTTATTTTGCCTTTGTCCTCGCAGCTGAAGCTGCCCCAGAGGGAACCAGCAGCTAAGGTGGCCCATGCACGTATGTTCAAACACTTCCTTGAACAGACACAAGNCAGCTATTTCTCTGAATCTTCCAGTCCTCATACGTTAATATGCTTTGGCTTGTAGTACAAGTTATTAGGACAAACTCTTCTTTAGCCTGTATTTTATTTCTTTGCTTCCTTTGAATAATTTAGGGTCAAGTTATAATTTTCTCTCACTGGCTCTAGCCTTGCACAGAGAATAGCAAAATTTTTCTCATTTTTATCATTTTTTTTCATCCCCAGCTAATTAGAGTGGTTTTGTTAACATGCTATGCTTGTATGCTCAGCCCTCTGCTAACTGTCTTAAGAGTTGTTTTTTTCCTTGCACAATCCATAGGCAAAATCAGAGGTGGACCAAAGCATCATGCCACTTCTGGATGCTAGAGGAAACATATGCAGGACCTGCCTGGCACAGATTCCTTCTGAAGTCCCTCTGGCATCTGCCTGCCACGTCACGGGGGTCTGTGGTCAGGCAACAACAACTGGAAGAGACTGGTGCTTGGACCTGCCTTTTCACACTCCACCCAGGAAATCTGATTTCCGAACTCCATCTGCTTTCACAGCGCTAGAAAATTCTGTTCTACAGGCAGAAATTCTGTTGTAAAAGGATTATAAATGTTGTTATGCAAACAGATCAGGCCTGATGCTCTGAACTAACTGCAAGCCCAAAGACTGGGGTTGGGATGTCCCTGCAGAGAAACCGTACACACAACAGCAACGGAGCGTCTTGCTGTGAGGTCACCTAAGGCTCCTTGTACGCTCTTCTGATTTTATGGTGGGATCTTTTGTGGTGAGTTTCAGCCCTGCCTGCCTTCTGTTCATTTATTTTTATATATATTTTTTTAAGTACTTTTGCTGTAGTCAGTTCTCCACAGCACCATTTTCTCTCCTTTGAATTGACTGAGAATCTGGGTTAAAGTGACTGAATGACATGACAACAAAGGAGCGATTGTCATCAGGTCCAAAGGATTTGATATGCTGTTGGATAGAAAATGTACTCGGACAGCCTAAGTTCTGTGCCAGATTAATATTTGATGTCATTGGACTTGACTGGCTGTAACCAAAAGAGCGGGGGCCATTGTTGGGAAAATGGCCATCTCCCTTGCAGAGGGAAGTTAGGGCTCATAGGAGCTGACAGCCTGACAGCCCCATCTTCCATTTACCCAGAAGCATCAGTCAGTGTGAGCAATGACGGTGCAAGTTTCCCCATATTTAATCACAGATAGGTCAAATTCTCTTTGCAATCCCGAGGAATTGCGTGCTTTTGCTATTATCAGCAACAACTTTGCTTCTTCCAGCAGTTTAGAGGGTATCAGTGCATGGCTCCGCTCTCATCCTCCTCTCTCCCCAGCCACCCCCATCTCTCTAGTGCCAAGGCAGCAGCAACAGCCCACTTTCTCCAGGCAAGACAACAGGACCTGTACCAATCTGCCTCAGCCTCCTCCGCTCATTCAGTAGTGGCATGCACGGTCACAGTCGGTGACAGTGGCCTGTACATTGAGCAAGGAAAGCTGGAATGGTGCAGTTGGAGGGTACATGTCTGATCGGTGAAACAGCCCAAACACAGGCTCCGCAGAGAGGCCCCCACACCAGGATCCGCTCCCAGCACCAGCCTTTCAACACCAGGAGGATTCTGGCTTGATGCCTTGCAGCACTGTGCTGGGCACTACATAGTGCTAGGGGAGTGCAGGGAGAGGCACGCCAGGGGACAGAATTTATCCCACTTAACATTCATGCATTTGCTACCATTATTTGTTAAGAGTTGTTAAACAACACCTAGGAGCCAAACATTTAACTCTGGCCCTAGCTACATATGTGTGAGACCCCCCCCTCTACATAGCCCATACAGCTATATAGTATATCTGCTCAGAAATCCTAAACTCTCTCACATAGGGAGAAAACAATTTAGGGCTGCATCATCAACACTGTCCTAAATGGCCCTGTTTTGTTTGCCTGATGATCCTTTGTCTTAACTTATCCAAAATATCTCTAGGCTAATGAGGGCCACGCGCCAGCGACACTTCATTTAAAAAGGGAAAAAAAAAAAAAGAAAGAAGTTGGGGTTGTGGCATGTAGATATTAAAAAAATAAATCAAATAAAACTTGGCATTGTAAATGGAAATCAATGGACTGCAAAATTGTATTTGTTCTAGCTGGCTAGAGTACTTGCCGAGTTCCACGCTGTTTGTCCCTTTCCGAGGAGGGATGGGGTCTGCTCTGTTTGTACTATAATTGCAAGGCTGTTGAGAAATAAGACTTGGACCTTTCCACCTTCAAAACAGCTTATGCATACAAGAAAAAGAATTAATCTCACAACATCCCACCAGAGGCAAATCCCAGCCCTCATTTACGGGGAGAATGAAGGGAGAGCGGATGTTTTGTTTGAGGCCACGAAGCAAGTCTCTGTTAGAGGTGAAATGTTTGGCTCCCAATCCCATTCTGACTATGTCCCTCTTAAAATTCTTTCAGTATCTATGAACTGCAGGCAGCATAGTATCTGAATAATAATAATAATTAATGATAAAGCGCTGCAGTGGCTCAGGGTAGCAGGCATACACTTGCCCTGTAGCTCCCCGTGGCAGCTGGCTAGCTGTAGCTTTCAGCTTGGGGTGCCTGAAGACGTCACAGGGGACAGCATTGCTTCTCTTCTGCACTGCCCTCAACATCGCTGCTCTTCTGCAAGTCCGATTCTTAATCTTTTTATAAATCTTAAGAAAACTCTGTATGACCTAGAACTCTGATCAACTGAAATATTTGCATATTGTGGAACAAGTAAAAATATTCCTGTTAGGAACAGCCTCTTATCAGCAACATATCTACAATATCTGCTTTTTGTCTTCTTCCCTATTCTGTGATGTTGATAATGATGATTATTCATAGTACACATAGAAACAAATATCATTTCTTATATGTTCTCAATGGCTTTCAGTGCCTTATAATTACCATACAAAAGCTAAATTATTCTAAGGATTTCTATCATGCTGAATTGCATTGATCAAAAGCCCTCCAAAACTCTTTTCTCAGGATTTTCACATGTACATTCCTGAGAACTGAAGTTTTCATTTGACATTCCAAAGACTGTGGGGTTTAAAACTTATCACCTTGAGGATGGGAAGCCAATCAAATGTACCTTGCAAGGCTGAAGAAGGTTGTTTTCAGGCTGGAGAAGGTACAATTGGACAGGAAGAGTGGGAACTGGAATAAGACCTGCCAGCTCTGACAAGAGGATGAAGTGAAAGCTAAAAAGAGGAGACAGGTAAAATGAGCAGAACTTATTCTTTGATGTCCTAAGAGGTGATGCTTGAAGTTAGAACAGTGCAGTAAAAGATTATTAGAACAAAATATAAAGAACCTGGAATTTGTGACTTTCAGCTCTGTCTGCATGAGGTGCCTGTTCCAGCCATCAGGACTGTCCTACCAAAGAGATGTATCTTCTAAAACTATTCTCCAAAAATTTTAACC
Source organism: Rhinoptilus africanus (assembly GCA_013400135.1). Lineage (NCBI taxonomy): Eukaryota > Metazoa > Chordata > Aves > Charadriiformes > Glareolidae > Rhinoptilus > Rhinoptilus africanus. The sequence continues at coordinate 371,620 of VXBO01001262.1, read as the reverse complement.
GTGTGGAGTATGCTATGCAAAGCAGTTATCAAAAAATAGATACTAGCTCTGTCCTTGATATTAAATAGGATCATTTGGATTACTGCAATCAAATATGAAAAAAAGAGCATTCATTACGAATGTGAATTTACATCCCCTCGATTGTAGAAATGATCAGAAGAATATCTCATTTAAAATTAGCATGCTTTAAGTAAGGCTTAAAAATTGAATCGATTCGAGAATAATAGCCTATCCAGCTCTTTGCTGCCTTCAACTCTTGCATGTATTTGTTACCAAAGTCTTTAAAATAAGAACTTTTTCTTAAGAAATGTATAGACCATTATTATTTTCAGCCCATATCAGCTACACAGCCAGTGTGGGGTGAGAGTTATTTTGGGTTGGTTCCACTGGGGTGAGGAGGCCGGTGGACTTGGGTAATTCCTTACATCAGCACCCTAGATTAACACTAAATGCACAAAGCCCTTTGTCCTTGAACTTTTAAACCAAAGGCCAAGCAAGAAGCAGGAGTTTTGTTTGCAATTTCAAGTGTCTTTTGCTTGAAAGCACTGTGTCCAAAATCCCTCCCTTGGCTTTTGCTTGGGGTCATGCTGGTGGGGGCTCCTCCACCTCCACCTGACCCTTCTTGGCTCTTTTCTGTCTCTCTTCTGCCCCATAAGGAAACTGCTGAAATTAAGTTGATCTCTACCTTAATGGGTAGATTAGCCCCCTGCCAAAGCAGCCGGCTGCAGTTCAGACTCCTGAAGAGCCTGCCGGGGAGCCTGCCCAGCTCCCATTGTCTCAGTCACCTGCAAGCGAAAGAACGGTTAATTATTCTGTTCTCACCTGAATGGTTGGCATCTGTCAAGGAACATCAGCCCAAGCCCACAGGATATACTGAATCCTTTCAGAAACACCCTAAACTCAATCATCGTTGTTATAAATGCTGTCCCGCCACTACTACTGCTTCCTGAGACCTTGGCCGGAGAGCCGGGGCTCCAGTATCACCCAGCCCAGCACAAGAGGCTGCCCACACTTTGTGCACCCCGCTGTCATTTCCAGTCACTGCTTTTCAGAACGAGAGGTATGAGGCCGTGGGGAACTCTTTAGGGGTTGACTTTGCTGTTCCTGCTATTATTTGACTTTGAAATAGTATTATCTGTGATGGCTTTTTGCCCATCTCCATCTTCCTGATGTGCATAGCTAGACACTACAGTGCAAATGCTGTTAAATGGGAACCTACTGAAGTCTCTCCTGGGCTCCATCGTGCCCAGATGTCATCTGCCATGAACTTGGGCACTCCTCAATTCTACCACCCTTGCACCGTGCTCTCTGGGCTGGAGACAAAGCTTTTGGTTGCCCTATGGACAAAAAGGGAATTTATTTTCTTCTTTAAAGGCTATGTAGAGGGAAATATGGGTTATTATGGCAAAAGAAAAGGCTATCTGCAGCATATGGACAAGTTTTGTCTGTCAGCAGAAAATGTTCATAAAGCGTATGCTGAAGAAAAGGCATATATGTCTTGGGGATCATAGTTTTTCTTTTTGTCTTTCCTGGTTCAGTGGTTTCTTACTCCATTTTTTGTCTGTTGGCGAACTATTTTTGCTTATATTTCAGAGGAAATGTGCTGAGTGGCAGATGACAGGCTAGTCATTCAGCTGATGCCAACTGTCATCTCTATGTTGAGCTAAACCAAGTGATCTTTGGGCCTAATAAAAGCAAAAATCAACTATAGGTACACAACACACACACACAGACAGCAGGAAAAAAGGAAAAGAAAAACAGAAAAAAGCATAAAATCCAGACAACAGAAAAACCCACGCCACAGCACTCCAAAGATTATAAGTAACTAAGCAGAACAAAGGTCTATACCTAAAGGCTAAATATCAGTGTAAGAGTTTTTTTATGGCTGATAACATACCATGCCCCACTGTCAGGCCGAGGACTTTTTATAGCCCAACAAAACCTAACAATCAGCTCTTATGCAGCATGTGTCATAAAAAAAGAAAAAAAAAAAAAAAAGGAGAAAGTGCTTTACCAAGAAGGTCAATATTGTTATCTCCATTTCTCAGAAAAGAGAGCTGAGCAGCAGAGAGTGCGGGTAACTTGCCCAAGGTGCCTTACTTAAAGGGGTGTAGGAGTGCAGAAGACGACTTCCCAATCCTAGTCCAGAAGTCAGAAACAATTATGAAAAGGCCAACCTTGCTGCGCTCAGGCAGTTACACACACTGCCCTGTTTATAGTAGGAACATTTCCTAAACGCTAATTCAGCCCCACCAACCGTGCTGAGAGTGCCCGCGGCAGCCAGGGCCATGTCTACGCTCAGGGACGGGCAGAGGAACAGGTTCCTGCACCGTCAGCTGAAGTATGAAATTACAGCACTTCAGCTGCTTTGCAGGAGCGGCCGCGCACGCCCGGCCGCTGCCGGAAAGGCAAGGTGCTCACCCGTCAATGAAGCGGTGTAAAGCACACCAGCGCTGGGGGAAGGAGCCCAGGAAAGGACAGGTTAGGAAGAAAGCCACGGAACAGTTTAGGTTGGAAAGGACCTTGAAGATCATCTGGTTCCAACCTCCCCCCGCTGCCATGGGCAGGGATGAATCTACTGCTGTTCAGCTATGCCAGCTGGAGCATCCTGACCACACTTCTCAAACCCGGGGACACAGCTGGGAGCTGCGGCACTGGTGCCTAAGGCAGATCCAGCACCACGTTTGGAGCTGTACGGGGACAGTTCCTCTGCAGAGCATCCCGAGGGAAGGAGCCAGGCTCCTGACCCCACAGGACAGCTCACCGACCCAAGATCCCACTCCTGAACTGCCCTGGGAAGCAAGTAAATGACGCGTCAACATTTATTGCTTGACTTAACATGAAACTTACAGAGCAATTAAATCCAGTGCAATAAGCACTGGGGACCACAAAAGGGGAGATAACCACACAAACACGGGGAGTGGCAGGTTCCTTTTCTTGGTCCTAGTCTAATCCTTTGCTCATGAGGAATGGATCATCCAGCTGGAAAAAGCCTCAGCTGCATGTGCCACTGGTCTGGCCTCCCTCCTGTGCGCTGACAGGGAGTGGAGAGTGAACCTCTTGCCACAGACTTCAGAGTTCTCCACCAAGCAGAGGACAGGATTGCTCTCCCTTTCCTTCTGCATGTGCAGGAAAAAAAAAAACAAACCCCACCAACCTCTCAGGATAACTCATTAACCCAAATTACCTTTCGTTCTTATCTCACTCTGCTGGTAAGCAGCACTAACAGCCTTTCAGGAAGACTCTGAGACCCTGCAAAGGTCCTCCACGTGACTTTTCAGACTTGTTGGAGACCTGCCAGCGCCCAGTCCTTTACTGGACGGAGCAGCCCCAGCAAGGGAAGCCGTAGCGCGGGGCTCATCTCTTCTTTAAGGCTGTTCCATTTGCCTCTGGTTTATGCTGTATGAATCACAAGCTGTGGTTTCCACCTTTAAATCCCATCCACCCCCTCTGCAGCCAGCTGCCCTGTTGGCCCGTCTGCCTTGCAGCTTGACGTGGGAAAAACCTAGGAGCGGTTAGCCTCCCAGTAACGATGTATATGGCACGATGTGCATCTGTATGTTGTCATGGAGATACAACGGGATACATCCCAGGGTTTTGCCGGTTGGGTTTCTTCTGCATCACACATTTGTACAGAAATTAGGTTTTGATGAAAATATAGTATCCAAAGTTTTCCAGAGCGTAAGTGGAACATAGATCTGTGTCAGAGCAGATCAGGTCACCTTTTTCATGATAACTTGCACGGGCCTTATTTTTTTATTTTCCACTTAAATTGCTCCTGATTTCACATCCGCGTAACATCACCAAGTTCAGAGAATTAAACTAGTCGAAAATAATTGAGAGGGAAAAGAAGCAGGCCACATGTTTCAAAAGCAAGGATTAAAAAATGCGAAATGACACAATATAATAGACTTCTGCAAATTTCAGTGGGACTGAAATAACCAGTCGGGAATTTCCCTTCACAGTTAACCTGAGACATCTGAAATCGCCATCGTTTTCCACCTTTACCTGGTGTTTTTAAGGCAGGCAATTTTACTGTTTGTGCCCACCTTATGTTTTTTCCCTGTTAATATTCTCACAAATTTAATAACAAGTATTTTCAGTTTAATTGGGAATTATTATTCTTTTTAAGTCCTTTAAGAGGACGAAGAATTATCCATTTCTAAATCACACCTTCTCCGTAAAAGGCAGATCACGTGGCCAGTGGAAATCATATTCCAAAGAGTGCAGTAAACCCCTGCAATCAAACAGGCCAAGGACCTATCAGCTAATTATGTAACCAGACGCAAACTTGAGAGGCCACCACCAGCTCACAACCTGCAGACCATCTTCAATCTGAGCGTTTTCTAAAAAAATACCATCTTTGTCTTTCTACGTAACATCCTTACGGTATAGCACCTATCTGTCCGCACGGTTAAACATCTCACCTATCCAAGCTTTTTTCTAATTGTGCTAGATGAACTTTTTTTTTTAATTGTGCTTGCAAATGACAGTCAGCTGTTGGCCTCCTTCTGAAGTTATTCAGATTTGAGATTACTCTGGAGAACCTGCTGCATTTTCATACCACCGCCAGTGCAGATCCACTGCCTGAGAAAAGCTCCCTTGTGTCTGTTGACATGAATAATCCCCAACATTTTTAATATAGGCTGCCTTTGCCAGTTGGCTGACACTTGTGCTATGCCATGAATAAAAGCTATTTGATGACAGTTGAGAAATGGATGTGAGACACTTGCTGCTATATTTCCTCTGCTGGATGGGAGCTAGTCCCTATTGTTTGTCATGTGCAGGAATGTAAAGATGTTAAAGGCAACTTGAACGCAGCCAGCGATGGTGTTGTAGCGCAGGGCAATACAGAGACACGAGACCCAGACCCTATTCTAACAGCCTGCTGCTTATTTACATTCCTAGAATGGCTTTGCTGCCTATAGGAAGTTTAAACGCTCTAAGTTTAAATAACATGCATTTTTATGCATTTGCCTAGCTAGAGCATCCAAACTGGGCCTTCACATCAACATAGAAAAGATTCCTCTTACTACCCAGCTAGAGAAAGTTTAGGGTTTTTTCCGTGTATCGTATAAGCAACAGGATTAATAATGAATGGTTACTCACCAGCGACTGCTGCTCTTCTAAAGAGCCTTGTGTGTTTGTATCTGTGGAGCGCACGCCGTAGGAGAACCACAAATTCCTGGTGTGAAGAACATGCACTCCAGGAAAACCACACGGGACAACAGCTCAGGTGACTCTGCATGAGCCTGTGTGGGCTGTTAGTGCTAGCAAGGAAGAAAAAGATAGGGATTTAAGGCAGAGTTGACAGAAGAAGAGGGAAAATGTTTGGCTAATAGAAAATGGGAGATGGATTGAGGTGTCAGAGGAGTGTGAAGAAAAAAAAAAGCAAGACTGAACCATCCAAGAACAAGATAAAATGAGCAGAAAGGAGGGATGACTGGGGGAGTGCAGGCAGGAGGAGGAGTGGGAGGAACGAGATCAAAGGCAAAGTAACATTACAGAGGGCCTTGAAGGGGAAGATGGGGAGATTTAATTGGAGGCTGAGAGAGATGTGAAATCAGTGGGATTTGAGGGAGATGGGCTGGTGCGTCACAGCTGTGGGAATTTTAGCAGGAGACTTCTGAGCAAACTGGGGGGAAGAAGGTAAGAGGAGGTAAAGGAGGACAGACTGCTGCAGCAGAAATATTTACTGCATCGATAAGAGTCTTTTGGAGATGGATGGTAAGGGAAAGGTAGATTTTAAAGAAGATTTAACGCATCCTAATACTTTAGGAGACAAAGCTTACAGATAACCCATTAAAGCCCTTTTAATACCAAAACACCCCAACAAACATGATGAAGTTTAAAGGACTAACAAGAAGAGAGAGTACATGTTATACTCAGCAGGCAAAACTGCTTAAAAATATAACCAGTGGCCTGCAAAAAAAAAAAAAAATCAACAAGAAGAGGGCTGTTATTCTCAAACTGAGCATTCACTTGATTCCAGGTCAAGCTGATCCTTGCCCTGGGTTTTGCACTTACTGATAAGTAATAATAAGCAGATTTAGAGGTTAGTCAAAGTTTTCTCTCCCACTAAGTCCTTACCAGAGTTTTCTCTGAAAACCTGACCCAGCTGAGAGAGGGGGGCTGCCATCTCCCCTGTTGTCAGGTCAGAGCTGGAGCTGACAAAATGCACCTGCCATAACGACTCACCACTAATGACCCGGCACTTTCAATTTAAAGTTTCAACCCCTGATATTAGCGTGGTGCAGGTGAGTTCTGTTGCCTCTGCCTCCAGGCCCGGAGTGCTACAGAGCACTGAGCTCTTATGGGGCACCTCAAACATTCGTGGTGGTGCCACCCGGGGCTTTGCACAAGGAGCAATGAGATGATGGAGATGCTTCATAGCGGTCTCTGGGAAAGTAAGGCCCGTGCTCTCCGGCAAATGGCTAAGACAAGAATCTGCACGAAACCTGCATGAGAAAAATCAGAAGACAGAGAGACTTATTTTTGTCCAAGAAGAGGTGGGGGGGAAATGGTGTGTGCACATAGACAGTGTCCTGGTGGTTACAAGGCAAGACACAGTGACACAATGATGGCATGATTTCCAGATATGTCGAGCAGAAGACGCTTTGGAAAGCTCTGTTAGCCAGATCAGCTTTTGGAATGTGTGACTAACAGCAACAGGCCATAATAATTTTTTTTTAAATGTCACTTCAAGCACAGTTTTCTCCTGATTATCACTAGAGCACATTTCTGGCACAAAGTGCCTCTGTACAGTATATCTTGGTAGTATCTGAAGCTAGCACTGAGCTCTAGGCAAAGATGTTAAAAACAGTATATCATTTTGCTCTTACAAGGGAGAATCACACAATTAGGCCATCTGCTACCTTCCACACCAGCGACAGCTCATCCTCGTATTTGCTGATAGAACTGGGGCTGGCAATTAAATAGCAGCCTTTCCTCCCCACCTCCCTCCCTACCTCAACAGCTATACCCTTGCCCACTGCGCCGTAGCTCCTGTCGTGCAGCACCCACCAGAGATTTCCTTCTTCACCTGGAAACAGACAAGCTGCCACACTCCCCTGTGGATTGGTCTCTCCCCAGCTCCTTTTGCCCCAGCTTTGGCTCCCTTGAGACATCGCCACTGCTCTGGTTGGGGAGGGCTGATGCTGATGTTGCGGAGGATGGAGCTGCAGCTCCTTGATGGTGTGATGCTCATTTCCATGTCACATCAAGCAGTCACAGTCAGAGGAGAGCTGCTCCTGCACCTGGAGTGCCTGCTTTCATGTAGCTTGTGCCTCCTTCAGCACAAGAAGGACATGGACCTGTTGGAACGGGTCCAGAAGAGGGCCATGAAGATGATCAGAGGGCTGGAACACCCCCCCTATGAAGACAGGCTGAGAGAATTGGGGTTGTTCAGCCTGGAGAAGAGAAGGCTCTGGAGAGACCTTGTATCATCTTTCCAGTACCTAAAGGGGGCCTACAGGAGAGATGGGGAGGGACTCTTTATCAAGGAGTGTAGTGATAGGACAAGGGGTAACGGTTTTACACTGAAAGAGGGGAGATTTAGCTTAGATATTAGGAAGAAACTCTTTACTGTGAGGGTGGTGAGGCACTGGAACAGGTTGCCCAGAGAAGTTGTGGATGCCCCATCCCTGGAAGTGTTCAAGGCCAGGCTGGATGGGGCTTTGAGCAGCCTGGTCTAGTGGGAGGTGTCCCTGCCCAGGGCAGGGGGTTGGAACTAGAGGATCTTTAAGGTCGCTTCCAAACCAAACCATTCTATGATTCTGTGAATTCTTCTGTTCCAAAGTAGACTGAGAAAACGACTGATAGGCCCCACAGATTTCAGCCTTCCTGCAGACAAGAAGAGAGGGTCTCATAATACTCTGTCTCTACAAGCAACTGCCCCCTGACTTGGAGATACCCACCCTACCTCGCAACACAGCAGTCAGCTGTGGTGGTGTGGAGCTCAGCACCGCTGGGCGCCTCCACACTTCCATCGAGCCCAGCTTCTCCCAGAGCCTGAGCAGCCCAGATCCACAGCCCTGCAGTACGCCACAGCCTCTGGGGCAGAGACTCCAACCAGCTCCTTCTCCCAAGTGCTCCCTGTACGGTGCTGGCACCGTGTCACACCGACCACAGCTGCTCTGTGGTTGCACGTAGTGAAGTCTTCCCCTTCCCTTCCCAGCCTGTGCCCTCGCCCTTGCTGCACTCATCCGGCATCCTCCTGTCCTCCGCCCCTCTGCAGAAGACAGTTCTCTTCAGTCGGCTGCTGGCAGGGAACGCGCCTGACTCATAATGGGTTTCTTTCTTTTGAGAAAGATGGATATCTCTGAAGTCGGTAATTTTTATGTCTCTCGAATTCATAATCCCGTGATGGCTGCGATATTAAGCATCAGAGTTACTACAGCAGAGGGGCTGGATGCGGCGCCACGCTCGGAGGCTGAGTGCCAAGCTGGGAGCAGATCAACACGCTGCACACACTTTATAAACCAGAGGGACTCGGAGCAGCTCTGTGCTCTCAGAAAGGATGCTTTGCCTTCTTTCGGCACATCAAACACTTGAGCTTGTTTCCAGCAGGAACTGAAGACCCAGACGCAAGAATGCAGAGCTTGGGCTCAGCTTTGCAGTTACTTTTCCTCTGGTAGTTTTGCAGGAAGCTAAATATTCGTGCACGCTAATTAGCATGTGTTTCTTTAAGGGGCTTGTTCCCTTAGTGCTAATCCGGGCTGAATGGCGGAGCACAAGGGGGTTTTGCGTAGGGTGCCGGATGAATTCACCTGTGGGGCAGCTGCGGGGCGCGAGGGTGGCTGCATCGCCCAAGGGATGAAACGGGGCTTGCTGGGCTCATTTCGGTGAGCCGCATTTTTTCCTCTCGCTGGGCTCTCCAGCTTGGGCAGGCAGTTGAAGCGGGAGGTGGTGTGGGTCGGTGGAGATGAGGTTTGTCGTGGGGAAGAGGACGCCTTCCTGCTGCCAGGCAACCGGCTCCGCAGCGCCCGTGCCAATGGCTGCAAGCACCTCTGCAGAGGCAGGTCTAGAGCAGGAGCGGCCAGCCCGGGGCTGCTGGCTGCTGGGGGGCGTTTCGGGGGACCCCCACCACCCCATGGAGCCGCTCCCCAGGTAACCCCTGCAGAGGCAAAGAGGGGACATGGGGCTGTGCCCCCTCCCCTGCCCACCCGGGGGTCCTGGAGCAGTGAGGGGGCCAGGCAGGCCTCGTGGGCAGCCTGGTGCCCCATGGAGACTTTCTGCCCTGCTTCCAGCTACGGCTTCAGTCATTGCTGCTTGGTGGCAGCTGAGGAATAAACCCCTGCAGCCCAGACGCAGGCGAGAGGCTGCCATCTGTGGGGTCTGCAGAGCCCCCCGCCCTCCCTCAGGTGCACGGGGCCATGTCTCCCCCTCCACAGCAGGACGGCCGGCCCTGCCCGCTCACCCCTCTCCATCCTGTGGCAGGGCTGGCATAACCCCACAGCTCCTTTGCCTTATTTTCAACCTGTATTTGCACCCAAAAGAAACAAACTCCTCCTCGTCATCCTCTCCACTGGATCTTCAGCCGCCCCTGGCAGGGGCTGAAGCTGGGGAGGGAAGAGGGTCCCCAGACCGGTTGGGTACCATCTGAGAGGTGGTGCAATTGCTATTTTTGCAGCTCTGAGGAAAGGGACCTGGGAGTCCTGGTGGACAACAGGATGACCATGAGCCAGCAATGTGCCCTTGTGGCCAAGAAGGCCAATGGCATCCTGGGGTGCATCAAGAAGAGTGTGGCCAGCAGGTGGAGGGAGGTCATCCTCCCCCTCTACTCTGCCTTGGTGAGGCCCCACCTGGAGTACTGTGTCCAGTTCTGGGCTCCCCAGCTCAAGAAGGACAAGGAATTGCTGGAGCGGGTGCAGCAAAGGGCTACAAAGATGATTAGGGGACTGGAACACCTCTCCTATGAAGATAGACTAAGGGATATTACGTCTCTTTAGCCTGGAAAAGAGGCATCTGAGGGGGGACCTAATCAACACTTATAAATACTTGAAGAGTGGGTGTCAGGAGGATGGGGCCAGGCTCTTTTCAGTGGTGCCCAGTGATAGGACAAGGGGTAACGGGCACAAACTTGAGCATAGGAAGTTCCACCTAAACATGAGGAGGAACTTCTTTACCTTGAGGGTGGCAGAGCACTGGAACAAGCTGCCCAGGGAGGTGGTGGAGTCTCCGTCTCTGGAGACATTCAAAACCCGCCTGGACGCGTTCCTGTGTAACCTGCTCTAAGGTGGCCCTGCTCTGGCAGGGGGTTGGACTAGATGATCTACTAAGGTCCCTTCCAACCCTATGATTCTATGATTCTATTTTGGCTGAGGGGCTCCAGAGGGAAGTTCTACACTCTATTCTCAGTCTGGGTCCTGAATTTCTTTCCCCAAGCCCTGCTGCAATCCGCCACACACCTTGTCAACTGAGGATACGCTGGATTTTACCTATGGCAGATATGCATACAAAGAAATGCATATATGTATATGCATGAAAAGCTCAGTAGGATTAGGCAAAATTACCACAGGGAGTGTAAACCAGCAGTGCCGTCCGCTGCAAGCGTGCTCTTTGCTTACTCATTTTGATGAATGACTTCGGTTTCTTCCAGTCTCTCACTCCAGGAATATTCTTGCAAAGACAAGGTGGAGGCCCTTGCATTGTTTCATGCAGCGATAGTGAGGCCTCTACAATCTTACGTCTCCTGGGGAAGTTTTACACTTTAGGGGCAGATGCCTGGAATGCTGAGGAACGCATGTTGTTCCATCCCGCTTTGGGCTTCACAGGGAGAGTTTGGACATAACTCATCCAGAGGCACGCAGATGACGCCTACTATTACCGCTTCGCACAGCTCAGACCCTAGAAATACCAATGTGAGGGGGGAGCAGGTGAAGAGAAAGGCAAGACGAGATAATTCAGTGCAGCTCCCCCCTATGGTAGTTACAGATAAATCTCCACGGATGCAATGTTTGCGGACGTTTTTAGCTGGGGGGTAGGAATCATGTCCCTTCTGGACCCCAGGAGCAAGGTACTTGCGGGGCAGGGTCTGGCGGCCGGCTGCAGCCAGCAGACCCGCAGCAGCCGCAGCGAAGCGCAGCTCAGAGCCAGCGCCCGTTCCTAAAGCTCCTTCTCATTTTCCCTGAATTTCGTCACTCCTAGCGAGGCAGGTGGCACGGCTTCCCGCTGCAGATGGCCGTAGGAGATGGAGCACTGCCTCCTCCTCCTCCAGTGCCGGCGGGTGCGGGCGACCGAGCCTCCACCGGCCCCATCAGCCCAGCCCGGGAAGCAGACGCTGTTGCTGTGGTGCGCAACGCCGCCTGATGATTCACTCCAACCAGCTCTTCATTCCCTCGGGAACACAGAAGGGAGGCAGGGAGCAGACCAGCACCCCGCAGACCCAGTTTCCCCGTACCTAGGCTTAGCCTTTTAGCGAGCCTATGCCCCAGCTTCAGGGGAGTACGGAGAACGGGAGTACGGTGTCAGAAGTAACACCACTAAGGATTATTGTCAGGAGGCACAAATCAAGGATTTAGACAACCGCCCCGAACTCCCGTCAGTCCCAGTAAGAGGTGAGGGGTGAGCTTGAGGGCTGCCATGCAAACTGGGCAAGCCGTGGCCATGCAGGGTGCTACCAGTAGGCTACTGGGCTGGCCTGGAAATAGCTTTTTTAGGGGAGTAAAAATACCTGACTTTGACAGCCGGCATGCTGGTTTGTGTATGCGTAATTTGCTGCGATCCTGCTATAAATCAAGATGAGACTGCTAAAATTATGTATGACCTCATTTGATAGATTATCTAATAAGGAATTTGCTAATGCAGTTTATCACTTAAAAAGCCATACGACGGCTAAGGAGGAGTACTTTGCTGCAGCACATTTAAACCTAATTGTCAGAGGAGAAAAGCAAGCGGATTTCAGAGGTGAGTTAGAAGAGCATCCTTATGAGGATGATGTCTTCACTAAATCAGTGGTGCAATGCAGCAAGCAGGGTGGAAAGGAGTCTCCTCTGGATAAAGGTACAGAGAGCTGCTAGACAAGGCTGCACCGTGTGAGAATACTGCATGGACTCACTGACCAGGAGAGCCTTCATAAGTGTAAATAGTCGTATCCTAACGGGCATGCTTGATTTTATTGTTTGATCTAGTGCTGTCTTTTATTGTTATGACATTTCAGTTTTGTTTCACTGCAAGCAGATCTAAAATCCTTGATACGTGGAAAGAAACTATCAGCCTAGACCTCTAGCTCGAACTAGCTATTCTGGTGATCATGCTTGTCAGAATGAAAAGAGTAATTGTTTTGCTGCTATATGTTACCATCAAATATTTTTGTTCTCGCGGTCCTGTGACTCATTTAAAAAGACGGAACATCACTTCCACATACACAAACAGAACTATAAAAGCATCTCAAGCCAATGAAACAAAAGCTCGTTTTGCAGGTTTGTTAACCACATGTTCTGTTCCAGTCCCAAATTTATGATTAATACAGGTGCCATTTTATTTACTGGTGATTTTGTAAATCTCATTCTGGGGTCTGGATGCCCGTGTACATTCCCTGGATGTATGATACTGTTCAAAGCCTCCGAGATGATAAACATTACACCTTCTCACAACTCTGTGTGCGTGTGGGGAGAGGGAGGTGTTAGAGAAGTGGTAATTTTGATCTCCATTTTAGGTTTGGGCAAAATGAGGTGGAAACATGAAAGAGCATACAAAAGGCCACACAGAAAATTGTTACTGGAGCCAAGGCTAAAGCTCTGACTTTCCCGATTCCCACCTAAAGCAAAGCTGGCAAACGTTCCCTACCATGCCCCGACCACATCCTGCCTCATTTGCAACCATGCCCAAAAGGTGGAGTTTGTTCTTCTTCAGGGGAAATAATGCTTTATGGCAGAAAAGAGGAAACTAGACATTGCTTTACAGAAAGCAGGACGTGATCGTTGGCATAGGAAGGCAGTAGGCAATTTTACTGAGTGCTACTAAGTCAATGCACTAGGTGAAACCTCCACATTGACTTAGCGCGTAACTAATGATTTGGGGCTGTACAGAAGCTACTGGCATAAAGCATTGTGAATCCCAGGGACAGGGAATCAAGGAGATGAAGAAGGATATTGTTAGAGCCATAGAGTCACGCAGGGGGACTCCCCATGACATTTGCATAGGAGGCCCACCTAAATATTATGATGCCTGTATTGATAACCTAGTCCCAGCTGAGTAGCTGGGACTGTTCCTGAGAGAACTGGAGTCTGCGTTTCTGTGTGAACACACAAAACACAGCTGTGTGTATACATCTGACTGGAATGATTTATCGACCAAAGAGAAAAACACAAAGTAACGGCAATATCATCTGCCTCACCGAAGGGCCCAGCTCTAAATCAGAGAAGCCACTTGAGGGGTAAGAGCATAGTTCGCCACCGTGCCACATCACCATTTGTGGTTTTCCCCACTGACATTAATTGATACAAACTGAGTTAGTGGATTTTACATTGAAGACACACCTCTACAGCAAGCTGGAGTCAGGGCACCTGCTCACTCACCCTAGACTGTCAAATAACCCTGCGATGTTAATTTTCAGTCACAGTTGACATGGCTTAGAGGGAAGTTTCATCATAAAGCTTTCATTAGTCATTCCTTGGGCCATCCCGGTTCATGAGCTCTTACCCCTACCAAGAGGAAATCTAGCTATCAGTAACATTTCTCCGAGAGCTACCAGGGATCGTGTGGTGCGACCTGTAGCAGCCAGGCAGAATTTACTCCTCTGCATTTTATCTCCTGACTGTCATCAGCAAGGCAAAGTAAAAACAGCTGCTCTGAGCCCACATTACTGCAGTGAGATTCCAAGGGAGATGATGCTGAACCTCATCCAAAACCAATGGAGAACCAAGAGAAGAAATGTAGGTCCTAAGCCTCTACCTTTGAAGTTGAATGCTTTTTTTCTCATTACACAACTATTCAAAACACTTGCTTCTCATTCCTACTGGGCAGTAAACCTTGCCACGTAGCTGCATGTATTGTGCTTGCCCGTATAGCCAGTAATGCACCGTAAAGCTCTACATACCATAAAAATAGTACTGGTAGAATTATTCTTAAAACATCGCTTATGGGCCAAAAATATCCTCTAGAAGAAACAGACTGTGAAAGTACATCCTGAGGTTGCTATCTGGTACAACAGGCAAATTCTCCTGCTGTGCAAATCAAAAGGTGGATGGCTTTGAAAACATAAGGCAAACATTCCTAGAAAGACAGAAATGAAATGCGTGACAGGAACTCCAGCGAGCATCTGCTGATCAGCTGCTAAAGGTTGCCCAGAGAAGTCCAGGGGATGTGGGAGGAGAGCAAGGCTGCAGCCGAGGTTCATACCTGGGGACCATGTTACCCTCCTTCAAAGAAGGGAATTCCCACCCCACCATGGGTTCTCCTAGGTCATATGGGAGATCTTCAGCTGAGTCACCGTAGAAGAGCAACGTAGAAATTTCCAAGGCTGTAAGCAGCAAAGTTTTACAGACATCCTATTGTGTTCAACTTACATAATCTGCGTACTTAGCTGCTCAGATAATACAGTGATAGAGCTTTATGGAATTAAAAAAGAAAAAGCTTCTCACAGATAATAATATAGCGAGAATGGAATTATAATGCTACAAAAATCTGTAAAATAAGTCCAATTTTCTTTCTGGCTTTATCGGACATTTCCAAGAGGAACTTACTGCATCAAAGATGACACCCCGACCCCTGCAGCCATGATATCATTTACATTGAACTTTGACTTCTCAAAGCACTATTTTGCTTTTGGAAACAGAAGCTTCTGGCAACTTAGAGACATAAAAAGGCAAAGGTCAGGGTTCAAACAGTAGTCTTGAGAGGATTGCTTTGTCCCTGTTGAACTGCAAAATTTGTACTCCCTTCAGTGTGGATTCCTACTCTCCCCTGTACGCAACACTAACATTTTGCAAAAGACGGGCAACTCTTATCTCCATGTACCGTAAAGATAAACACAAAAGTCTTGCCCAAGCAGCTGCAGCAAGGGACTGCAACTGATGTGGAGGAGTAGTGAAGCAAGCATGTTATACCTAGAAATATTTCTGCTCTGATCACAAATTTTGGGGTTTATCTGTGTTACCTAAAATACGGAGGAGTTAGATCCTCCACTGGCTTAAGTCGTAGCTCTATCAAAGCACATTGAATTGTGCTGATTTGTATAGGATGATCACATTTTGGCCTAGGTGGCTGATAGACTCTCAGCAGGGCTCTCTAGGGTAAGGGAGTAGAAAGAAATAAGCCCATTTAGAAAATAATACTCTTGTCCTTGGATAACAACTATGTCCTAGTGAGAAATGTACCCCCTTTTCATATGTACAAGCCATGTTATCTCTAATACAGTAACAACAGGACAGACATGTATATGAACAATAGAAGGGGGTGCTTACTCCAGGAGCGTTTCCCCTGCACTGCTTCTGGTACCTTCATCTGCTTGTTTCTCTGAAGTAGCACCTCTCTCAATGCATGCTATCCAAGGACTCTTTTTTAAGTACCAGGATACTCGCAGGGATGCGGTTTATCTGAAAGACAGGCTATGCAAACGAACATACAATAAACTTCTGCAGTTCCACATTTTTTCCACTCCAAAGATTGTTCTTCCATCGCCTGACCCTTTGGTGCAAAATGCATCAACAGCCTAGAAGCTGGTATGTAAACTTCACATGCCAAACAGAGGGAATGCTAAGGACATCCATAGCTGAACTGTTTCCATGACGGGAGGAGACTATCTTCATGCGAGGCTGGCAAACTTGGTTTACCAACAGTTGGGCCATTTGCTGTGGAATAATTTGGTCACTATTGGCATTAGACCAATTACTAATTTACATGGTGCAACTGTCCTTTTGGAAGCACAGGCTTCCAGCTTCCACGGCCACAGGAGTGAAAAGGGCAAGGAGTGATAAGAAAGGAATTCAAGCTATCTACTATGAGAAAGCAGACCTGACTTCCAACCAAACACCTGCCATTAAAAACTGGCTCACAGCAAAATCTGCATTTCCTTTGTGGAGTCTCATATCCAAGGCTAGCCAGGGATGAGAGATAAAATGCCAAACCATTTTGCTTATTGACAATAAAAGTCTGCCAGTTCTTTGCAGCACTAGTGAAAAAAAAAAAAAAAAGAAAAAAAGGTAGCTACCCATGATGCTGCTTTTCCATCATTTTGATGCTGTTGTTAAGGATATTGTATTACTTTTTGTCTTTATGTATTTCCAAGTGTTATTGCTTGGCAGGCAAAACTCTTGGACTGTGTTATGTACCAATCCTTCCAGCATCTAGGTTTTCACAGTGATATTAATACTCAAGAATATTGGAACAGACCTAAGATAAATATCCCATTGTCCTCTTCGCTGGGTCCTACACATCAGCTACTGCGCTAGCACAGAGAAATGTTAGGTATTCCACAACTGGATGGAGAACAGACAAGGCAGAGCTCACGGTGAAATGCTGGGAGCTCGCTCGGTGTATACAAACAGAATGGAAGATAAATCAAAGCCTCTCTTTGATCCCAATGCTCCGGGCCACGTTCTGTTTGACTCAGCCTCCAGCCCCTTCGCTCCCGCGCTCGCACAGGCGCGGGGCACTGCCTACCCTCCCCGTGCTGCGAAGCGGCTGGGTCGATTGCAGCGTTAATTAGGCCGGGATGAACACGTGCAGGCCAAATAGGAACGGAGCCCTGGCTACGTCCCGAGGAGCAGCACAGCAGACCTCTCGCGGGGGAGCCGCCAGCTCTGCTGCCGCCCAGGCGCTTCCCGTGACCCAGGTGCCTCGACTTCAACACTCGTCGCGTTCCTCCTCTGCTTCTCCCAGAGGACTTGAAGACGTGCCCTCAGATGCTATAATTCAGCCCTTCCAGGCATTAGTCCTGCTCACCCATGCGAGGACAACAGAGTATTTAAAGCCAAAACAGCCGAAGAATATATTCAAGAATCTATGATAAAAGCTACAATTTTATGCACCATGGAGCATCCATCAAGGAAATGCACAGAGCTAGTGCCACAAAATAATTACATGTGCAGAGTCCATTGTAAACACAGCTTTTATGTGCATCAGCACAGCTGGGGACAGTGTTTAAAAATATAATTATGTAATGCATTTTATGTAGTCCGTGAGCCATTCAAGTGATACCATCGGTTCAGCAAAATTGCATGCAGCAGTTCTCTATCTATTGGCCTGAGCAAAGAAACATTTTTCAAGAGCATTATTATTTTTTTTTTCCTGCCACGAAATAGATTTGTCTCCGATGCCTGCGGGGGATTTGTGTCTCTGTCATTGGCCACTTTCTCTCCTACTTTCACCAATGAAGGAGAAAGAAATGGGGAGTTATTTTTGGCCTTGCAGCAGACTCCAGCATCTAAATCAGTTAGTTCTGAAACCACTTGGGGTGGTGCTGGTCCTGTTTTAATGGCTTTAGAGAGGAGGAATTTGTGGTGTCTGACTGTTAACGAAAGGAAACAAAGCGGCTGTTGTCGGGTAGAAGGGCAAAGCAAGGTTAAGACGCTGCGTAACGAAGCAGGGTCCAGCCTTCAGTACTAGCTGCGCAGCAAATGACGAGCCGTGGCTAGGGCAACGCAGAGGAGGCTATTACTAAGCTACATACAGCCTTCAGGGTAGCAGGAGATCTCTGTTAAAATGCACAAAGAAAATAGGCTTGCAGGTATACTTACTGCTGACACCCTCCTGCCCTGCTCCCGCAATTTATTTTATCCCTGTGATGCTTATAGTATATGAGCTGCAGAAAACATAGAGGAAGCTTTGCTTTCCTTCTTGTTTAAGCTGCAGTTGCAGCTGAGTTGAGGTGACGCAACAGTAAAATTTCTGAGACAGTGCTTAACAGTGCTGCTAAATGATAGCAGCAGCATGCACAGTTATTTGAGACAAAAATAGAGGTTTATAGACACTACTTAATGGTCATTTTAAGGCTCCAAAGCTTTCACTGCTTTGCAGACAGTAGTTTATCTGTCTTGGCCAAATCCTACGTGGAAAATTACATTTGACCTATCAAAATCTTTCTAGGAGACCCAGCAGATTGCTGTTTTCATTTAAAGACACCATTAAAGAAATCTGTACTTAGTTTCATAATACAAGATCCACAGGTGGGAGTAGCGAGATAGCTTCCTTCAGCTAGCCGGGAGCTGCTTGGCACAGAAATAGGACCTGATGCTAATTTCTAAATATGGTATCTGAGATTTCCTTTTCTCCGGTAGATGCTGGGTCATGCGTAGCATATTGAAAAGGAGAGTGGGGACCAAAATCCAGGTGTCTGCATTCCTGCTTGCATGCTAGCATCACTGAGAAATAGAGACATAGCTCCTTGCTTTTCTCTCTTCCTCCCTATGAATATTGTATTTCTTTTTGCTCAGTGGAACGGCATCGATCGGAAGACGGAAGATATCACAGCCAGAAAAGTCCATCACCAGCTGCGGCATGGCAGAGGCTAGCGAAGTGGGAGCTCTGCTTTTGGATCTCATCCGGATGATCAGCAGTGCTCAACAGAATAGCTGTTTGCCTGAAAGACGGGCACAGGCATCATCTAGCTAAGTTTTCAGAAGGAAGCAAATACAGCACCGTTTGAAAAATCTCAGAATTGCTACGTATTTGATTCCAGAGCTACCAAGCTATTTAGATGCTCCCTTCCCCAAAAAAATATCTGTGAAATACATAAATACATTTTTTAGACCAAGCTTTTTGTGCTTTCGGTGGTAGAGCCTGCATAGATTATCCAGATATAGATTAACATAGTACATGCCATCTCGGATTTACAGGGAAATTGAAGGCAGCTATCAATGCATTGCTTCCACTGCACAGCCTAATGTCATACATGTACGCTGGTGACCATATTTCATGTCACGTTACACAATGAAGATGAAGTTTTGCATTAACACTTTATGAAAACACACACACACATATAGTGCACAGACACTGAGCAGAATCTATATATTAGTAGGAAAGATTGGTTTTGGGAAGGTCTAAGCAGTTAAATGGTTTCTGTAATTAAACTTGAGGAAAAGCAAGCTTTTGCATTTTTGAAATCATTGAATATTTGATTTTTAATTCATCAACTCAAACAGTTACTGCTTTGCAGCACAAGGTGTATGGTATAGTCAGTCAAAATGAAACTATTGCTTCTTACCATGCAGACAAATAGAAGGTATAAATAAACAGTACTTTTAAATTAACTTGCTAAGCAGAATTGGTCAGTGGCCAACTAAGAAATACTTTGGTGTGTGATATCAGTATCGAACGTGGGAGTTTTGTGGTGGGTTTTTTTCTGTAAGAGAAAACATTTTACATTCTCATGGGAATTTGTAATTGTCAACTTGAATGTGCTCAATACTTTTGAAGAAGACATATTTAACACAATGCCGGCACACCGTGAGCTGGATTTTCAAAACCACACACTGCTGAGCAAGTACCCTCATGAGGTTATATGTCTGTGGCTTGTTTATGCAGGAGATTATGTCTTTGTAAGTCTGGTTCAGGATGTGTGATACCAACAGGTGAAGACCAAATTCTTCTTTATATGTCTTATCTAACCCAATTGGAATGGTATCAGTATAAAATTAGTTGGAAAATTTACAGTTTTGGGCCCTAAAATGCTATATTTACTACCTTTCGAAGGCAACATGTTAAGTAGAGCACTGTCAGCAGATGAGACGCAGAGAAGAAGCAGGAATGGAGAGGCAAAGCGACTTCCTCAGGATCACATAACAGATTCGTAGAGGAATTCACAGCAGAGCCCCTGACTTGTGTTCCATGCATTGCTAACCACTTCTCAGGTCCAAATGGCTTGCAGTATGCCTTTCTGCAGAAATACCACAACCACAGGAAGCAGAGAACGTGTGCATTGAGCATTTGCTAAACAGATCTAGTTTAAGGTTCTTAACACAAAAGTTACTTAAAAGGGTATGCTCTATCCAAGTGCATTTGGCAAAGCTTTATGGCTCAAATTCTAACAGAAAAATTGATTAAGAAAAACACTTTCAAATGGAATCTATTTTATATGACCAGAGGGAACCTTGAAAACATAAAATTAAATAATTTATGTCAGTACCTTCTGGGTGAAGCCTGGCTGTGAATTCAGAGGTAGAAAAGTGCAGGCAGCACATCGTGTCCTAGAAAGAGGAACAATGCCACTGCTACCTTTAGCAGAGAACAGAGGAGCCCAGCCCTAACATTAGCGCAGGGGGAAAAAAAAAGAAAAATAGTTAACAGCATAAGGAATCCTTCAAGCTGTGTGCACAGATATTTCTGAGTAGCCACAAAGAGGTTAATGCTAAGTATATTTATTAGTTAGCAGAATTACCTAGGTGTAACTAAAACTCTGATTCCTTGAAGCCAATCAATCATTCTTAAAATATGGTACATATGTGAAACTGTTACCTCTTCCAAAACAGACAACTGCCTTGGCACAGCACAGTAAGTAATACTGCAGAGCAAACAGTGGGATTTGGTCACAGGTTTGAAGGAGCGTCATAAGGAGAACCATCAGCCCTGTGCCCTTAAATTCCTTCGGTGCTCTTCCTTTAATCCCTCATACTAATGTTATTTAAACAGTGTTTATTAAAAGTGGCTTCAAATTTCAGGTGCCTCACTTAAGTCACCCAACTGCTAGAGGTCTGCCCACTAAACACCAGCTGAAGTAATGGAAGCAGTGGGCAATACATACCTAATTCCATCTCCTTCCCTATGATCGCAGTAATACATTCCCACTCTTCCAAACACCACTGCTCAGCACTCATGGCTACTTCAAGCTGTATTTCCTTAAAAAGGTGGGAGTTGGGGAAGCATTGGCTATTTGGGGAACTCGCATGCAAAATATGTTTTTTAAGTAAGAAGATACCAGCAGATGGATTTCATGAAGGAAAAACATTGAGCAAAATGCCATAGCCAGTCCAAATAGTTACAGCGAATAAGAAACGTGAAACTGAAACCCAACTTGTAACCCCATCTTGGCAGCATGCAGTTGCAGGTAATAATTGTCTTCACAGTCCAAGTTCTCATGCACTTTCCTGCCCACGAAATGGAAAGTTGAGGACATGATCGTCTTGACTGGCAGACAGAGCAGGTGGATGGCAGCTTTGAACTACTTGGAAACCACAAAAGAGACTCAGCCTTTGGACCAGTAGGTGCCGGTCAGCCTCTTCCATGATGGCCCTCCAAAGTTTTCAGGATATATTCTATTACTCACTATGCAAAACAACAGGAGAAGTGGTAGTAATGTCCTCTTCTTATCAGCAAGGATGACGACAAAACAACTGTTCTAAGGACAAGGAGAAGGTGGTACCCAGCTTCTACCTGCAGTATCATCTAAGAGCACTGCAAATGTTTCTTTCATTCATGGAAAAGGTAGGGAGATTTGGGAAATGTCCACAGAAGTTCCTACCCTCCATCATATCCTGAATTTTCTTGAATTCATGGCTGGTGGCTTAGATCTAGACCCAGTTTTGAGTATCCACTCACCTGGCTCATGCAGGTGAGAAATTGGTCTGCTATAGATTCAGAGAGTTTAAGGCAAAAATGGACCATTGCAATCACCCTTGCTAATCTCCGATGCATCACCACCCTTTTAATTTCAAGTCAGTAACCCCATATAGAACCAAATAACCATCTATTTAAGTAAATATCTGGCAAAAAAGTGTCTTCTGAAAAATTTTTCAGTCTTGTCTTAAAGAAGAGGATATGAACAATCGCTCCTTAGAAGGCTGTTCTAAGCAATATTCCACCCTTTCAAAGTATAAACCACATCTCCAGTTTGAGCTTCCTTAGCCTCAGGTTTCAGATGGCCGAGACTTCACCAGTCTCCACACTTTCTCTTGAGCCATGCAATTATTTTTTGGTGAGCGGTACAGTCTTACCATAAGAGTACTTTATACTAAGCATATCAACTCTTAACCTTCTTCCTGATAAAGCTAAAGCTCCCTACTAAAGACCTCAGGCCTCACATCTGTTTATGGCTTTCTGCACAGTCCTAATCAACACCTAGGCAACAAACTTATCTGTCATTGCGTGTGGAAAAAAACATTGTTGAGAAACGGGACATAAGAGGAGAAAGAGTGTGCGCCCTAAACAGCAAGTCTACAACATTACAAAAGACATTGCTCAGGTCTAGACTTCATCTGTTTTATTTAGTTTCCTGAAGTTCAAGCCTTACCTTTAGATCTCCTAGATATACAGGAACAAAAAATTAGGGAAATCATTGTATTTCCATGGCTGAAGAAAAATTGTAGACCCCCTGCATTATGCACAGAAGTGCTTAGCCACTGGGCAGGACGGCATTCCGACAAAGGTGTGATGAGCACAGCCAGGAGGGCACGGACCGGCAGGGAAGCATCCCTTGGGGCCGGCCAAGGGGCACTTGCACCCCCCTGACAAGTGCAAACTGGGACAGCTTCCCCTCAGCCCTTTTGTGGGTCATCTGTTTTGACATGGACCAGAGCGCTGGTATTTGGGCTCCAGGCTGTGGCTATTCAAAGGACTGAGTTCATGTTTGCTAAGCTGTTAATTACTGTGTAGGACTTAGTTTAATACCAATGACACAGCAGGAATTGTGCCAAAGTCTCTACTTTGCCATTCTCCACCAGGACCAAGGGGACTGTATACCACTTCTTACTTTACATTATTATGTCTTCAAAAATGATCAGATCACAGTTTCAAGGAGGACCTATCCTAGGAATGGCATATATTTAAAAGAAAGGCAATTTCCAATTACTACAGTCTGCAAAAGCCAGAGATCAGATTCAATTACACTGCACTTTGCAATTTACAATCTGTTGGTGCTCATTCCAGCAGAGGCTTGTTAAAAGCTCTCTTGCTGCAGACCTTCAAAATGTGCTTACCTACTGAAAAAGAAGAAGTTCTCAGTCCACAGCCCCACCATAACTTAAGCCATCGAAACCCCGGCCAGACCCCAGCCTCCTCTCAGAATCTCCACTTGGGCAAGGGTGGCACACGGCTGGGCTTTGGCCCAATAAAGGAACCTTGTGGGCAACTGGGCGATGTTAGTGTGAGCCAGGTGAATTCACCAGAATAAACGAATATGCCACTCGGATTCTGACAGCACACTGACCTATTACTTACATGCTTCTATGTCCTCCTTCAATTTTCCTTTTTTGAGATTCAGGCCCCCCTGGCTTTGCAGCTTGATTGCTGTGGCACATGAAATATCCAGAGGTAACAACAGGCACATGGTGAAGGTGTTTGCCCTGATGTTTCCTAATGCACATTCAGGCAGATCGCTAGTGGGAATACTCACAACCAAGGCAGGCTGCAAAATCCAGAGGACCACAAAGGCAGCGAGATTCCCAGGCAGGTGGCTTTGCAAGCCTCTTCTCATAAGTGCAATGCAAATTATCCCTTAGGTATGCTACTATAAAAATCAAGCAGCAATGCTAAAGCCAACAGAACTGTATCAGTTCACACCAGATCGACATTTGGCGCTCCCTAGGAAACCATGTAACAGTGGTATATGATGAATTGATTGAAGACACCATCACAGGTTTCCAAAGAATCCATGGCTCAGGCAAAATGCAAAGGGACTTGTGACCTGTTACAACAAAGCAGATTCAAAATATACCATTAAGGGTGACAGCAAAAACATTTGCAAAAATGGAAGACGGTTACATTTCTAAATTTGCTCCAGAACTGAGTTCAACCCACTCACAGATTTACTCCTTCCCCCTTTTCCGCACATCTGCTTGCACGGACCTTGTCAAACCCCAGAAAACATGAAACTAAAGCAGAGGAGATCACCAACAGAAATAACAGCACGCATCTCTCAGTATTTAAAGATGAGACTGATTTTCCAACAAGAAAATTGCCAGAAACAATGTACTGATCCTCTAACAAGGCAGATCAAAATGATCTAAAATTTGTTTAGGAGACTAGATAACAAGAAGCGTCATTTCCATTAAATCTTGCCTGTTAACAGTGGCATAGTGTGAAATTAGCACACTCCTGAATGGGCCATTGACCTTACATCATGGTTATTTAACCTACAGTGTAATGGTGCAGTGCACCATGAAAAAACACAGTTCAAAGTCGGCAGCTGCCATTGCAGTTTTAGCTTTTGTCCCAGGATGCGTTTGTTTTGTGCGACCAATTTACATTTCTTTTAAATATTGTGACTTCTTTGCTCTCCTTTCTGCATTTCCTTTTTTAAGCTTGCCTTACCAGGTGCTAGCAAGTTTTCATTTTTGTTTTGTTTTTTGGGTATGGTGGAAGCTAAAAATACTTATCTGCTATTGTTGCCACTCATAACGAACTATGTTACCAGTGAGACATGGGATAAAGGGGTTTTGTATAATCAGGGTAAATCACTAATTTCAGAGAAAAGCACGGAGTCAAGCTCAGATTGCATAAATCACTCCGAAGTCACAGGAGGAACCAGGTCATGTAGCAGCCGGCAACCTAAAACCTAGATTTGAACAGGTGTCGGTTGACCCTCCTGCCACGAAGAACGATCAGTAAAAGCACCGGGGGTGGATGGACGGTAAGGAATCCTGAAGGAGCTGGAAGGGCGAGAGCCCTGGTGTTCTCCAACAGTCCGAGGACTGCAGAAGCACGCCACAGCCTGCAGGGCTGCTCCCTCTTCCCTGCCCTCAGGGGAGCACGGGCCGGAGCAGCATTTGGGCAGCATCCAAGAAGAGGTTTTGTCCCTAAACAGTGGGGCTAAGGAGGTTCCAAGGCAGAGGTGACATTGGCTTTGGCAGCCTCGAGGAAAATCCCCGGGCAGTTTTTGAGGTGAAATGAGGGGAAAGCTAGAAGACAGGCAAACTTGGAAACGCAGTGGCTGCAATATCCATCAAAATGGAAGTCACATACAGATTAAAAATGAAATGAGACATAACTTCTGAGCTACGAGTATCATGGGGAAAAAGGAGCTGGGCAATTCAGTACAAAGGGCGCTTCAAAGCTGCATGTTTTCAGCTAAACAAACTAAATGTTAACAGGAGACACTGACATGAAGTTGGCTTTTATAAGGAAGAACTTTCCCTTCCTCCTCCCAGCAAGGCAGCAAGCCAAGCTGAAAGCCGATGATCAAAGGTCAGTCACCGCTCCTGAATCTCACTAGTTATCAGGATCTCCGCTGGAAACAAATGCTTTCACACTACAGCCGAGCACGTTTATAAGGGCTGCTGAAAGCTACATTTCAATTAATGCAGAGGTAATGCACTTCGGGTTCTGGGCAACATCAGTATGTGAGACATTTCGAGTGGCAGTGAGTCAATACTCTGTTACCAGCAGCTCAGCAGGCAAAGTGCCGGCTGGGAATAGGGACACAGCTATGCTCTCACATCCCGGCACGGGGACAGGGTGGGGAAGCATCCACTCTTCCTGCTTGCCCTGTGCTAGGTTTCTTTTGGGCAACTGAGAGCTTTGGTTCCCAGGATTATCAGCTCAGCACCACTATTAGAGCCCTACATTTACCGTAATAACATGCTTCAAAACCTGCTTCAGAAAAAAAACCCAAGCTTCTGCAGATGAAAAGGCTGCTAACGTGAATTTTGAAAGCCAGCTTTTGTCTGAGCTACTCAAGTGTCCCTCCTGGGGGTCTTAGAGGCCTGCCTACCTACATTTCCCAGAAGGTTAGCACCTCGTCACTTCTGTTGGAAAGTACTTTTTGTGTCGCTTACAAGGGATCACGCACCTGGGGTCACAGAGATGATTATTTACACTTAGGGAAGGAAGCATACAGCATTTCACATTTCCTGCACAGAAGACCCTTTGGTTTCTCTCTGTTTGGGTCTTGGCTACAAACTGCATTCCACTTTTTGACCTTGAGCTGTTGGAAAGTAGCTTCTGAACTAGACAATTAGGAAGAAACTGAAACAACATTTTGAGTACTGGGGTGGGGCTTGGGTACTTTTGAGCAGTGCCCTTGGCCCATTGATGGCAAACAGCCCCCTACGCCTACCTGGAATTTTCTACCTTTCAGAATTGATCCTGGTATGAACAGAGACTTTCTTCAATGCCTATAAAAGTTACTCAAGGAGAAATTTAGAGAAAATACTTAAAGATCTTTCTGAAAGACATCATACTGGTTAACCCAAAGGCAGGGAATTGGGGTTTTTTTTTGCCCATGAGACTGTGCCTGGCAACTCCGTCCTGCTATGTCACATGCATACACCACAGAGCTTGGTAGAAAAACAAGAACTTAAGAAGGGAAATGGCAAAATCATGCATCTAATACGGGTGGGCTAAAATGAAGCTGAAGAGGAAATAAAAGATAATATATTCACAAACACTGATGAAGTTGTGGGCGTTAATGAAAAAACAAAACTTTTTTTCATTGAGCTAAACAGTAGCTGGGACTGAACATTACCCAAACTTAATATGCATCAAATGGAGAAATAAAGCTGTATTTTTTTAATGAATGAAATTCGCTTGGGAGACAGTTGGCACAAAGTCTAAGCAGAAATTAAGACCAACTTCAATCCATAGAATAGGACTTAAAAAAATAGGACTTCCCTTTTCACCAGGGCTCATTTCATCCTTCAGCAGGCAGAGAAAGGCATGGAAGCGAGGAAACCAACGCAACAGCTTCAGAAAAAAAAATAATCTAACTCACAAGTTGGAAAACAGCAGCTCAGCATGCTTCGTGGGTTTTCTTCCCCCTTTTAAATTATTGTAGCATTCATTCCTCCACAGTGTATTCAAGTTCCTTGAATGTTCATCACTTCAGAAAGGAATCTGAGTGGAGTGGGAGTGCATAGCCAAGTATATGCTTTGGATTACCTACGGCTTTCTCCAAAAATGCAGATTTATCTCTACATCAGCTAATTTTGGAGATGTGCCAACTAAGTAGGTAACACACAAGAAAAGCAGTAGTCCCGATTCTTTTCTTTCTAGCAATTACCTCCTCAATTAAAGTTGGGAGCAATTTTTTTTCCAAGTCTTTGTCATATTACTGAAACAGGTTCAAACACAAACGGCTGTGCAGCAAATACAACTCACATGCAGTGTCTAAGACCCTCCAGTGACAGAGATCTCTGCACAGGACCCTTCCACACTTGTACAGAGCTTCCCGACTTCACTGTACCTCTGGAAGGATGTGGAGCTCGCTGCACAGAGAGTCCACATCAGCAAAAACCGTCAATAAAACTTCGCCTGTTACCAATAAAACCCAACAGATTTCTATGTACCTTCCTTGCCAAAGCAGTGCCGCTGTGGAAAAACTGAAGCAAAGAGGGCAAAGTTTGCTTTCCTGCTCTATATCTGAGCAAGGAAAGACTGCTTTTCACTTGCTGCTTTTCTCCTAGGTCCACCTCTTCCAGCTGACCTTTGAGCAGGGCACAGATCACGGTGCAGAAAGCAGCACTCTAGTTCGGCTTCCTTGAATCGCCTGGTTTCCATGTGAAATTTAAAGTCCTTACCAACAACTCTCACTGTCACACTCGAAAAAGGGCCCTTGAAATCCACAGGCTATAACTCAATCAGTGCTGCAACTCCCCGCAGAGCACTTAGTACTGAAACAAGGATGACTGCCATTCTTTGGAATTTTGTCACATTTTATTCTGCAGATCAAAAAATTACGCCATCACACATACCAAATTCACCCACTTCAGGTTTTTTTGCATACAAGTCTCAATTTCACTAGTTGTTCTATATGCTATACTCATTTTGTGCACAAAGATGAAAACCTCAGCCAGAGTCAGGTCCTGCTGAAAGCTCTGACTCATTCTCGTCTTTCTCTTTGCTCTAGGGCCTATCTTTCTTCCTAACCTTTTTTATTCTTTGTCTGTAAAGAAAAATAAGAAAAAAAATCTTCTCCCCCCATTTACTAATGCTAGTGAGAGTAATGGCTTTTGTTCACAGTCTTAATATAGCATCATCGCCATTCTCCTCCAGGTTTTCCATGAAACAGCCTACTTCATCTCATCAGTAGTCACCAAAGTCAGTTGAAATATTTCTATGGATTCCAGCGGGCACTGAATTAAGTCCTTACAAAACCCAACTTGTGCAGTTTTATTAAAATCTGCTTTATACTATGTGCTTTTTTTTCCAAAGAGTTTAATACTCAAGTCTATTACATAAGTTACAAGACCAGCCATAGGTCCACAGCTGCCAAAGTGAAAATAAGTGGAAGCATTAATTGAAATCGTGCCTGCAGCTGACACAAGAGCTCTCTACCTTCCAGTCTTCTACAACCAGGATGGGAAAGTATTTGTCAGGTTCAACAAATTAGTAACCGGCACCAAAAATCTTTAAGCTTAAACAATTAAGCTAGTGGGCAATCACTCAGAAGGCAAAGGAGAAGACAGTCCTCTTACCAGTCTACTCTGTGGTGTTTGCTGTTGTAAAGTCTAATCCTTGCTCACCTCCGATAGACGCACCAACAGCCTTCTCCCAAGTTATGCGATGGCTCACCTTTGTTCTTCTTCACCCATTAATCTGTTCTAAGGACCATTGCAGCATTGCGGCTGCAAGAAGTACTAGGCTTACATGATGAAGTTTGTATCAGGTGGAAGCTCATGGAAAAGGAGGTTTAATTATCTCTCTTTTTTTAATACCTATTGAATTTCATCCTGTAATCTCAGGCAACACTTCCCGCTCATGGTGTGCCCGTGAGATGAGAAGACTAACATTCAGTGTCTGACACAGCCCTTTCTTGCAAGTGTTCTCCTGGTGCTGCTCTTCCTTCTCCCAGTTTTGAAAACCTAGTTGCAATTTGCAACGTGCAAAACGCCTCAGGAGAGGATCAGCATTTCAAGGTGGCTCACATTTTTTGAAATGCCATTTCCTCACCACATCATAAAAGTACTTTTGTTCCCACTTAGCCTATCATCACTTTGGATATGTTACATGGTGGGATTGTTCACACGGCAGTGAGTGCAGAGCAAGGTGACTGCATCTGCTGGACTTAGTAAAACATAGCCTACTACTACTACTACACCACATAGGGACAAGTTTTCTTCCAGCGGGGGGTTATTTGGTTTAGCCATAGGCTCATTCATATCGGATTCTCTCATCACAGGGTCATGGCCCAGCTGAGGTCACTTAATGTTGATCTACAGCTTCCAGAACCAAAGCCCAAGAAAGAGGAAAAAAAACCCCAGTCAGTCTTCAATTTCAAACTTCAATTTTCCTTCCTTCATCCCTTTTCCTCCTTCCTGGCAAGAAAAACAGCATTGGCTTCCTTGGGTGCAGCATTATGCAACCCCCACCCACAGCAGATCCCAGGAGCCATTGTTCCTAAAGCATCAGGCTCTGCACCTCCCAGCTTCACACTATTCCCCAGTGTCTCTTTCCAGAACTTCTGCCTACAAGCCCAGCCTAAGGGTCTTGCTTCCTTAACAGAGCCCTAATCTGTACGGATGTCCTGTATCTCCTGGCAAGCCCATTTCCCTTCTCATGTGAGTTTATGTCTGCTCCCTCCATCTAGCGTTAATAAAATAGAATTAAGGCTGAGCCCCTGTTCTTCTGAAGGGTCCAGCTCACCACAGGACAGGATGCTGAACACAGGTCTGCACATGGGGCAGTTTGTCCCGACAGCATCAAAGTGCTCATTTCACCCGAGCTTCTGGGACATCTCAGCAAAGCAGATAGGCATGTTTAACTTTCAAGATGAGAACGGCTCCTAGGAATCAAAGCGGTGACATTGCCTACTCACCTACCTCAATGCTTAACTGCATGAGAGCTGATGTGACCTAGCTTTGGCTCTGGATTTAAATGCCAGAGGCTGGGTTTTTCACTTGCTGCTTTAAAGGAACATGGCAAGCCTCCTTTTTCAGATATTGAACTCCATCAGGTTTAGCTAATGTCAGGGGAGTCCTCTGGAAATCTCTGAAATTTAGGCACATAATGTGTAAAGGAAGATTGTACAAACAATGCAGCCAAATATGTAAATGTTGGCAATAAAACAGTCATTTACTGAGGAAACAGCATACAGAGAAGAGGAATTAACTGGGAAGTACTCTTTTGTAAAATTATTTGCCCAATTTCCATGTAAGCTATCAGCAAATCTTGGAAATTACCTTGGAGATTTCCAGTCACTGAAGCACCATTGCCAGCTCTCTATTTCCATGCCACAGAGATAACAAAGACGCACTAAACCATCCTCCCCTGCTTCCATGCTGCCGTTAGGCAACTTTTCCACTATTTCCTACTTGGTGATGTTCTTAAACAATAAGAAAATTCCACCTGGCGCGGCACACTGTCCCTCTCTCCTTTTCTGAAGCGCTGTAGGGTGTGTGATTCACCATTGCTACGGGCACAGAGCAAATGGGCTGCAGAAATGACTGGCTCTAGAGAAAAAAAACAACCTAGACATACAAGTCCACCACTTGGAGACATAAAACCAACTCCACCAGCTCTGCAATGCCACTGCAGCACACAGTGCTTGGTGCAGAGGGAGTCACGAAGGCCTGAAGAGAGACCCTAGAAAGCTGCATTTCTGCCAGTCCTCCTGAGATTCACTGGAGCGGGATCATAAAGTTAGGTCACTATTTATTTCCGCATTAGCTCCACTAAATAGGAGCGGGCCTGGCACAAGCACTAAAACAGGAACAAGCCTGGCCTTTAATTCAAACCCTGAGACTTGACACAAGCATGAAAATGTAATAGTAAATATCTTTTTTAAAAAGGTTCCATCTTCTTCGGATGCACTTATCTCCAGGGTTGCAGCTGCCAGCCAAAATCTATCCCTCTCCAGAGATTAATAGTTAGGGAGATTATGAGATCATATCCTCTGAAATGAATTCCTGGTATTTAGTTTGTCCAGCTTCGATTCATGAATTTTGCACAAAATGTTTCAGGGAACACAGTGCATCTCAGCTAAAGATGACTTGTTAATAAACAAGATTATTTTATGAACACAGAAATTAGAGAAGGTCAATAAACAAGCCCTATTTTAATAACATCTTTTGCATTTTTCCCCAGGAGAACCCGAGCAGCAAGTGAATTTGTGTTTGTATGAAAACTCCAGCTCCACATACTCTGCTGCTGTTAATCAGTGCCCTTAATTGCTCTGGGGCAACCCTGTTTGCATCAGCTGAGGACGAGGCCTCCCCTGGATTTGATTCACCATTGGGTATCAAAGATAACTATGCTAAAACGAGCAATAGTAATACTGATACCGAACACAAATAAGGTGCAGGAGAACGTGGCCCTCTCCAAGAAGCGCAGAGTGCATCTTAGGCAGACGGGCTTTGTGTTTTCAGAAGTAGGTCCTAATTAAATCATCCACTAGCAACTGTATGAATGGTCATTTTTTTGGCTGAGCAATAAGCAGGAGAGCTTAACAGTCTGTTAAAACATTTTATCCCCTGCATGGCCATTTTCAGCCTATCTCTGGCCTGCCTTTTCAGGTATCACCATAATAAAAATGTTCTTCCCTGAAGGTATTTCCACACTGCAGCAGATGTCACCGACTTGGCACTATTTGAAGGGTCTATTAAAAGTAATGCAATTAATTACTTGGGTTGTCATCACTACACTGCTTTTGAGATATTTGAAATGGTTTATTATTGATAGCCTAATCCTGGAAAGTGCTGAGCACCTTCACACTCAACCACGAACACAAAGACAAGGTCCACTGCAGGCTCCCCAGTCACTGGGCATCCTTAGGTCTCCTCCTGATGCTACTGCAGGGAACAGGGAACTACAGCACCTCTGGAAACCTCAATGAAATGCAGTGGCTCCTGGTGCCCACTGAGCACTGAACTCAGCCAAAGCTAGACCACCACCTTTGCTAAACTGTCTGGCTCCATCTTATTTCTTCATGAGGAAGTGTGTCTCCTGGGTTCTGCTAAATTTCTGCCAACACATTTAACTTCCATCTTGGGACAGAAAATGCAATATAGCAAAGCATCCTTGAAAAATCGCTGAGCTCTGCTCTGTGGCAGTAATGACGGCATCTATTGCCAATAAAATGAAAGGGAACAAATTCTGAGCGGCAAAACACCAAGTCTATAGGCATACAGAGGATAAGAGAAGTAAGAGTCATCTACTGCCTGGGTCTCTAAAGCACAAATCTTTGGTTAATATCAGTTGCTGATATTGCTGCTGTTTGTTTCATTTCAGACATACCACCAGCAAACGAAAAGGAAGTATCAGATACAGGGTTAGATTATAGAAGATAATTTACACGCTGCTTCCTCTGAAAATTGATTCAAATTGTCTCAGATGTAAGCCAGGTCATGCAAACTAAGATCTCCCTGAACACTGTAAACAGAGTAAGAATAAATATGAATTTGAAATATGAAAAGAAGGGGATGTCTCCAGGCATCTTTCTCAGCATGCGCAGTGATATGGAAGACAGAGTCATTGTCACATTACAGTATGTACGGTATTAAACTGGAACTTTTCTCAAGTGCTACCAAGGGCCAAGAAATATTACAAGGGAATAGAGTAGAAAGAAAATACAACAGAAGCAAATTTAGAACCTCACCTGAAGTCTATTGAATTCAGGGTAGAAAGCCCTTGACTCAGATGCTTTAGAACCTTTCTTGAGGGAGAAGAACTCAAACTAGTGTTTTCTTTGCAGAAAACAGAGCTGCAGATGCTCCTCTAAGATCAGAGACAAATCTGAAAAGCAACAATAATGAAAGTGAACTGGAGGTGAGAGCAGGGAGGTAGGTCATAGGTATGACTATGTCATGCAGTTTGACAGCTCTGCAACGTAATATATTTTGGGCTGCAACCACATCCACACATGATGCGGTGCTGTGCCAAAGGACCCCGGCTAGCTCTGAAAGAGGCAGCTGAGTTACCAAAGCCTCTATGACCTCTTTCCCTTGGCACCCCGTTCGATCTCGGAGGAGCAGGATGTTTTACCTCAGCAGCAGGCAGCGTCAGAGCAGCGTGCGAGCGTGGCCAGCAGAACTGCGTGCTGGCAAAACCCAGGCTGACTAATTTCCAGCTACAATGCAGGTCTCAAATCGGTGGAAGCTTTCCCAGCTGTTGAAAGAAGGGCTGTGGGGGAAAAAACCCCACACCCAGGAATCCTCTATACAGACCATCATGGCTGGCTGCACTCACTTGAAGAGCCGAAGTGTTCCTTGTAGCTGCTAGAAGATCTGCCAGATGCTGTCTGCTGGCCATAGTCATGTTCCCAATGAGGTGAACTCTCTCCTTTGGAATAGGAAAAGGCTGAACTTGATCCCAAAGTAGACACAGTGGATGAAGAGGCTAAACTTACCTCTGCTGGAACTCCATGAAATTACACGCTAAGTTCAGCAGTTGAGTGTCATTCTATTCTGCACCGATTTCTTTTTTTCCCACTCTTTCCGTGAGTTGAAAGAAACGGATTAACTGGAATTCAGTTGACCTTCCGTTGTTTAAGACTGAGTCTTACTTATTGTGCTCATACAAGGTGGCACAGAACTAAGCAGACATCTAACCTAGACAGGCAGGCTTTTATGTTATGTAAAGCATAAGCAGATTTCAAAGTAAAGCTACTATTAACCTCTGCCTAATTTCTTCTAAAAGGATTTTTTAAGAATTTGAAAGCGGGGCAAAGTGAAAGCTGTATTTCAGGGTAAGGCCTGTTAAGCAAAGGCCAGTGAGATAATTCACGACTCAAGCGTACTGCAATGCTTCCCTTCATCTGCCTTTCCATTTAGGCTGAATCTCTTACCATCAGGTGCCCCCTCTTGCTGTATATGCCTCACATCTTGAAATAATGAACCCTCGGTCCCCGGCTCACCGATGTATTTATGTAATAGTAATAATCATAACTATTCTGAGATAGCAGAGGGTGTTACTCCAGGGAAGATTAGCTCATGGTGTAGGTCTTAAGAATCTACTACTTAGTTTGGGAAACATGTGTTGAATATAAAGAAGCAATTGTACGGCTACTTTCTTCTTTCTCAATCATGTGCTAGAAGCTTCTTGTTAAGGATATTCAAGTGACCTGTGTGACAAATTACTGCCTCAGTGCTTTCCCTTACAGGCACTGCCACAGTCGTGCCATCACAAATCCTGCTAGTAGCATTACAGTCTGATCTCTGCAGGGACATGCCAGCACCCAGCCAGCAGCAGACCAGAGAATGCACTGGGACACACAGTTTACTTCTTAGCAGTTTAGTCCCCAGACAATGACACAGCGAGATACAGAGCCCAAATTCCCCTCAATTTGTGCCAATAGGAGGAACCGGGTAACCACACCTGCTTTTCCCTTCCTATTTCATCATCTACTACTCTGAAGAGGGCTGACTGTGGATCTCAGACACTGGAAAGCAGAAGACCTATATCAGGTAATGTAGCACTTCTATAACAATAGGATTATTTCCTCTAGGTTACTGTATTCTAAGCATATATAACAAAGCTAACATCATCATAGTACCTGCTCCTCAACAGCTGGGTGCTCTACTGTGGCCAAATTCTTTTCCCTGTGTTTGGGTGAATCCTGTCTTTTTTGAACCCTCTTGGAATCTTCACACAAATTTCTGTATCGGTGACAGCTGATCAAAACTCAAAACTTCCATAATGCGGGGAAGTCCAGTGATGGTGGAGTCCCAAGACCCTACGCTAGGATTTTTAACATTTCTAACAGCCCCCGGCTCAGATTCAGCTACAGGTAGGCATGTTAAAGGAGCCACCCATTAGAGTCTGACCATGGTCAAAACAGATAGGCTGTGCAGCTTTAATGTGAATATTTCTTTCCCTATTTCCTCTTAATTCCTGCAATTTAACTCCTCCATCCAACTATGTAGAGTGCTGATTTCACATCCGCATAAGACACTGACCAAGCTCAGACAGTACTGACTTCAAAACAGACTTTCTGTGCTCTCTGGAAGACGTCAAAACATTCAAATTTGCTGCATAATTAAAAATTCTTTTAAAAATGGCAGAATAGAGTACTGAAATTGCCTTGCAAAGTGCTTTGTAGCGACTTAGATTGTACGCAACATCTAAAATTATAATTCAAATGAGATGCTTTGGTCTTGTCAAATTAAAAAAAAGTTCAAACGCTTTCCTTGAAATTTTAAACAGAATGTGTCTGCATGTGAGTTGCTTCCATTTTACTTAATCAGCAAATTCCAACACCAAACCTGTTTGCTTGAAAATCTTCAACTGTTTTGCGTTAGTAATTTTGCTCTTGTCCTCTGAACAGCTGATTATTTTCACCATCTCCTGTTAATAAGCAGCACATAATTAAATGGTACCACTGCAGCATGACTTGGTAGGAGAGGAGTTACCTCACTGATACCACGCAGCATACGCAGGGCTCTGAATTAGATAAGAATAATGTGGTTTAGTTTTTCCCCCAGAGTTTTGGTGATCCTGGTCTCCCCTAACAAGACGTGAACAGAACCAATGGAAGTATTCACACCAAAAATCCACATTGTCAAAACAGTAAGTTTGAATTTAAATGCAAAATTTCGCTTTAATCAGCTATGCTTTTTGTCTTTGGAGTCCTGGTACATTTTGCATGACGAATCCTTCAGTCTTCTGATGCCCACAGAAGAAAACAGCCTTTTGACACCCATCTGCCCAAGAGGCCGGGCTGAGAACAGAGGTTCGTTTCAAGCTGCATTCTT
Source organism: Rhinoptilus africanus (assembly GCA_013400135.1). Lineage (NCBI taxonomy): Eukaryota > Metazoa > Chordata > Aves > Charadriiformes > Glareolidae > Rhinoptilus > Rhinoptilus africanus. The sequence continues at coordinate 336,122 of VXBO01001262.1, read as the reverse complement.
CACATTTCATGGTGAAACTGTGGTAATATACCACACAACGCCTATTTAAGGATTTCTTAAAACGGCATGGGTCAGGTTTATGCCCTTTGCTCTTTCTTCTGGTATAAGTATGGAAATTTGGACTTAAATATATTTTCAAGACACGTTTATCTGTCCACATGGTTATATTTTAGGGCAACAATCATTAACTAACTTCCTATGTTACAATCATCTTACTGATTCTTTTTTTTTTTGCGGGGTCAATTTTGACTGCTCTTTTTTTTTTAAAAAAAATAGTTTTTGTAAAAGCTATTTTATAGCTATGCATAGTGAAACCAGTTTCTAAAAGGAGTTTTGCAGGAGTATTTAGCTTTGAAAGCACAGATAGCCTGGAGAGGCGTGTGTTCTCCACTCGGTACCTAGTGGACATTTCTTGTATCAGAGCACCCTGGGCACAGCTCTCCGAGGAGCCGGTAGACATTCAGGTACTCCCTGATTCCTTGTGGGACAACAGCGTGGCACAAAGGGGTCATCTGGACACAGAGCTGCAGCAATGCAGCGCTCAGGTTATGACAAGCTGCGGACATTACCAAAGCAAAAGACTTTATTAACTCATTTCCCTGACTCCCCTCCTGCTGCTTATCCTACAAGACAGTTGTCTGCCCCAAAAATGGGACTTCACCTGGTGGGGTCTTAATCTGAGTAATAGGGAAAGAAGAGCACCAGAATAAAATACAGGGGGTCTTTGGAAGTTGCAGGTCACCTCTATTATTTCCTGCATTTTCCATCCTTGAATAGCTCTGAACAACCATGCAGCAAGCGGCCTTTGTCCTTTAGAGATGGCACTGGTCTGGCCTCAGATGCAACCCACAGAACTGCAATTCTGCTACCTGAGTCCTTTACAAGCATGTAGGCAAACAAAGGAGTTAAAAAAGACAAAAAAGACACAAGACTATCAAGTAACGCCTCAGTTGCAGAAATATGTGTGACTGCAAGAGCTAGGAACTTCTACAGCCAGCCACATTCCTGCTATTCCCTATGCACAGGCTGCACAATTCATAGCATGTTTTATCTCTCTTTCAGTAAGTCCATCTGTACGTGTGCTATAGTTACCAGGGAAAAGTTAAAAATACCTCCTAGGTGTAGCAATACATAAGGCAGATCCTCACCAGTAAACTAGGAAATGAGCAAATTTCCCCCCACTCTCCCGAACAATTCTTCATAATGACAACTCCCTCCTTCCCACACACGTACACTCTCACACGCCTGGAGAAGCCGGGGGCGGGGGAAAGCTAAGCTTTGCAATGTTGTCTGGAAGCTCATCAGACCCGGGGCTACTTCCAATTAAAGGAAGGAGCAAGTTCAAAGCCTCTGCTGCTCTGGGCTGTGAGCTCGCGCCATGCTCAGAGAGGACCGCGCTGGCTGCCCAGACACAAGACCACTGAGCCAGAGAAGAGGGTCTACGAGCATGTCCCCCCCCCTCTTCAGGAAGTAAAAACAGGACAGGAGGGAAAGCCCAAGCCTCCTGAGGTGGCTTGCAGTGCTGGAACACTAACTGGAGCTGCCAGGAGGCACAGTGGCAACCAAACCCAAGGGAACTGCAGTGGCTCCCGAGCGCGGGCAGAAGATGCCGAGGGTGAGCGAAGGCCAGGGAGAGGAGATGCGCAGAGGGGAGGTAATCCCGGCACCGTTGATATCATCCTGCTGTAGGGATCTGAAGGGCTCCCAGCTGAAGCTGCTTTGCAGCCATCGGCTTTTTCCTTCCCTAAAATGCATGCACTTCTACAGTCTCTGGTTTTCAGACCCTAGATACCGTACTGGGAAATTAAGAAACAGCCTTCCAGGAGAAGAGTAAGATATTTCAGCAACTAGCAGGAAAACATGCTTAAGGATGAGCTGTATAGTTTGTCACATCATTTCTCTTCTACCAACTGTTAGAGGATTCTGAATGGAAATAAAAATTGCTCGGTTTCTGCCATCAGCTTGGGCCTGGATTCTTTGCAGTACACATCAAATCTAGAGAACCTAGAAATGGATCTACAAACGTAGACCTTGCCTTCGCTGTGACAAGTACAGTGACAACAGTTGTGGCAGCTCCTCTCTGTAAGCTTTATCTGGCCCTTGAATATCATTAGAGCAGGGAAGAGGAGTGAGGAGAAAATACGTACTTGCATGCTTGTGATAACAGAACAACTTTAGGCAGAGGCAGGTTCCTACTGCCCTCTGCTGTAACGTGTTTATAAAACCTCCGAGAAGGAAGTACCAAGCAGTACGGCCTAATGTGCATGGTAGGCATTACATTCACAGAATGGTAGGGTTGGAAGGGACCTCTGGAGATCATCTAGTCCAACCCCCCTGCCAGAGCAGGGTCACCTTAGAGCAGGTTACACAGGAACGCGTCCAGGCGGGTTTTGAATGTCTCCAGAGACGGAGACTCCACCACCTCCCTCGGCAGCCTGTGCCAGTGCTCTGCCACCCTCAAGGTAAAGAAGTTCCTCCTCATGTTTAGGTGGGACTTCCTGTGCTCAAGTTTGTGCCCATTACCTCTTGTCCTGTCGCTTTGCTTATGAGGCTATGTATTTTGGATCATTATGTGCCCACAGTTTGCAGTTCCAATGGATAGACCACCACAGCCTTGACTATACCAACTTTTGTTTTTTCTTATACTTTAGGACTTACAAGATGTTGACCCACAGCATACCAGATTACTAGTATACTCCCTAGGTAAACCTCCCTAACAAAATGCCCTAGTCAAGCTGCCTGGAACCTCTTTTGCACTGCATAGTCACTGCAGCACCAAAACCATACCACACTTTCCTACCAGCATAGCACTTAGTATGATTTTTTTTTTTCTGGACCATCTAACTAGTTTATACACATAGAAAAAGAAAAAAGTGTCTAATTAATCATCTTAAAATAAGACAGCAATATCACTTACGTTATAGATAAAGAAGGATGCTAGTCACTATGTAATACTGATGTCTATTTGCAAGTTGATCCCCATATAGAGAATTCCTTTCAGCTTTTTCCAGTAGTTCTTCTTGCTCCTTTAAAGCTTTGTGACTCATGGAGACTTTTACAGAGCTACGGGCTTATATAGCAAAACTTGAATAATATTTTCTTCCATTCATTTTCTTCTGTGTTCTTTCCCTTTACTACTCAAACACCAACAAGACTAGATTTACTGAAGCTGGCTAAGACATACTGTGTTTCTCTGTCAAACAAAATCGCTGCCTATAGAAATGAAGATATATTTAGGGGCTGTAAACAAGACGCAGCTATTCAGTTTGTTGGGTTTTTTTCTTCCCTGAAATAAACCAGACATCACAACGATGGGAGCACTACTGTAAAATGGCAATTTTAGCTTGGCAACACACATGTGGGAAAGATTGCATATGTACGTCACACATATAGAGACTACACGTAAGGATAAATAGACTCTGAGATTCTCAGTGCCATTTGGATATATGAGTATTTCCCGTTAGAAGGAATAGGAACTGGACATCCAAATTACTCTGGTGGATTTGAAAGCCTCTTCTGTAAAGAGCTTGGGACACCAGCACTTTGGCTTGTAATTTTGTTCTTAAAAGTCTTTTCAATACCTCTGCAAGCAGCTATATTTAAGGGGGAACAGAATTCTATGGTCAAGCCTGCAACGCATGGACATTACCTGGGCAAGGTACTGACCCATAGATAAATCCACATCTACAGCCTTATACAAGGCTAACAAGATTCCTGGCCTTTCTACCACCTTCCCTGAACTTCGGATCAAGTTTCCTGTATGAGTATATGCCTTTCCTGTATGCCTTCAAAGAAAAGAGGACAGAACTACAGCTTCCAAATGGCCCGAGGCATCCACTGTTTGGGTTTTTTGTTGTTTTGGTTTTTTTTAAAAGGCTGAATTCAACTTTCATGAAAAGGACAAACAGTAGCTAATGAGGCATTTGAGTTATGGGAAATCCCGGGAACAAACTACAGAACAGAGCCTGCAGGCAACTGCACAAACATTAGTGAGATCAATAATGCGTAGAATACATTGGAAAGGGCTGGGGACGCTCATTTATAGGACACAGGCATCATAAGATTTGGAGAACGTCCGAGCCCTCTTTGACGTTGATTCTTAATTAGTGGTACACAAGAAGGGTCTACCATTTCTCTGTCACAGTATATACATGATCTTAAAACCAATGGCAAAACTTGGGGGATGAAATTGTAGGTCAAAAGCCACCTTCTCCTTCCAAGTGCAACCACATCGTTTTGCTGAGGTCAAAGAATACTGTAAAAAACCAAGTGTTTGTTTGTTTGGGTTTTTTTGTTTGTTTTGTTTGTTGTTGTTTTTTGCTTTTTGTTTTTATACGACATAGGTTGAATGTGTGACAAAACACTGGTTTGCCAAATCCTAAGGGACCAGGAAGCTTCTCAAGAAAGGATCAGACAGGTACAGGTCAAGTTACTGACTGGATAAAGCGTGCACAAACAGGATAAAGATGTGAAACAGTTAAGGAACAATTAGAGCTGGCATTAATGTACTTTGCTGCCATGTCAGAGAGTCCCTGTTTATGATCCTGATCTGGAGAAGCGCTTGAAAACTTTCTGTAGAGTTTAGCATGCAAATAGTCCTAATGATTGAAAGAGAACTACTTCTGTGTTAATTCTAAGTACACACTTAGGTGCTCCAGGAAATCAGTGTTTAAAAGGATTAAGGACTGCTAATCTGTATAAAAGCTTCCTTCTACCTTATATACCTGAAGAACATGATTTAATAAATTGACCTGAAAGGCTAATTTCTGCTACTGTTCTACATTACTTTTCAATAGTGCAAAGCTACCAAAAGTTAATGCAAAACCAAACTGAACCCTAACAGGAGTAAGACCTACTGGCTTTAAAAGCAGTACTCAAATTGCAGGACAGCAGCAGCAGGGGAAATGACAGAATGTTTCTGGTTTCACTTTCATCTCCAGTTAATTCTCATGTTTGCACAAAGCCTCTTTTTTTGTAACATCTGTTTTACCCACTGGAAGAGAAACATGTACAGTAAAACATTTCAAATCTTACATACAAATTATTTCATGGAGGATGATTATTCAAGTGGAAGGAAAGGCGTGTCCTCTCCCTCCCACCAGCTAGTCTGATTGATTAAACAAATTAATCTTAACAACTGGTAACTACTACTCTCTGCAGACTCTGCAAGTGCAAATTCCATATGTGGAAAATGCTACTTCTTCACCAACAATTCTGAAGTCCCAAAATCGTGATGAGTGTAAGGCAGATGAAGCAGATCCGCTCTCTACTGGAAGCAGCACAGGGAGGAAGGAAGCAGTACCACCTTGTTTCATGAGAAAGCCTCTCCCTGGGACAGCTCAGCAACTTGAAGGCACCCAGGTTTATCTGAAGGCTTTTTCTTCTTCCTTAGAGAACAGTCTCACAAGACAGTAGCCGGTGTCCTACTTGAATGAGAATTTAATTTCTTAAGGCTGTGTTAGGGCTAGGCCCACATGGCCATGATCTTCCTCTTCCTCATACACCTTACGCTGGCTCCAGCAACTAACACAGTCCCTGGGGATGTGAGCAGCTTATCTCAGATGCTTCCAAGCCACTTTACTGCGGGGTATGAAGGCAGAGACTGCCCTTCCCATGTTAGCAGAGGGTGTCAGAACACCACACACACCATCTCCAAGTGCAGTTCCTACTTCCACTAGCTCATCACTTATCCAAAGCCACTTTCCCTTCAAAAAGGACCCTTTCCTCTCAGGAGGCAGCTGGCTGCTCTCTTGGTAAGGCAGTTCTCTCTCTTCCTTAGTAACAGCCTTGAGATAAACCTAGATGAAACTTCAGGTTGCTGAGGCTTCCAGGTCACCTCGTTTTCCATAAATATAGGATTAGGCTTTGGGGCAACTTTCCTAGAATTCATCTTGTACAGCCATTAGATGCAGAAGAGGATGAGTACAGCGAGAGGAGCTGCTGCCAAGGGCTTCACTGAAGTTGCAACTTAAGGGCAATTTATGACTAAACAGCTTACATGGGTCACATTATGTACCTTCCTTCTGGATGTATTTATTAGCCTTGCAGGACTCACAGCTTTATCCACATGAGTAAACTAGAGAGGGCCAGAGAATGGGGCCAAGCGCTATCACACAGCTGCTGTATAATTTAGTTTTTAGCACAAACCCCGACACGCTTTCACCCATGTCAAAAAGCCATTTACAGATAACATCTATATGTACCCTTTCCACATTGCAGAAGAAAGATCTTGCAATGCACAAAAAGTTACACTAAGAGTGAGAGGGGCAAGAATTTCTGTTATCTGGACTTGCTACATCTTGCTACAGACGTTATTTTGTGAATACTTGACAAAATACCTAGGACAACAGAAATAGACTGAAGTGAGTACTTGACCTGAAGAGACTTATTATGTACTAGGGATGTCTATTACAGGAACCAACTACTAAGGTTAGTGTCTTATTTCATGGTTGTGTAGCAAGTGTTAGCTCTTCTCTTGGGCGTGCCTTCTCACCAAAATCAACAGGAGGTGAATATGCACAAGACGACACTGACCTTTTCACTAGTAAGGTTATGCCTAACCTGCTCCTGGTTTCCATCGGTGGAAAGGATTCCATCTAGACAGAAAGGTGATAAGACATAGCTGCAGCCCTGGGGTATGCAACAGTACCTGTGGCAGAGAAGCAGCTCGGAAAAGATGGTGCTGTTGCCAGGGCAACAAAAGAGTGCAAAGGTTCTGGGCATCATCTCCTGGACTCCTCGGAGAGTTGGGTTTTGCTCCGGCAGAGCCAGGAGGAGGACAGGAGGCACAACCAGCGTGTGTCCTCCCACAGGGTGGAACTCTTCCTCTGGGAGAGGGGGCTCAGCTGGCACAGGCAGCGCAACACACATCTCAGCTGAAGCCAGCCAGACCCTGTTTCTCTGTAGCAGAAGTTCCAGCTGCTTTCAGAAATCCTGATGATAAAGTAGAAGCCAAAAGAAAGGAGTCCAGGTCCTATATTTCAGTTTCGGTCCAAATTAGTAACTGTAGCCCTTTAAATTGTTGCTTTTTTTATTTTTTGCTGTCATCCATGAGAAAAACAGTTGTTTGTCATATTTCAATTAATACACGACCCGAGAGGCTTTTTGTTGGGCTCCAACAAAAGACAGTTTGCAGATATTAATCGTCAGACAAGTTTAAAATGAGACTTTTAGGTTCAATAAAAGGTTGATTCCATGCAGTAGTAGATAAACCTTGAGCCCAAATAGATGGCTTTTGTACAGTGTGAGAAGGAACATTTGCCCTCCTAGGATTTTTTTTTTGATACTACCTGTTAATGATCCATGCAGGATTCTGGCCAGAAGCTGACTCACTAGGCTGGCCTGCCTCAAAATATGACCATCACAGCACCGAAAGCTTCACACTGGGAACGGTTAACATTGAAAATGAGCATTTTTCAGTGCCCAGGGCAATTTGTGCAGCATTCATTTCTATTCAGCTACTTTTTCAAGGCTTCCCATGCCCCTTCAACAGTACGTTTGCTGTGTGGGAGGGATCAAGGCGGCTTCACAACTTATCTTTACTGCGATTCCTTTTCATGGAAGTGAGGCTGATTCCTCGTAACTGCAAGACTGCTGTGCCTGGGGCTTCTGAAATAAGCTGGACATGTATGTTCCATCTGCTTAAAAAGTAATTACAGGGAATCAACATAAGCTCCTCGCTTTTTATGGAACAACATTTGCTCTTATTAGTGAAATAGCATTTCAAGAGAGTCAATAACTACGGAAATATATTGGTTGTGGATTCAGCTATATTCTGTAACTATCCACAAATTTTATGATTTTGAAATCAATTAACATTTAATATGCCTGAAAGTGGTTTGTTTTTTCTTTGAAATACCTGCTATAACAGTAATGGCTTGAGTTAAAGTAGTACATGATACAGGGAAATCTTCTAATGCAAGATACCACTTGCTTAAAAAAAAAAAATCAATGCACTGATAGTTCATCAACAAATAGTTAAATCTCTCTACCTAGCATACATGGGATATTGACACAGGGGATATACAGGAACATGCTTGAATACCCAAGAGGCAACAACAGATGGTGCATAACTGCAGCTAATGTTCTAATCTGTGACAATTTGGAGTTCTTAAAAAAAAAAAACCCAAAACCAACCCACAACAGACAATCTTGCATTACCCCACATCATAGATAGGGTTTGAACGGTTACAACAGAAGCACGAGTTCAGCTCTTTGGAAGAGGAAGGAGGTTTAGAAGCATGCTAGGTTCAGGATAGAAAGACTGAACTATTTGGGTGCTCAGGTCCGTGGCTCAGTCCTCTGCTCTCAGTGCAGCACCTCTGTAGTTCCTAAGACCACCACCCCAGGAGGAAGAGAGAGTGTTTGATATACAGATGACCTGCCACTGAAAACAGACACGGTTTTCTGTTTCCAGACATGCATATACAAGTGACTATTTCTGAAGAACACTGAATTCTTGGGAAATACTAATTGTTAATAGAAAAGGCCATCATTTTGCCAGATTAAATCTTCCTTAGTGGAGAATGGAGAAAGAGACCTGTTATGAATTCTATCAATCTCTTTGCCACAGATTACAGAACTCAACTGAAGAATTCCTTCTAGGCAGCAACAAAAACTTCTATAAGCTATTTCCTAACTTACTGCATCTCAAATGTAAGCGAGTAAAAGCATTTCTCTCTAACTCTTTGTACGAAAGGCCGCTTTGTGTATACCCTTTTGGCCAGCAGCATCACTCATTTCAAAGATGTATTTGTTCTTGGGGTTGTTTACACCCAGTTGTACTGTTTATAAAACAGCATTACCAATCCTAACCACCTCCAGCCGAAGAGCTTTAAAATAGGTAGCCTGGATACCAGGAAAACACTTGCTAAAGCAGCAGAGAACACGCAAAGCTCAGCAGGTTGAGTTACCTTTACTTTATGCTACTGCAGTTAAACTGCTTCTTTTAGCTTTGTTTTTAATGAGGCTGGGCATCTAGTGTGATTCAGGGGTGACCAGGCCACCCCAATTTTCCACTCCAAAGAAGTCAGAAGATGTATTTGAATACATATATATATACACACACATACATACACACACCGCTACCTGTAAGAAGGGACATCAACAGAAGCCATGAACTAAGAAACATGGAGCAGAGGTAATGAAATAAAGGCAGATTTTCAAGCTGGAGGAAGTGGATACATAAAGACCGTAAGCGGGTAAAGAACTACACAAGCAGCTTATTTCCCACCAAGCCTACAATGCTTAATACTCTCACAAGGGAAATATTGAAACTGGTTGAAGATATTTTTCTTGCAAAAAAAGTCAGTCCTGCTGAAACAAGAGGTAAACATCAACTGCAGCACACCGTTTTCATTTTTTCCTATAGGGAAGTTTATAAAAATAACTGACTTCCAAACGTTACTTCAGAGCAGAATTTTGAGTGGTTTCCAGTAAAAGCTAGCAGTAGGCTCAGACACCTATTTCAAAGCAGCATGTGTATCATTCTAATGCTCTCCACTTTGAAGCTCTTGTTTCTCTTGCAAGTTGTACAGGGCGATGTGTGCTATCTCCTATACAGATGGATGTACAATGACTTAATATCACTGTCTAATGCCATGTAGATTCAAGTATACATGCTGCTTTTCTAAGAAATGGGGACATATGAAAATCAAACTAGGTTTTAGAGAATTACAGTCACTTGAAGTATCTTGATAGGAACAGCAAAAGCACCTCGTGAAGTTTCAGAAGTACAACTCCTACCTCATGGACGTGTTGACATGGGACCTTCCACAGCTGCTAGCAGCCACGGGATACTAACAAGAAGAATGCAGAGATGCTTTCATCCTCCCTCTTTGTAGAAATCATCTATCAAAGCCACAAGCAAGATCACTGCAGCATACCAACTATCATTCCAGCATAGCACAGGTCATCTTCTGCTACATGCTAGTAATAAAGCTGAGCAAGGATCATGATTTTTTTTCTTGTCTCACAGCAGTACTGCCGCTTCCTCTGTTGAACTGACAGAATTGAAGTCATCAGTTCAAAGTGCAAACAGAAAAGGTTAACATCTAGTAGCAATCATGGGAGGAAGACGAGCAGCCAACAATCTAAGGCAATTAGAACATTGCACATTAACCCTGCAGCAGGTCAGTGTTACCGTCAGCATGACAACACCCTTGTGAAGGAGGGATCACTGTCTTTTTTTCAGCTACTGCTTAGAAGCGTTATTTGTGGGTCACAAATAACAGGAGAGTGAAGCAGCGTCTCTGATATGGGTGGTGAACATGTTTTTTCTAATTACTCATTCTTTGAAAAGGTTAAAACAAAGGAAGAAATAAAAGAAATAGGATTAAAAAAAAAGAGACTGAGGAAGAACCAAAGTTTTGGAAGAATTCCAAGCAAAAAAATAGAACCCTTTATTAGGAAATGGTGGCCAGCGCTGCCAGTACTGTACACAGGACACATAATCACTGTCTTTAAGTAGGAATCTAACCCTGGCTGCAGGCCAGAGTCAGGAGCTCCCGCATCTTCACGCTAGTGCTCACAAGCACTTTATTGTCAAAAAACTCCATTGATATTTTTGTTTTCTAGTGTTCATACTTACCTACCTTAAAAGGTTGTGAGGCAGATTTATCGCTTGGATAATTGTGGATTATAGACTACTTTAACACGGAAGGGGGATAGGAATGCATTACATTTGCAGCATAGAGCAAACATTTGTTCAAAAAGCATTAACATTATAAACTTCAGCCACCAACTTTTCTTGAGTGTGATAAGACACCAACACCAGTGACTGAGATCAGTGACCTATTAAAAAGACCCTACGTGCATAAATTGGTAACCACACAAATACAATTTGTGTAATTGCGTACAAAAATTACCACATCCAATCACCCTACAAAACATCTGACTACAGCTGCTGGCAAATGATTAGTTCTTGATTTAGGTAAGTGACATAAAAATACTGCACCTCACCTGCCACGCAAAGCATGCTTGTACAGACATGGGTGAGGAAGGAAGCACTGAAAAAAAGTCCACAGTGAAGCGGTCTCCTTTCAGTGCCACTTGGAGGCTCAAATGCTTATTTGTGGTACACTGATGCCTCCTCCTGGACATTTTGGTAACTCAGACAGAAACTGCTGTAGCTACTACTGGTTTGTTTTTATTTTTTTTAAGGGCTCTCCCTTAAAAACAGCAGTTCATCCAAGTGCAAAAATACTTAGCGCTATTAAAATTTCTCTATTACTAGCTGAAAAAAAAAAAAAAATGCAGCGCTGTATGGGAAGAAACTCATGCCTGAGAAGTATGTGACAGTCAAGCTCTTATATGATTCCCAGAGGCGCCCAAGATGGTATGGAATGATGGAATTGTTCAAGTTGGAAGGGACCTTAGAGATCACCTAGCTCCAACCCCCCTGCCATGGGCAGGGACACCTCCCACTAGCCCAGGCTGCTCAAAGCCTCATCCAGCCTGGCCTTGGACACTTCCAGGGATGGGGCATCCACAGCTTCCCTGGGCAACCTCTTCTAGTGCCTCACCACCCTCACAGTAAAGAATTTCTTCCTAATATCTAATCTAAATCTCCCCTCTTTCAGTTTGAAACCATGACCTCTCATCCTATCACTACACTCCCTGATAAAAAGTCCCTCCCCATCTTTCTCTTAGGTCCCCTTTAGGACTGAAAGGCTGCCTTAAGGTCTCCCCAGAGCCTTCTCTTCTCCAGGCTGAACCCCAACCCTCTCATCCTGTCTTCATGGAAGAGATGCTCCAGCCCTCTGGATCAAATTTGTGTCCCTCCTCTGGACTCACTCCAAAAAGTCCACATCCTTCTTATGCTGGAGGCCCCACAGCTGCACAGAGCACTCCAGCTGGGACTCACCAGAGGGGCAGAATCACCTCTCTTGACCCGCTATCCATGCAGTTGGCTTTCTGGGCTGCAAGCACACATTGCCAGCTCATGTTGAGCTTCTCACCCAGCAAGACCCCCAAGTCCTTCTCCTCAGGGCTGCTCTCCATCCGTTCTCCATCCAGTCTGCATTTGTGCTTGGCATTGCCGCAACCCACATGTAATATGCTCAATCCTGTCTCCACAAACTGGCCACAAGCTTCAGAGCTGCTCCACTTCTTCCCAGCTTGCTTCATAGCCTCAGGTCAACACCCCAGATCCCTGAGGGCATAAGCTACTATTTGTTCTCAAGTACCAGATACTACAAGAGCTGAACATGTATTTTATAACCAAAACAGATACACGCTACTCATCCCATGTGGATGTTTGAGCCAGTAATTCAGCAGAAGGCTGAAGGCATCCATTTATTCTGAGCTTAGTCTTTGCTGAAGCACCCTTTCCAGAGTTATCACACCCTTCCAGCTTTACAAATGGCTCAGTCTGTATCTCAGAAAACCACAAGTCAGGAAGTCAGGTAATTTGAGGTGGAAACCCAAAAACCTGAGTGGTCAGAACACCTGAACTGAACTGGAATGGTTCAGCAAAAGCACCCAAGTTGTATTCCCTGAGGAGTGGTGCATAATCCCTATGTGGATGACCAGAGCCAGGGCCCTAAGGGGAGCCAGCGGGGCCTAGAACTTCAGGGACAGGGAAAGAGAGAGGAATGAGTGGGACTACTAGGGACTAATAGCCCAAACTTATCAGTGTGACCAAAGCAGCAAGTCTCACACCCCCAGTTCTGAGCAAGGCTAGAGGACCAGTAGACACTGCTTCTGTACCACACTACCTCATGCTCACCTGTGTGAGTGGAAAGAGTATCTGATGACCAGAGGTGTATGAAAGCTGTGAGCAGAATCAAGCTGGCCTTCACCTTCCTTTCTTCCTGCAGCTGGCCCATGACTTACTACCAAAGAGCATGATGGGGAAACTCTGGAAAGAAATCAAATGCCTCCTGAAGACACTGGTCTTCCCACCACCTTCCCAGAGTCTGCTGCTCCTGAGCTTTACTAAGCCTGTTACGCAGGCTGCCCAAGAGCTGCTGAGAGACTTTCTATGACTTCTAGGTAACTCTGACAATGTCTGTCTTCCAAGCTCTTCCTTCTCTATTCCCTTCGACCAGTTGTGAACAGCATGCCTTCCAGCACGGCCTCCCCTTCATAACCAACCACCTGAAATTCTTGTGACATAAGCTTGTTTACCTCCTACTAGACTGCTACATATTTGGAACAAAATCATGCCAGCAAGCGGGACAATACATCTTTTTTTCTCCTGCCACCCTGGGGGCACTTGGCCCACAACCAATCCGTGGCTGCAGGCTGCCTACTGAAATAGCAGCTCCGTACCTGGACTCCAAGGTTCTGATCCCGCAGTGACTGTACCGTTGTATGAGGCATCTGCTCTAGGGCAAACTTCATGCTGCTGCTCCAGGGCCCTGACTAAGGAAAGGCAGCCATGAAACCTTTCTGGCTTGCTGGAATGTGGAGGAGAAAAAACATTAATGCAATGTCAGCACGTATCTGCCTTTTATTCCAAGTTACCCAACAACTCAACCAGTATTTGCCATCCAGTCTCTTGACAGTGTTGTGTGTTGTGTCATTAGCTCATTCCCTACAGCATTTATGGAGGGGAAGAGGCTGTATTGCCTCTTGAAGTTGAGGAAGGTTACACAAGAACGTTATCCTTGTGTGCAGTTTGCACTGTTCCTTGCACAGACCAAACACGGCAGGAAATCATCACTTTGAAACAAAATTGTTTCATGGTAGATTTCTCCTACAGCTCACAGCTTTATGGAATTGCTTTTAAAGGCCCCAAACAGCCCTCCTGCTCAGACTAGCACCTCGCTACCTCTCCACACACTTGGACCCATGCCCTTGTTCCACCTGAAGCCTTGCATGCCTGTCCTCCCCTTCCACCCTAACAACATGTATAGGAAAGCAGTATGTTCACCTGGGCTGAATCTGAGCGGCTACAAGCACAGGAGGCTGTACGCTTCCAAAGAGATCTCTTCGGTATCCCTGTAGTAAGGACACATGCTATGACACCTCAAAATCTGGTGGTTGACCTGGTCTTTAAGAAGATTTCTTCTGCCTTCTTGAACTGTGCACATACTCCAGTTGCTGGTCTTCCAAGGTACACAGGCACCTCCTACTGCTGCAAGGTCATCCAGCCACCAGGCATTTCAGCCCTCTCACGACAGATTGAAAATCATTATTTCCTTGCAGCCTAAGGTGCAACCACATTGGAACACCTGGGAAGCCAGAGACCTTGCCACCATCGAGTAGAAAAGAAGTCAGAAAAGAGAGAGAATTAAGAAAATAAATAAATTGAACAACAGAAAGTACAAGAGAAAGAAATGAAAGACACTGAGGAAAATATTGGTTAGCTGTGGAACAAGAGTAACACTTCAGTGTGACACCTGACAATGTCAGGAGCGCAGATGCCAGTCTGACTTCACACAGCATGGGAAGCATTTCAGCGTCACACAAGCTCTACACGTTTTGATTCCATTCTATCTACCTGTGCACCCACGTATCACCCACCCTTGCTGGGGGACTTCACAGCTGTATGGCCCCCTCAGTTGTTTGGGTAGTTACCATGGGCATGCACCAGGAACAAGTTTCTTTTGCACGAAACTAAACCAAAAGATCTAATTTGCACAAAACAGCGTAAGCTCTGCAATCCAAACCAGTACCTGAGGACAATCAGGAGGAATCACTTAAAATACATGGTTGCTCCAAACTACCACACTGCTGTAGATACAGCTTTTCAAGAGGAACTCCTTGTAGGCAATTATTGGAATCTGTCTGACTATCAAGCAATTCCCCCAAATCAGGCCTAAACTCTACAAATCTTTTCAACAGCCTACGCCTGTGATACCAAGCCCATGGGTGGAGCAAAGGAAGAACTGCTTAATCAAAAGTAACACAAATTATGTAGTATTTGTGTAGATAAGATATTGACATCTAATGCCAGCCCTATTCTGATAGCATCTCCCATTTAGCCCTCCACAGCAAAGCCAGAACCAATTTTTTCCCCCCTATGTAGTTATATTGGTTTATACCAGAGCTAAACATACTTCCTACATGTTTTCCACTAGTCCTCCTCCAGTCCCTGGAAATTTATAGAAATAATCCCACCTTACTTGGTTGCACTTGGGAACAGTAAATTCCAGAGTGGGGAAGAAACCTGGAAACCTTCACCTAAGACAAAGCCTAACCTTTCTATCTTTTCATGGCAGCTCCGATTCTTTTTTTCCTTCAGAATCCCCAGATAATTTTAAGAGACCTCATGAAGTCTGCGAATTTAAGGGAAACAGATGTGTATGCCTGAGGTAAGCCCAGCTTCAATGCAGCAAGATCTGAGTTATTATGAGGCCATGCGCTATGGATATATTTCAGTACTGATCAAGGGATAAGGTTTCCACATCGGACAAGTGCAGGATAAACAAACACACAATAAAATGCCAGTTCCGCAGTAGCAACTTCTCATCCACTGGCCTTTGACCACTAGATGGCATCTACATGCTAGACCGATTCTGACATGAAGAAAATTGTTATGTCAGGCTGATTGGGGTCTTTTTTTTTCCAAAGTAATTCTGTTAAATTCTTGTATAGCATTAGTATAAACCAGACAGACCAAGGAAAAGAATGGGTCTTCTTACTCTAGGGGGTGAAAGGCAAGAGCCTCTAAAACCAGCATGTCAGTTGCTTGCTATTGTGCCCTTAGGAAAGAGCCTTGAGTAGGAAACAAGTAAATAAGGTGTTTGCTCCCCATCACCACTTCAACAGAAAGGGGCCTTAAGTCTTACAGCTCATCCTCTTAACCCAGCCTCCTGGCAGTGAGATGCAATTAAGGCACAGTTAGGATGCCCATTAAAACGTAATTCTAACGCATTCCTCCTCCCAGCACTTCACAGAAATGATCCACGTTCTATTTTCGTGGAAGAAGCAAGCAGCCACTCAGGAATAGCAACCTGAAATGTAAAATATTCTGGGGTAGCTAGTGGAAAATGACTAATTTATACATGCCCAGAAATTCGACAAGGCAATGAGGGGAACTTGTATTAGAAGCACTGTTAGGAAGTAGCCAGAAGGAACAACGTGAAATAATTGTACTTATTTTCACATTCTGATACACTTGTTGTGACTTCAAAGAAATGGAGACAAACATTACGCTGGGATGTATTTGCTCACCAAGGTTGTCCTTGGCATTCATCGATGTTGTGTGCTCCTCTGCTTCATGTCATGAGCTGCACCAGTTTGTCTGCAAGGTACCAGGGTTTTTTTTTTTTCTGGCTAAGCCTTTTCAATAATTAATTGGATCCATCTACAGCATTCTCTTGCACCTTGAAGATTCAAACCTTTCGAGCAACAGGAGCAGGCAGAACTCTCTACCACGGGGAAAATCAGTAACACAAATTATTTTGCTCTCTGCAAATGTAATTTACTATTTTTGAGTATCATCTATGTGCAAGAGAGCAAAAAAAATGGAATTGCATCTATTTGCTTTAATTCTTCCATTTAACAGTAACTCAGGCTAAGTTAAAACATTGAAACTTAACATCTGGGCACGTCTATCCTATTTCAAGAGGATTCTTCAAGTGGTGCATGTTTCTGGAGCTCTGCCTGGGAGCTTTTCCTCCTCTTTAACATAAAGCTTACATCTCAACCTGCAGATAGGTAATGGCTTTTGCTGTTCTTTATTAGCAGCTGGATCTAGTTAGCACCTGCCTGCTGAAATGGTTGCTTCAAAGACTGAACCTGCAGTAGGCTAAAGGGGAAGCACGGGCTGCAGATTCTGTTGCCTAAGGCAGAGCAGAGGGAAGGGGCTGTGCTAGGCCACAGGCAGTACATTCGCTCTAAAGCTCCACCCGTTCAGACTGTTTCAGGCAGCAGTAAGAGTTTTTCCTCGGAAAAGATTACTATAGCCAAGTACTGGCAAGGGCTTGTGGCAAATGGTTATTTTGAATTACATTTTTAAATTCTCATTCCTTGGGGCATAGAGGTGCAGAGGTTAACATGAGTTTAAACAGGACACCAGGAAACAGAATGACGTTTTGTCCTTGTTACCAATTAACACGTTGAGATCATTATTATTTATTTTAACATGGCACAGTAAGATACAGAACAAGTAACCAGACACCTTTGCTGTTCTATTCCCAACAGCTTGAGGGATCTGCAAGGAAGATGCTCAGGCACTACCTGTTCCAGAAATCCATGGAAGATGAGAAGCTTGCAGACCCACACCACCACCAAGTACCCAAACTTGTGTCTTATCTTAGTAACTTATTTCCTGTCCCAAAACAGACTTACTGCCACATGATTTTCCAGTGTTCAATCCAGCATGGCCTGAGGTTCCTTCAGCTTTGATCATCTGATACATGCAGTAAGAAGAACGCTTGGTTACAAGCCCACGAATTGCATGCAGTCGCCTGGTCAGATGCTGTCATCAAAACCTTGATAAACCTTTGGAGCAAAGCATGCAAAATCAATGGATGATCCAGGAGGAAAAAACCTAAACATACAGCTGCACTGATGGCAAGATTGATATGTGCTACTGCTAACCGGCAGAAGCAAACAGATGACTGCAAAGAAAAAAAAATCCAGGGCTACGCCTAAATATCCCAGGCTGGTATTGCTTCATCAAGTTCTTTTCATTGACAAGAACGACTACGTGCATGAACTTCATCACAACTTGGTTTTGTATTAAAAACCCCATACCGCTTTAAAGCCTATGCTTTATTAGCCCATGTGGGCTCAGAGACAGAGCCATCTGATTGTGCTTTCATCTTTGCTCCAGCATGAGGAGATATCCTCTCACTCTTGCTTTTTCACCAGTTCATCTGAAGCCAAATATTCCCGTATATCCTTCTGTACATCACAAAGTAGATGGATGCCAATCACGCATCAAGTTACAACTCAACTTCAAAAGCAATACAATATTGACAGTATCACTTTGCCTCTGCTCTTTGCCGAGCTGTAATGTTACCTGTCGGGTTTGAATAACGTGTCTTCATCTCCAACAAACCTGACAGCAAGGAAAGTTCCAGAAACATCAGCCATGGATAAAACATTAACAGTTTGCCAGGAAGAAATTCAACACCCAGCTAAAGGCTAGGTTTTTATAACTATTATCTACATAAGCCTCTACAAAGCAGGTACCCTCTTCTGTTAACCTTTGAGCTTTACACCAAGGGCCCAGCATGGGATATGTGTTTGTTATCAGCATATTCTGCAAATTCCAGCTATCCAAAATAGAGTTACTCTCAGGTTACCTTCACTTCAACCATATTCAATAGCAGTAGTGTCTTTTATATTTCCATTACTAGATAGCAAAAAATGTGTTTGCCAACCCCAGACTAACCACATACAGCTCCAGTAATTTAATCTGACAGTTTCCACGGTATGATGGCAATATCCCCTTGGATTTATCAAAAGATAAGCCAGACAGGAACACTTCTTCACATAAAAGATAGCTTGTCGCTCATCAACTCCTATCAGCTTTCGGCAGAAACACAGCAGAGAGAATGTCTGTCTTCCAACAACCTTAAAACAGGGATGCAGGCTATTAACAATAAAAGCAACTTCCTTCCACAGATGTGAAGAATTTCCATCAGTCACCCAGGCAACTAAGTACACAAGCAACGCACTGCGATACCAAAAGCTGGGTCTTTCATACCTATTTGCTCCTCTCTCAGAGCTTACAGTCCAAATGCAAACTGTCTTCGTAACAGGCCTGTGCAGCTTGGTGATGCCTGGCAGCAGCACGCTTGCAGTTAATCACACTGAGTTAGAAGCAAAAAGACCAACTCAGACTTCAGTGGCCACAAGTACTTCTATGTGTCCAGATGTAGAAACTGAATACAATCCACTAGTGTAAGACTCATTACCGTGTTTTCAGTGAGCCTACTTCTACAGCATGTTTTGGAAACAACTTATATCAATACAAACAACTTAACCTAAACAGAAATGGTGATCAAGGTATTAGAGCAGCACAGTAACCACACCTATATGAAACACTATTTTCTTCCCCCTCCTTCAAAGCAGAAAGGAATTATGAATATTCCACGCATAGAAAACAGACCACCATGAAGCATACAAAAAAAGTGATGTAAAACAAGAACCTCATATCAATCAACACAAAAGAGACCAAAGAAGCACTCCTTGCAGCGATATTTTAAATTAGATTAAAGCAGGTATTTCTCTAGTGTTTGGGAATCACAAAATGCCAGTCAACCAAAAAGGAAAAAGACAAGAGGTTATATGCCATGTTGTACTCTACTGTGAAATCAGGAACGGATATTACTGTCAGATAAAAGGAGGTGGGGGGAGAACATACAAAATACTCCTCAAATGGCGTAATGTTTTATACACCTCTAAACAGCTCGTCTTAGAATGATCCTTCCCAGCACATTAACACACTACTATTTAGCAGCATTTTTGGCTTTTATGGACAAGATGTTTACATGGAAAAAACTTATTAGCAATTAGACCACTAGAGATTTCCACAGGAGGAGTTAACTGTATCCAAGTATCATTAGATTCAGGTCCCCTTTTCTACCTCTTCCAGAATGAACAACAGTAAAAATATGAAAGATCTACATTAACATTGTAAGCATAAGCTGAAGTGGTGCACAGAGTTCTGTTATGTATCTGATGCTCCTGACTTGCTTTTAGTATGGAATATTGATTGTATTTGTAGGGATAAGTTTATTAAATAATTATTAATTATAATAAGTTTATGTATTATTGTGTATTGTTTTCTACAATATAGGATGATGAGGGATGTTAGCAGACAACCCAACTCCCCAGAAGTCAAAACAGCACTCAAATCCTTCACAAGTGACTGCTGCTATATGAAAACAGCAATTCTTCAGAATACCACCACCAGATCTGGCTTTCTAGCGCCACAAAACAAAGCAGAAATTTCCTGTTTCTTTAGGACACATAAGAAGGCCTGAAGACTTTATTTTCCTTTTGACATAGCATCTGTAATACAAGCGAGCATCTTGTGTACTCACATAACATACAGCTTTACACCTGGACATTTCATGATACAGAAGACATTGTTCCAGAAACTAAGAAAAAAATGGATAAGTGTTCATCCAGATGTTTGTTAACATGGTGCTTCTTATAATAGAGGCTGGCACTTGGTAAAACCCAGCATTTTCAAAACTTGTAAAACTAACCCTCAAGTAAGCAATGACTTAGAGCAGGAAGTTACCCTGTCAAGGGCTTATAGAATAGATTTCATCAATTTCTTGTCACAAATTGAAGTTACTCTCACTTACACAGCTCTCATCACTGACTTTCAAGAACAAGTGTCTTTGAGCAGTATCAGAAGAATTCCGCCCTACTTCTACATTTTATTCTATGTACTGAAACTCTGGTGCTTGCTTCAAGGTGGGGTAAATTAAACCATCGTTCAAACACACAGACCAAACCAATATTAATCAGTAACAGATATATATGCTGTAAGTTTGTTGTTTGGGGTTTTTTTAAGAAAAAAACCCCAACAAACTCCACACTTCTTGAGTAACAGTAAGATATGTTAAAATAACAAGTCAGACTTCATTCAAATGAATTAGACAACTTTTACTAAATGAAAAAACCTACATTTAAAATATGCATTTAAAACAAAATGGAATTAGAAAAGAGACTTAAATCCATTTTAAAGAACTTGCGCACTGTGTCAGAAATCAATATATCTCTTGCGTTATATAATGTGCCAGTTCATAAAATGTAAGTTACCAGAATCCTCAATTTAACATTTTCAAAGACAATACTGAAGTCAAGAGTTTTACATCTACTGATGAACATTTAGAATGGTATAAATCTGAAGCCTTCCCCCAAAGAATCTTACAAATTTGACAATATTCAATAAACACTTTTGCAGTTATATCCAATAAGTACTGCATCCTAAAGCATCACAAATCTGTGCCTTTCATTTATCCTGCCAGAAATTTTGTATCTTCTCTGTATCTTGCCATTTGCCAATGTTAACTCTTTTAAGAAAGGAGAAAACTGAAAAGAAATACTGCGTAACTCTTGATCATGTACAGAAATTATTGCTACTATAGTACACTACAAAGCATAAGTCTATACAATAGTATATGAAATTTGATCATGAAAATCCAAAGGATATAATCTTTAGTGACACAAGCCTTATAATCACGTTGGACATTCCTATAGCATTTTCAGCTCCCTGCTCATTAGCTAGCCTGTTGTCGATAGATGAACATCCATTTAAACACACCCTCTTATGAAAAAGAATGTCAGCTTTCAAAGGCTTAGCAAATAAGGATCTTCATGTTCTGCAGAACTATGTAAGATGAATTTTGATGCAGGTAGGGAGATACCTGGAAGCTAAGCATGCCAAAGGTGTTTCATGCTAATAAAACTAAAGCCAAGGTACCACATAATCAAGTTACCAACTAATAGGCAATACCATTTTTGTCCTATCTAAGTTAAATGAAGTGCCATAGCACAGTGTAACATCAATAATTTAAAATAGTGTAGTGCACAAATCCATTGTGTGGCAGTTTAAGTTAAAATGTCAAGACAGGTTTTTCTGTCTCAATTTATGCTGGCTGTCAAGCTGTCCAGCCTGGGCATTTTGGACTTAGTTTGCCTCTTAATAACTACCGTGCTATAAACTTCGCATTATAATGGGGCACACATTTGGGCGGAATTATTATGAACAACAGGGGGCTTGGGGGGAGGATAAGAGACCAATGGCTGTTCTAAAAAGCCCCTTCCTTATTTCAATTCCAAAGAGAGCCGGGAAATAAGACTAGATACCATATTCGCATCATTCTAGCTACAAAATAATCAAAGTAAAAGCAATCAAGCAACAATAAGACCACATTACACAAATGGAACATCATGCTCTCATCTGGCTTAACTATTACATCAAGTTTTAACTGGGATGTTGGTCAACTTTAAAAACCGTGGTAAATGTGAATATGTAGTTGCAATAGTTTTTTCCTAATTTTTTTTTTTACTCTATGCTGGATATTAGAACTTGGAGCTATACTTGTTACAATACAGTGTTGCACATC
Source organism: Rhinoptilus africanus (assembly GCA_013400135.1). Lineage (NCBI taxonomy): Eukaryota > Metazoa > Chordata > Aves > Charadriiformes > Glareolidae > Rhinoptilus > Rhinoptilus africanus. The sequence goes on along the minus strand of VXBO01001262.1, from coordinate 314,133 downwards.
TTTCTACTAGAAAAAATTAATAAAGATCCTTTACCCGTCTCTTTAAGTTAAATGTGTGACATCATAAAGGGTGTCAAATGGCTGGATGGTTTTACAGTGCACACTTATTATTTAATGTAATATGGAGTTTTGTCCTTGACAGATCTGATGGTGTTTCTACATTATTCCTTTCTTCACCTCTTCTTCGGTGGATTAGCTGTGCGAGGTGGAGTGACTGGACGCCCAGAATTCAGTCCACCATACTGGTACTTGGCTTTCTTTTCAGATGGTTTCAATATCTTTGAGAAAATAAAGCAGTTCTTTTTAGTCAGCGACAACTAAGAACACTTCAAATACTGTTAAAGCAACATGACATCTCATTCAGCAAGAACAGGAGAGGTGAGGGTGGGGAGGAAATCACATCACAAACCTACAAATTTATTAATCCTACATACAACAATACTACTACTTCTAAATCCTTCTAGTTCTACTACTACATTGGGGCGGGAAAGGGAAAGAAAAGGGGCTGAAAACATGCCCAGGAAGGAGTAGGGATTAAAATCTGATCAGAGTAACCCCACTAAAAAGAGTCCCACTAGTCCATTTGTCTGCATAATTAGGTACTCTGATTATTAGGTATGACTAAAAAGAATCACCAGGTAAACTCTGAAATGAGCATCCGAATAAGTGAAATAACTCAATATGCAGGAATTTGGAAAACAGCAAATCACACACAGTTCTCTGGAGAACAGTTGGTTTGCAGTTCTAATTGGCCACAAACACCAGACTGCTCTGCAGTCCTTTCTGTAACTCAAGTATATTACCCTAGACTAACCATAAGCATGTCAACAAGCAGACTCAGTCCATATAGTCCAACACCTAAAGTGATACTTAATGTCCAAATATATCATACCTGAAAGGAACACATCAGAGTTTCATCCACACTCATCATGCCCCCTGCATTGTCAAACTCTCCACAATAATTTGGAGCTGAGAATAGGGTGACCAACTGCCGTTTAGCAAAGAATTCGTATCCATCTTCAACCACCTGTCAACACCAGAGAAATCAATACAGCTCATTAAAAAAAAAACAAAACAAATTTTGAAGAAAAAAGCCAGTCTTGAGGCAAACAGGACTTATATTAAAGAGATGACAAGAACCCATCAAAAAGGCATTTTGTCTTGGCTTTCAGGACAAGTTAAGTAATTTTGTCTGTTCTGGACACTGAATGCCAAATCAGGTAGCTTAACCTGTCTGACACTTCCAGTGTTAAATATGCATAAGCTTGACTGTTCAGTATTTTCATATTAAAGAGTAATCATGCACTGCCAGTTTAAGGATTCCCAGAATTTTATGGTTTATACGCAGAATTTGGATATTTGACCTATTAGTTTGGAGTGCACAAGGTTTAGATACCAACTTCATTGCAACCACAACAGTGCAGTTTAAGTCACACTAATGTTGATCATACAACCCTCAAGTGTAGGCTTTTTTATAATTTTGATGCTCTAAAAACAAAGCGGTTCTGCCATATTTTCTCTAAGAGCATAATTCACCTTTGAAATGCAAGTAGCATGATGCATCAGTTAAGGATGTTCCTTCTTCCCCAAAATAAAAGCCTCACCTTAAAAATGCAGTGAAACCAGTGCACCAGCTGCTCACTTGGATCCCACCACTAGGGTCTTTTAAAAGATGTACTTTTATTACCGAAGTGACTACATGAATACAGGAAATTGGTAGCAATCCTGATCAGCAGTTAAGAAATCTTAATATCCATTCCACACACTGACCAATCTTCTCTAATGTTTTAGCAGTAAAATTGCAAGAAGAAATATTTAAATGTTCTGATAGCATACCCAAGCCTAACAGTGACATAGAATAAAAAGCCTATTTTATTTTCACAGCAGGAGACAGCTTTTAAAATTGACTAAATAATGAAACCGAAATGTTATACAGGAAATTGAAACCTAATGTCCACCTAACTAGGACACTTGCTTAAAGTAACTTAAGAAAAACTGCAAAAAAGTGTGCTTAAAGATTGATGATGCCAAAAATAACCTTCCCTTCTGCGCATTTCAGTAAGTCGGACAATCTATTGTAAAGTACTCTAGATAGCTGAACCAAAAAGGAGGCAATGGTGAAAGCTTGTATGTACAGACTTGTTTGTAGAAACATTCAAAATACATTTAATACTTCCATGAAGTGAAGCAGAGAGAGTTTAAGCAGCAACTACAAGGGCACTGAAATGGAAGAACTTTGAAACTTCAGTGTAAATCTCGAATTCAAGTCGCTTTGTCAATTTAAACCTGGACAATCTACCTGTAATGTTCATATAAAACAGTCTAACAATAAATAGACATTACAACAGAAAGAGATTAATGGGGGAAATCTAGTGTTAGTATTTCACTTCACTGACTAATATCAGACACTCAGTTCAATATGAATCAACAGAAGGACACAGCCTTATAGTCCTTTTATTAGGAAGATCTTTCTTTCCTAAAAGTAACACAATGCAAACTAAGTTTCAAATATATCGTACTGATAAGCAGCACCAAAGAGGCAAAAAGTCTAGAAGGAGAGGCTCTAAGAAGCAACAGCAGCATAATTCATACCTGGTGAGCTCGACAGATCAAATCCAGATCATGACGATTCAGAAATTTACTGACCACATCAGCACCAAACGTGAAAGAGACCCCACGATCATTTTCACCCCAACCTTGCACATCTTTGTCTGGGTCAGACCACAGCAGGTCACACAGCAAGCCTTTGAAAGACAATACAAGTGAAGATGCTAGTCTTAGGAGGTATCATTCTACAATGTAAAATACTTTTATTGTAATTACCAGAGCAGCTCTCCTAAAGAAAATAAGCCTTAGCAGCAAATACAGCAATATTTAAACTGCAACTCAGACAAAAGATATGGTCTGTGTATGTCCAGATACTTTCCCCCCCTCACCACTAATAGTACCTTGATATATTCAGCATGTTTACAGTTGGCATTTGAGAAGTTTAAATATACTGCAGTGGGTGCATTTTAAAAGGCAATCATCAATTTCACAGTTCACCAAGAAAGCTTAGTTTGAAAGCTGCAGTATATTTTAAAATCCTATGCAAGGCCAGTCATAAATACAGCAAATAACTTGTACCACAACCTTCTGAACATGGGACAGCTTTGATTCTTACCTTTCTTACTATACATGAAGAACCTTAAAAATCAAAATTTAACATGGCAAAATTCTGATATATTGTTTTGAGTAGCACTTTCAGTTTGCTTGGACTACAGTTGCCTTTTCAAAAAGCCTCATGACAACTAGTCTGGAATTTAAATTAGAACAATAACCTCTTTGTTGTTTTAGCACTAGTCAAGATCTCTTTTCTGCTACCAACAAAAGGTCAGCTAACTCTGGAGTTAGAGCTGGGTACAAAGAAAATTCTCTAGATCAACTGCAATGCCTTTAGACAATAGAACTTTCAAAGCGTTTTCACATGAGAAAGAACCAGGCCAACTGAAACACAACACAAACAAAAAGCATTCAAATTTATTTCATAGTTTTCCATGAAATTGAACTTTCTTTACCTGTGATGACTAACCCTTAAACATTTAAATGCTTAAGAGTATTTTTCATGATCTGAAAGAGATGTCAGCAGGCTCCTTTATCTGGCACTCAGAAGTTTTGATTTACAATTACATCTGGTTATTTGCTAAACAAAATACTGAAGGCACCATTTCTTAATTAACAGATCCTTCAAGTTGTAATCAAGCAAAACTAAAGTCTGAAACCTATTATACAACTCGATAATTTTGTATTTACATATGGCTATCAAACGGTTTGATGCCAGTCACAGTTCTTCTCCAGCAGAAGCTAAAATTTTATTTGCTTTTAGAAGACAAAGAACAGAGCAAGCACAACTGCATTTTGGACAAAATATCTACCTAGAAATAAACTCTGACAGCATATGCCAAAAAAGACAACTGGAATTTAGTTCTATATTGAATAACATGTTTTTCAATACACAATAGTTGCACTGCAGTCCCTAATCATGGATTTCCAACAAGTAACAGAAGCCGCTTAAGGAAGTGCTTCCTTTTCTATCCCCCAAATCAAATAATCTTTAGGGTTATACGCAGCAATAGGCAAATCTGTCCTATAACCTTTAGCAGTGGCATAACAGAACCCTGCAAAAAGTTTGTCTAAACTAACGTATGTTGCCCAAGTAGACTTATATTTCACCATGCAACATCTAGCATTACTATAGCCTAGGCTGACCAGGAGCATACCATGGCACAGCTGATATGAGACGTTCAAGATTACACAGAAGAAGGAATTACAGGGAACAGCAAATGGTTGGCAACACTGACCAAAATACATCATCTATACCTTGGTCTCACAGAATGCAAATACTTTTAACAGTTACCAAAGGCAAGCAATTTAAGTTGGAATGCAGAGTCAGATTTGAGCAAACAGCTCCCACACCCCATAGAAATGCCAAAGTAAGAGGTCTTTAAATTGCAGTTGAGGCTGAAAAGGCTTTTTTTCACCAGGCTAGAAGAAACTATCATTGCGATCCAATCTTTTCAGCACGAGCCATACGAACATCTACCAAAAATGTCTTTATCAACGCAAACATTAACCAAGTGACATCCTCCACGAAGGGAGAGCTTTTAAGGACTTGTAACTTTCACAGAAGTGAGACCACTTCAGTTTATTTTACATTTTTTCCACAAGATTTACTTTAATTCTGTAATGTTGGCTGCCTTGAGTAGGTCCAAAAGGCCAAGACCTTCTATGTCACTGTACCATAATGCACACATGCCTCTGATGGGACATATCATTCTACCTCTGCTGGTAAACATCCACCTATTGCTTCTGAAAGCAAAACTAAGACTGCAGATGACTCTGTAGATCAAAAGCCTTTTTTTTTTTTTAAACCTCTATACTTATTTTAGGAGGTGCTAAGAATACATATGATTTCAGTGGAGTGTCCATGGAAACCAGAACTACACTCTGCAAGGGCATTCCTGAAACGGGGGTGGTTCAAGCAGTAGTACTAGCCTGTTGAATAAAGCTACCTTTTTCTGAGAGATCTGGTAAATGCAAAGATTGACTCGTTTTGTACTGACATTTATTTGATTATACATTGGGTGAATTATAACTATCATAAAAGGAAGAAAAATGTAGTAATTTATACTACAGAAACACTACCAGTCTAGTAACGCTTCTCAGCATCAAGTGTGTATACACCAGCTTGCACAGAAATGTTGTTGTTTAAGGGACAGCAGACATATTCATATCCATCCCTGAATTACTCTCATGCATCAGCACTGAGGAACATCACAGGAAGCAGAATTCTTCTATTCCAAGGTTTAACTGCAGTTGTAATTTGTATTTCAAAAAAAGGTTTAGCTGTGATATCTCCTCTGAAAGTTAATTTCGGACCACTGTCGGAAATCAACACTTTATCCCGACTGCAGTTAAGTAGGAGCTATACTTTGCAAATTTAGAGGAAGGATACATGGCCCCAAGTAGAGAGAAGACTAAATAATTTAAATAATACTCAGCAAGCTTTAAACAGTTGTGTTCTTTGATAGACTAAAAGTTTTGGGTGTGCCTAACCAAGGCAAGAAAAAACTGTTTAGTTTAACTTGATCTTTCATTAGATTTCTACGCTTGTTTTAAGGCAAACTTGTGAATAATGTATACAAACTCGGACAACTGTATCCTACTCCATTATGAGAAGCAGTTAACAACCTGGGCAATAGCCTCTAACATATCAGCTAACTTAGCCATCATGAGGAACAAGACTGTCACCCTACATAGACATCAAGGAACACTGCAATGTGAACAGAGGTTGGGTTAAGTCACCGCATTGCCTCTACAGAAATTAAACCTGTTTCATCATTAAGACCTACTTAGAGTAAATTCCATGTCACTCACCTGTGTCAGGAACATCTGTAGGTCTCATAATTCTCCGGATCTGCTCCATTGACTGGAGATCTGGAGACAGGCCTGTAAGTACAAGAAAACAAGTGACTTATCTACATATTTTACCTGTAAAAAGGATTCCACAGAACACATAATTAGAGGTTCAAAGTGATACAGCATCCATTGTTTCCACTGTAATATAAACAAAAGACATTTGCTGTGAGACAATTAATTCTCCAAACAGAAGGGCAGAGTATAACACTATGAAATTAGCAAGGGGTTTTCTTTCTTTTCCTACCATCCTTTTAACCACACAGCACAGAACTCTACAGTTCAGTGTGTTCTCTTAAACAGCTTACTAGAGAGAACCAGGGAAAGATAGCATTCCCATTATCTAACGTAATTAAACTGGTGCAGATGACCTTCTCTACAACCACCTTATGAAAGCTAAAGGAAAATCCCCTACCCAGCTTTAAAAGACCACAAGCCAAAGCAGTCTGCAGGTGTGACTGGAATCATACGTCACATCACTGTATTTCAGTGCTTTACCACACACCACCTGAGCAGCACCCACTGGCTGTCGGAAGTGAATACTGGACTGTTCAACTGCAACAGATAAGGAGCACAAAGGTGGTCATCCACTATAGCTCAGATGCTTAGTCATTTATAAAACCATTGTACCTTGATTACTCAAAAAGTCATTTATCACAAAGACACAGCTCTTTTGGCATACTTTTGCCATATTAACATGTAATTACAGCCAAAGCAGGGGATTCCAAAGCCACCCTTTCAACAGTTTAAGTAGACACTCTAGAGCTTTTCTACTCAAGGCAAACAGGCATGAAAGAGCCCCTACTAGACCTTAACATGTCCTTAAATAAGGGTCCTAAGTGACTTAAATGACTCAGGCCAAGATAACTTAATTTAAAAAGTTGCAAATTTGGAAACAGAACACAAAGACCTATTTTGTGATGAAACATATTCCTTATTAACAAGCCATATCCATTTGTCTCGGCCCAGAACTTTGAATATGATAGGAGAAAACCATCACTGGAAAGTAGTCATCCCATAAAGTAATTTGAGCTGACATCAGTTTGCACAGCTGCAATGTACGTGTTAAAGGAACAATGACCCCAACGCATTTGATATAAAGACTTGAGGAACTTTAGTTCAAGTATTAAGATTTTAGATTATTTTTGTTGAAACAGTCTTATGATAAAGCCTTCTATCCTCATCAGCTTCATAAAGCTGTCTTCACAATATTACCTTGAGGTTGTGAAGGAGGGCAGAAATCTTACATTAAATAGTGTATCAAAGGAGTTTTAGTCAAGTCTACTTACACAATAAACAGGGACACTAATATAAATTCAAGTAGATAATCAGCTTTTAAACTTTGACCAACATACCGTGCCCCAGATCCAATCTATTTGCATGCAGATTATATTAGCACAAAGGCATGTGGGTTCTACTCAGCACCACACCCTGAGACAGTAATGGACAACCTCAGTGAAAAAAGCACAACCAGTCTGTGACCTTCTATGAGGTTACAGCTCTTAGCATTTCAGGTTGCACCTGAAACATTAAGTTCTTTATAAAACATTGTTATTACAAATCATGTCTCAACCCTGTTAGCTGTTAATTTTTGTGCTATTTTATACCACTGTAAAACAGCAAACCCCCACAAAACTGCCTGCATGTTTGCAGACCTCTTCATAACCACCTAAGAGGTCTTATTTTCCCAAGTATCTTCCTAACTCTCCCAGCACAAAAAGGAATAGCTAATGTCTCAAATTCAGAACTACAGACAAAAGTTGTACATGATCAGCATTCAATGAAGGAAATAAGAACACAAGTACAGGCTACTACAGCTCATTGTCAAGCTGTCGCCACTACAGCAATTCCTGCAACCTACTGTGTACTGAAAGAAAACTGAAAAGTACCCAGTTGAACTAAGCTGTCCTGACACATAGTGACAGCTAAGCGCAGAACAAGTATCTTTTAGTATGCTATCTTCTTGAAGTGTGAGAGCACCTCCTCCCTAAGGGAAAACAAAAAATGAATTGTCATTACTCCTGGCAGACTCATCAAATCCAGGATCGAGATTTGAACCGCTCCCTGATCAGGTAGAATTGGTAAAGCAAGAGTGATGGTTACTTATCTTTCTAGTGTAACCCAGGAATCTCCTCAGGTCTCTTTGGATATTGTGTCAGATTATCAAGTAGACTTGACCTTCAACATACATTTCATTGTCATTAATACCACACAAAAAATAGATTTCCAGAGCTTGAAAATATTATGTAAATCCACTATTCTACTAAACTAACATGATTCCCATCTCAGAGCTTAAATGCAATTTGAGAATACAAGTATGTTCCATCAACGTAACACTAAAACATGGACTTAATTACAGAAACTTGAAAGTAATAACATAAGGTCTCTAAAGATCAGAAATAGGGAGCCGTGTCATAGATAAGAGGACAACAAGAACAATACAGAATACAAAGCAGAGCAAAAGGGAGAAGTTGTGAATGGTCATGGAATAAGCTTTAATGAGGCAAGACTAAGAGCAAAGTCAGAAGTTGAGGACACGCTTAAAAAATGCTAAAATATGACTTCTATGAGCAATGTGGAAACACAGGGAAGTAAGAAGGAGGTAACGGGGAAGGATATAATGAAAGATCCTTTCATCAGCACAAACATTTGGAGACTGGGATGGCAAGAGACATTTGATTTATATTGTGAGACACAGAACTCAAGACAGCAGACGCCCAAAAAAGTCTAAGTAAAAAAGCTGACTCAGGATTTAAGCTATTGTAGATAGCCTACCGGGGTAAGTTAGGTGCCTTTTGTTTTACTATGTTATGCGGTTTTGCAAAGTTTTATTATATATCCCAGAGGACAATGTTTTTAAAATAAACTATGCAAAAATGCGCAATATAGTAAAAAAGGCACCTACCGTATATCTACATGCTAGCTTCAACCTCCAGCAGAGTTGAATGGTTTGTGTTGATGCCTCAGTGTTTGTTATAGTAGTGCATCATGAAAAGACGTAGACAGTCCATGACTTCATAGGATCTGGAATGCAGTTTGGATAGGATTGGAGAAGAGTGGAAAAAGGGCAAAACTTATTTCTGTGCTGAATGTCCACTTTCATTTATTAGGAACACACAGCACATTTAGTAATCATTTCACTTTATTTCACAGCTACAGATCAGTTGTGAGTGATAGTAATTTCAGTGACAGACGAAGCCTGTACAAGCTTAAGGGACAACCAGCATTCCATGAAATAAATACTGCTTTTCATAAGAAGATCCTTAAAGTATACTATGCACAAAAAAGTTTTCCTACTTGATTAAATAAGAGTTTGATCCTACCAATACTTTTATTATAAAGCTTTAATTTTTTTTTCCTTGAAACATAGCTTTCTAGGCTTCTTGCTCATACCTCAGGTCTCAAATGTGTATATACACAAAACTATCAGTTTTGTCACAGAACACAGCATTCTACCTGCTAAGCTTCCTTGATTGCCTTCTACCACCCATCTAAGCTTAATTATTTGCCTGTATTCTGTCACCATTCATTCTCTACTATTTCCCAAACAAAACAAAATTCAGAGGAGTATAGTAGTAAAAGAATAATTTCTTCACCAGCTTTTTTGGAAACAAATTTATTACAGGGGTTTTGCCACTGATAATTGGCTAACACAGTGCAGAAGTGATTTTGTATCTCATATTCTTAAAATTGTAAGATCTAGCTCATAAGATAGGTACCGGTTTTTAGGAAAGAAAAGAAAAAAAAAGACCCCACATCACACTGAGAACAAGATGAAAAGATTGAGAATTGATTTTCTCATGAGATGCGAGAAAACAAGTACTTTAACATGTTAACGCTACCTGGGAACTATCAGACTCAAGTGTCTATTGCATTAATTCTATATTTACAGACACATGGCAGTACCTTAGAGCATATTATGCATAACACTCTGATAGCTTATACTAGCAGGCACTGAAGGCAGGAGTTTCAATACAAGATGCAAGAAGAGCTGGGATTATTTTTACAGCACATTCCACACAGGCAGAGCTCTTGCATACACACCTGTAATTAGTAAAGGCAGGATGGCAGCCATCAATTCGAGTCTCACAAAGTCCGGAAAAGACTGCTCAGAAATTTTGGGTTCATGCTATTACTAATTCCAAATGGAGCTGTTCAGTCAAGCTAGAGGTTTCTGCAGCGCTCTCACTTCCACTAATCTTGAATTATCTCATTGACAATGCAGGTGTGACACCTACCACACCACCTCTGGATCATTCAGTACAAGGCATCAAGTTGCTTATTAATGGAGGTAGTTGCAAAGACAGCTGCAAAAAGGCAGGATGGCTCATGCAAATAGTAATTTGAAATTGTTGTCCATTGTTTGACTTTACAAGCTCCCAAAAGCCTGTAAGCATCACTGCCTGTAAAAACATGGGGAGTCCCCTTATACAAAGAAGAGCACCTAAGTTCCAACATTCAGACAAGTCACAAGCCTCAGTCAGGTCAACACAAAACACTTTTTTCACTACAAGAACAGGGCAGCACTGGAACAGGTGCCTACAGAATGCAGATTTTCCAGCAGCAAAGGTTTTACGGAGTTAGAGCAAGTTATGGCTAACCACTTCTAACTTTAACATCTTACGAAGCCAGCTAAAGAGATCAAGACTATAAAGCTGGGGTTACTAGTCAAAGTTATTATTTTGCTTCACTGCTAGGCTGCACTGATACATGGTAACAGCAACAAGCCACGTGTCAAATTAAGCAAGGATTGTAGCACCCAGTATCCTTCAGGGAGGGACACGCCAATGGGAATACTTAGGCTCACCTGCCCCTCAGACACGGAGGGCCATGTGTATCAGGTGAGAATGACACCTCTCTGCTGCCAGGTGCACAGAAAAGCACAAGGCATAACAGTGACCTCTACAGACAATATAAGGTTAAATATCTCCAGCTAAATATCAAAAGAACCATGCCCAGCAGATCCAGAGAGCTGATTCTCCCCCTCTACTCTGCTCTCGTGAGACCCCACCTGGAGTACTGTGTCCAGCCCTGGAACCCTCAGCACAAGAAGGACACGGACCTGTGCAGCAGGTCCACAGGAGGGCCACAAAGATGATCAAAGGGCTGGAGCACCTCTCCTATGGGGACAGGCTGAGAGAGCTGGGTGGTTCAGCCTGGAGAGGAGAAGGCTCCAGGGAGACCTTAACAGTGGCCCTTCCAGTACCTGAAGGGGGCCCACAAGAAAGCTGGGGAGGGACTGTTGGCAAGGGCACATACCAATAGGACAAGGGCAATGGTTTTAAACTAGAGCAGGATATGTTTAGATTAGACACTAGGAAGAAGTTCTTTAAAACGCGGATGGTGAAACGCTGGAACATGTTGCCCAGAGAGGTGGTGGAGGCCCCATCCCTGGAGACATTCAAGGCCAGGCTTGATGAGACTCCGAGCAACCTGATCTAGTTGAAGATGTCCCTGCTCACTGCAGGGGGGTTGGACTAGATGGCCTTTAAAAGTCCCTTCCAACCCAACACATTCTATGATTCTATGAAATACCAGGTATCCACACCCACGCTCCATTTAGTATAACATTAACCCAAAGATCAGTTTAGACACAGCCTTTAAAAGCAGTCATAAGCTTACCTCCATGACAGCAGAAGATCTTCTCATCCACAATGGCTGCAATAGGCAGACAGTTAAAACAGTCTGTGAAGGTCTTCCACAGCTTAATGTTAAATCTCCGCTTGCCTACAAGAACAGTGTGCAACATTAGGAAGAGAAGGCCGTTTTCTTAAAGCCAATCTGCAATACATATCACAACCTGACTAAAAATGTTAGCAAACTGTCTTCACAGGGCGCTATTTCTGTTAGCTTACTTCAGTTTCAATCCCCTGCAACAGCATTTCAAGGACAGCAGAGCACAAATCATAATTCTCTAGAGTGACTTTAACCTTGGTTTGAAATATACTTTCAGAAAGTTTCAAAGCAAGTTCACAGGCTATTAAAATCCTTGCAGTATGAGAGTCACTACTAGAAGTGTCTCCAAAACACAATGCAAGTCTGTTACAGTCTTTCAAAAGAAATAGGTTTTGCTTACATTCATCATAGAATCCATAGATCCGATTGATGCTAGCACACTCATGATTTCCTCTTAAGAGAAAGAAGTTCTCCGGGTACTTGATTTTATATGCCAGTAATAGACAAATTGTTTCCAGAGACTGTTTGCCTCTGTCTACATAATCTCCAAGGAAAAGATAATTAGCTTCTGGTGGGAATCCTCCATATTCAAATAATCGAAGCAAGTCTGTATACTGACCATGAATATCACCTGTATAAGAAAATGTTTAACAGAGATTAGCAAAACAACATGAAGAGTAGACAAATCAAGAACTTAAGTCAGCCAATCACTTTTTATTAATCTTATGAAAACCATTAATATTTCCTTTAAAAACAGACTGGCAGTAGGTATCAGAAAGATTAGAACCATGTTAATATTACAACCTGAAGTACTCACTAAATGTAAATAACCCACAGTATTTGCAGAACTGCTATGTCCGTTATGAAGCCAATTTGAAAACCAAAAGCTACAGAAGTCTTCACATTTAAGCAGAAAGACAACCTCTAGTTAAACGGTTACGTTGCCAGGAAGCCTATGTATTAAGAAAAAGTTAAGTCACATGATTTACTGCAAAAACCAATCAGTAAAGAATCTAGATAGACTAGAGAGAAACTGAATATTGTGCTGACACTGAGCACTTATTTCAAAGGTGAACTGCTCATCCTCCTATAACATTGCTCTACTAAGACTTCCATCCCTCAGCATTTAGGCTAAACTCCTCCTCTGGTGCAATCGTTCATACAAAAACAGTACAAAGACTCGAAGACTTATATCCCTTACAAGATATTCAACCCTGCAGGTATATCTGAGGAAAAATAACTGTCATGGTACTCATCACACTGCCAGCTTTAAAATGAAGCAGGCTTTCCATGAAACAGCTCTACGTGGCAATTACACCACCACAGCATATCATATCAGACTAGCCAAAGCCACCTCTCTGTGTGCTGCCCACAAGGTCAAAGAAGACACCAAAGCTGCTCTACAGTAACTTCAAGAATACACACAATTTATTCCAGATGACTGTAGAATTCATTACCAAAGTGACTGAATGCAAAAAAGCTATGCAAGAGCCTTCAGTACAAGCTGTATGCTGTTTAAACTTAGTACCTCCTGGTGCCTTCCACGAAGCATTCCATAAATGCATTTTGACTTTTGCTGCTTGTTCAGTGGCAAAATCCTGACTTTGTTAAGCACAACTACTCTCCAGTAGAGCACTATGGCCTTAAAAAGGCAAAAAACCCCAACACAGACATCTCTCTACAACTTCTTCCATAATCTTAAAAAAGAAAAAAGCTTCTAAAATCCATGTGCTCTCCAGTTCAATTCGTAAAGTATACAGTGGTAAGAAGAGCATAGCTATATTCCTCTTTACTCTTTCCAAGAGAAATGCAATACTTCCCCCTTTAGGCTGCATTCTCTATTCTACTTAATTTCTACCTGCATTCTCTCATTCTACCTATTTCTCACTTGGGAAGAAGAATAACTTCCCAATTTTCTTCTAATAACAGGGAACACTATCCATTACCTGATTCCAGAAGTATTACGAAGTTTCACTGGCTAAAATCACTGTCACATACGTTGCAACAAGAATGATTCCTATTCTACTAGACATTCACAAATCTTCAGGTCACAACCGAAGAAAATATAGGAGACTCTTCAGCAAGTCATTGCTACACTGAGTATAGTACTCCAGAACTAGCCTATCAATATAATCCCCAGACTTCACCACCACCAGAATTAACTACCAAGTAAACATACTACAGAAAGAATATTATAATTGTGTTCATTGTCTAGAACTACTTTCAGTTATACACGAGCCAGAGGGACCAAAGCACTTAAAGAAACGTTTTATGGAAATCATTTTGTAAAGCAACAAAAGTATTTACTACTCCATTCAAGGCACTTGGCATTTTAAAATACAGCTTCAAATGGGCACAAGCTGAATTGAGGTCTACCAGATACAAAGCCTCACAGTAAAAGCCGCACCTATTTTAAAATGGATGTTTACATAAGACTATCTTTCATCTTACATTAAAACACGGCCATTCAAGATGTAAAAGCTTATTTTGAACTGACTTGACTACAAGACAAGGCAATCCTTTAATGGTTCCTCAGGCATTGCCTGAGCACACTAAAACAGTAGTTCAAAGCAGTACAGCTGCATATTTTGCTATTGGTGAAAGTGATCATCTTTCTTTCACTTTTATCTAAACGCATCTTTGACAATTGTTCTAATATTAAATTTAGATGCACCCGACACTTCCCAGTGCCATCACAATGTTTGGAATCCAATTTAAAAGTAATAAATGCCTTATTTAACTGTGCATTTGCTACCGTATTACCATGCACTTAACAGTCCTTTCAGCTGTCTCAATTTAAGGAAATGAGAAACTAACTTTGAAGAGGGCTAATTATACTTTGCCAACCATGACTTATGTACAACCTAAATATCTGAGTTTTCATTTTTTCTTTATCTAGGAATACTTCGAGACTATTGTAATTTTTCAGTGTAGCATAAACACAATGTGGTAAAATTGGAATTTTACCTTCAACTTTGTGTCATTAGGCAAGCTGGTCCAGTTTTCCCTCCCCACCCTACCAAGCAATTAGTTATTTGAAAATGGCTTTGCCATTAGTGTTTGGTTTTGTTTGGGTTTGGTTTTTAATTGATAATATCCTCTCTTAATGTAAAAGACATTGCTACATTAGGTCTGCCAGGAGGAAGCCTAGGAAGAAGCCAACGCATCTTTGAGCATGTCATTACTAAAAAATTCAGACTGCTTCAGTTTTAATACTACAACACTTTAAGAAGCCTAATTCAAGAAATTTTATGCTTTCTAAGACTGTGTCTGCTGTTAATAACTTGAAGGATGATTATAAGCCTGTATTTATTACAATACTTTTATAACAGTTTTTTTACAAGCTCGCATATCTACTAACAGCAGCATACTTTTGAAGAAGTCTCGCATCTTATTAGGGCTTAGAGGTAAAGAACACACACGTTTTAGTTTTATCCATATTTGACAGTAATACCGAAGTTCGTTAAACTTGCTGTAAAGCTTGAGGAATTTATTACATGGTAACTAAGACTAATTTAACAGTCCACATCCAGTCATATTTTTTTCAATTGAAAGACTAACAATGCTTTCTTCAACACTTTTTGATGTGTTCCATTTCACAACATGTAAAGATGATTGTTTTGCTTATGCTTTGAAGAGAGCAACTATGACATTAAACATTTGCTTCCTTTTCCTTTAAAGCTCTAACCACTATCTCATAGTGATTGGAAGAGTAGCAGTTCTGTGCAAGCAGTCCCTAGGGAAGTACAAGGGCCAGGGTGCAAAATTTGCACAAGCAGCTCTTATTGCCAACGCAACTTGCTCCTAAATAGTACCAGGAGCATCAGCAATCTACCAACTGTTAACTGCCTCTTCTCAGCTTAACCCAATCTAAACTGAAAGTTACACTTAATATTGTGAAGACCTCAGTCTGATCTATATTACCCAAGTCAAGGTCACTTGCCTGTCTCAGTATCCTTCAAACCCACCCATCATACAACTCAATTCAAATACCTACATAAAACAGATACAAACAAAGTTTACATACCACAAATTTTCAGAGGTGCCTCTAGTTCCAGGAGAATAGGCTGGCTAAGAAATATTTCTCGTGATTTTATGCACAAGCCCCGAACTTCTGCTTCGGTCATCTGAACAATCTTCCCAGGACGACATCCTCGTACTGAAATGAGACATTTAACAATTGACAGTAATTTTCACAGAGATGCACAGCAATAGGTAAGTGTATATGAGCTGTATTTGAACTCTATATCTGACCAAAAACCAGCAGCACACCTCAACGTATCTACTTAATGTGTTGGAATTATGTATTCCAACCAATTCTGAAATAAACCTGATACCGTAGTAACCTGTGTTTAAAGGTCTGTATGCATTCCTGTTAAATCAAGTTCTCAGAAAAGAACAATTTAGGCCTTGCTTTCACTGGCATTTGGATAAATAGCAACTTCAGAAAGTGTTTAACAATCCTATTATGTTATTCACAATAGGCAAAAATGTCCTGATAATCAAAATCCTGAGAACACTTTCACATTAGCACAAAATAAACTTCTTTACAATGGTTGAGTTCAACAGGGCTAGCTAAATACAAAAAAAAAAAACCTAAAACCCCAAAACACAGGCATGTTTACACTTTTGGCAGCTGAAATTGCCACATTAGGAACATCACACTAAAAACTATGAAAGTTTGATGAAACCTTCATTCATATATATAATGGCTCTTGAGCTACTGGAATTTTTATATCCAAACAAAGACATTCTAATTAGAATGAAACTGAATTCCTAAACCAGTAAGTCAGGTACTCAGACCTATATTTAGCACTTAGTTTTCTAAAGCATTCACATGTCACTGCACTCCAACCAACATCCTCTGGCAAGTTTATCTGCAGCTGCTTCTTTCCACAAATATCTATACAGTTCCTCTGTCAGAGGCTTTAAAATGTCTCTAACGAGATGGCAAAATAGAAGAAATATGTCTGGACTTTGGTGATCCAGTTCAGTCTTGCACCTCATAAAGCAAACTTCAGAGTTTGAATTAATAAGCCAGTACGTATCAGCGTCTACAACAGGCCAACATCCTGTCCTGCCACCTGCTTGAGATGGAAGCAACATTCAGCATTAAACCATGGTTGTATCTACAAGAGAAGGTAGTACGAAACTTTAGCAGTTCACATCCAAATGCTTCCAAACTCAAATACAGTGAGTCATTACTCTGTAAAAACTTTAGCTGCAACTTCATGAAGTCTAATAAGATAGATTTGCAAACAGAATAGCAAAAAGTAATTCTTCACATGTAAAATAAGTTCCTGGCGTGGGCTTCCCCTCTCCAAAACAGGAAAGTAAGATCACAACTTTTAAAATTAATATAACCTGTCTTTTCCTTTCATTTCCACTTTGGTTCTAGAAAACATACTTTACAGAGGAGATCAGTATCATTGCCTACATCATGCAACAGGGGAAAAAAGGATATGAGGGGCAACAGTTTGTCCTAGGTCACCTAGTACTACAGTCCAAAGTGTTAAGCTCAAAAAGCTCTCTCTGGTTATCACTGCATACTTCTTCCAGTGTAACTGCACATTTGACCATACCAATATTGTGCTATGAATTTTTATTTTTTATTTTTAAAAAACACCAGACGTACTTGTTAAATTGAGGCTGGGAAGCAGCCACGGGAATAAACGAAAAGGCAGAAATGAAGAATGGTTTTCTCAAGCAGAGAAGAGATGTGAAACTAGTGCCAAAATACCAGGAGGGCTAGCCTATCTGCAGTGAGGATACACTGGAAATATTTCACTCACTAAAATCCCACGAGAGCAAGGCTGTGGCATACAGGACTTCTTTCAGTGAAACTCTGAATCAGTACCAGGTGATATTTACCATATGGTAAGTCACATTCCTTTTCCTAATTAAGATTTCAACTGTACTTCAGAAAGTAAACAGCTTTTTAGTAACACTTTTTTGTTGCTGTTCTTCATGCACTAAGACATTGGCTTACATATTAAAAGCATACAAAGGCAGATGTTAGACACAATCAAAGTGACTGGAAAACAACAAATGCCTCTAGGCTTCCATTTCATCACATCTCAAACGTCTACTAAATGATGCACTTATAGATACATCTTCAGCACGATAAAGATTATTAGCAAAAAAAAAATATCAGGCTTGACAACTTTGCATAGAACTTGACTATGCGAAACACTCCAACAATCTCCACCTTTTCAAATGCTCACATTACAGTAGCTTACAATGATCCCTTTCATAGACCAGAAACTCATGTTGATAGGCACAAGAAACTGTCACTATACATAAGAAAGCTCCCACCTGGCAGAGTAGAGTCTTAATAATACAACAGCTATCATTTTATTGAAGCAATTGTTGTGTTTTAAACCCACAGTTTATAAAATCGATGTCATGCTGAAGCAGCATGTAGCACAACTGGCTTTTCAAGTCACATTTTTCCTCTCCACAAATCGTGCACTCTTTTACCCTGTTCTGATAAGCAATGAGTCTCCTCTGTATTAAACTACTTTCATAATGTTTCGCAACACCAAAATTAAGCTATTTCATGCAGAGTAAAGCCAAGAATGACTTAACTGCACATTTGTTACATCCACTCTAGTTTCGGAACTCAAACCAAGGAAAGCCCACCACACATGAGATTAATGTTACCATGACTAGCACCAGACCAAGCACAGAGTCCAAAATTGACACAGCACTTCAAGGAAGGCACTTAATACTTAAAATAACTTTGATCCAATCAATATTTCTTAGAACATCAGCCTTTAGCTCCCTTTGAAACTCACATGGAGGTTTAAACTTGGAACAATTGCTTTATAGGACTGAGGTTTTCAGCACTGCTGGATTTTTGCTCTATAAGACATAGTGAACATGCAGTTTCTGACTTCAAAATTAACTGCCATAGTCAGGGCAACCAGTGTCTTGATGTTAATTCTTTACTTTTTACAGTAGAGCCTTAAATGTTGCAAGCCCTTAACAGACAAACCGGGTAGTGACTTATTACCACACTTGGGACTCTCCAGATAAAACAAGTTTCTACAACTATGGCAAGTATGTCAGTCTCAGAGGAGGAGACAACACACACCTAATGACTGCATCTACTTCCAGCCCTTGGGAAGGGTACAAATGCTGGCCAACGCACCTTTGCAAAGGCACCCTCCCCCCCTCTATCCGAACAGGCAGCAGCTCCACATAGCGAACATGGAAGCTCAGTTACATTTGAGGTAGTACAAAGCCTGGGGTTTCATGAGGAACATTCATCAATAATAAAGTTAAGAGACAAGAAGTTTTCTCCCACAATCCCCTGATCGTCAATAAGAGTACTACATACTGAAAAACGAGAAGCTAGTGCAACCCTGGATGCCTCATCCCTTTACTGGATTGATTCACAAAGGCACTGAAAGGTTTGCCAAGTAGTCACCTGAAACAGCTGTACCACAGCTGTGGTACACATACACAAGCAAGACTAAGCCCATCTTCCACCAGCTTACACTGCACCTAGAAATTTGGTCAAGTTTCCTTGGCTCAGCCAAGCACTGTATGGATTGTAACCAAGAACATCTCTCACCACATTTAGTTTTTTCAAAAGCCTAATCCCCAAGAAGAGACTCAAGAGGAGGTTATGAGAATGAGATCAGGAGTGTAAGTGATGTTTTTCAGACTCATTTACAAATTACTACAGCTAACTATTCTCAAAACATGCAAGTCATAGCTGCATGCATTGTAAAACCTGTAGCTCACAAAAAGCCTTTAACAGCATTGGGAAAGCCATCATTTTTAATGGTTGTCATTTACTCAGTGCAGAAACAGTATCTCAACATTAGAGGTAAATTAATTATCCTTAATCTAAGATGCAGATGCTGTAAACAAGCTTTGATTTACATAAATTTTTGGTAGGGACAGCAATTCCTGTTGTAATACCCAATCCCAAGTGCACAATGCTCTGCCAGAACAAGCCTTTGCTGCAAGGGGCTTAAAGCACAGCATAGCAAGGAATAAAGAGAATTAAAAGCAACTTCATGCATTGTACTGGCATGCAATTATTTTAGCACAATAGAACCTATAGTAACCCAAAAGCTGCTCTGTTCAATATTAAAATGGTCTCTGCATCTACCCAACCTTCGCAAGTCTACTAACACCAATTAGTAACCCAAGACATGAGCTGCACAGTGGCAGGAAAGAAAAACTTCAGCAAAAATAAATTATTTTTTTTTAATCACTCCAAATTCATGCCAAAGAGTAGCAGATTATGGAAGACAATACTGTAGAGGAAAAAAATAAATAACACTAAGGAAAGCGGGACAAGAACTGGCTGTTGGAAGTCCTAGGAGCATCACTTTTTGCCACACTCTTTAGTGAGCTGAAGAAAATACATTTACTCTGTTCTGTCACACTGTTCCTCTTGGGCCTCTCTAAGTAACTAAGCTGCTCATTTTGTGGCATCACTAATGGAAGTTTCTTCAATTACTAAATCAGCTGTGGTATGCACAGCTATCCTAAGCATTTACACTGTTCCCCAATACCACACGTGTCCTGTTTACTGGACAAAATACTCATGGTTTTAGCACAACATCCAAACCCAGGCAGACTTTTAAGTCCCGTAAAAAATTTGGCAAGCATTATTGCTAAGAAGTAGCTGCCTCCTCTCCCTAGACTCTGCCTTTTTTTTTTTTCAGGCATATGCATTTGTGTGGCCACACAGTAAAGTGCATTAGTGAACTGATCTTTTATTTCTAGTACAAAGACACAACAAAGCAAAAATATCTAGACAGTTCCCCAAGCTGGAGAATAAATCAACTGTGATCTTAGACTAGGACTAGTGACGGAATAAGCAGCTGGTTCTGCTTCTTTTCACGGGAACTCCAGACAAGCTTATTTCTGAAATTATGGCTTTAGAGATCTATTTCCCCAGAGTATATCTAAAAAAAAACCACCCAAAACTACAACACAAGATTGCAAGCATGCAATTTTACAAATTGCACACAAGCAATTTCCACAAGCCTACACTCCCCCATCAGACATTCTGTGGAATGTTTAACGATTGGTGATTAACAACTACAACATTTAACTCTGTATTTCTTGTACTTGAGAGCACTTTGTAGTATTTGATGAATCCTGAACTGCCTCTCAATAGTAGGAGCAGAATGGATTTGGAAGCCAAAAGTGGCATTATCTCTGACTTTGAAAAAACCCAAATAGTTCTCACACTGATTTTAGAAACATACTCTGAAGCTATCTGCTCTCAGCATTTTTAAAATCCAAGTTACATATTTCCATGGGTTTAAGGCAGGAACCCTACACTGGATTTAGAAAGTGCCTTTCATTTTGTAAAGCAAAAATTCCACTCCCTTAAAATATTATCTCTTATTTAAATTGTTCAGTTGTCATTCAGAAACAGCCACTCCCTATCTTGCAGTAGAACAGAGTGAAATCTTGTGTTGCTGGCTTAAAAGTTTCAGAACTGCTGTAACAGAACTAACCTCCAAATGGCTTTCATTCCTGTGTTGCACTGGTGGACATCAACAATATAAATGAAGCCCTGCCAGAGCTTTGCTCAACTTGGGAAGAAGCATATTGCTGAATACACAGCTACTCTGCATGGCGTACGCAGCAAAGCCCTGTACCTTTCCTAGAGCACATCATCCAAACTCCCCACTAAAAACTGAACAATCAGCCTTCCAGAGAGCTTTTTCCCCAAAGAACTGCGCTTTTACATGCAAGTACTCTTCAAATCTTAATAAATTTGCTTTCACTGGATGCCCTTGATATTAACTATTTTGCTGAAGAACGCAGTGATTGCTTGTGAACTCCTTTAAATAGGACTTATTTAACATCAAACAAATTCACTGCAGAGTAAGAGACTGCCCAAACCTTTAATTTCTAACCAGGAAAACAGCCAAACAATAAAGCGTTCTCCTACCCAAACGTGAATTTACATTCTTAAAATACATACTATCCAGCAGAATTAATGCTCATGGAGAAGGAGCTTCATTAGAAACTAATATCTAAAGTTGCTTCAGAGGATACACAAACCAACCCATGAAAATATTCAAGTGTCTCTACGCCAACCTCTGCCCATTGTATTTGCTCTTCATGGCCACCTGCTTCCTTACACAGCGGTTCCATAAACTAACTCATGGTCTCAACCATTCTGCACAGTTCCAAGAAATGCCAACTCAAGGTTGAAGAACAACATCACATTAATTACTCCATTCTGTAAGCAAAATATGTAACCCTAATGCTTGTTATTGGTCTAATTTTACTGTGCACTTAATTACACTTGAACCTAAAACTCACGAAACCAGCAAAGCATAAGGTAGAAGCCTCTCACTATGCTGCATTATACGAAGTGGTGGTAATTCCTATTCTAGTCCACTTGGAAGGCTATCCTAGCATACAAATTTCAGAATACAAAGAATTTCGGCTTCTTTTTCAAAGTTTGATTTTCTTTTCCTATAAAGCAGTGCTAGTAAAATTCCTGTAATTTGAGGCAGGCAGAGGCAAATTACCAAGTTACTTCCTAACTCCTGAGAAGCACCAAGGAGAGAAGTTAAGTTGCAATACAAAAAGCTAGGGTTTAAGATGACTTTTGCACCTCACCTCTTCAATTTCTCAGGGAATTAAATGGTCGTGGGGGATATAAATACTAAAGCTTTATATCAAGCTTGATATTAAAAGAAAACACCACAAAACACACAGAAGATGGTGCTGTGAAACTAAGATGACCTAGCCTATGTCCTCAGACAAATCACGTAACAGTAAGAGAAGGCAGTAAACAGGTTCGTGTCTATGTTCAAATTATGAACCAGACACCCATGGCATTAGAGGCACCTCCGATTGTAGTTAAGAGTAGATTCCCCTATACACCCCCTCCTTCACTGAGTACAGCATCTGACCTTACTGGGTAATAGCCAAATACAGTATGCTTTACTTCAGTGTTAAATCATGTATTTTCCTGGGTTGGTGGGGTTTTTTTCCAATTAAAAAATTTACATACTTATACTTGGTGGCCACTAATGAGCATTTAATTGCCACCATCAAGTCTAAAAATCCTCTCATCTACATTAAACAAAACCAGTGATATTTTTCCTTTTATTCTATGACTTAGCTGTACTCTGAGAAAGACTGTGAATAACTCAAAAAGTGTACTGCAGAATATCAAAATGAAACAGTTACTGAATCATATAGCCTTGAAGTGGCAGTACAGCCAGCCAGAATAAAGGAACACCAGCGCACATTGCCTGACGCTGGGCTTTTGGCCTTCACTGGAATTTTTCAAGCCAACTACCCCATTCGTCATGCACTTAATAAACCTAAAGATGAATTGGCCGATATCTGCACTGCTGTGCAAACCCAGAATCAAACGTCATTCTTCTTTCTATCCCTTCTCCCTGTTTCATACAATACCTACCCACCTAGAAACATAGGAAAACTAACAGTTTTCTTCCTCTTTCTAAAGACTATTTCAAAAATACACTCTTTGCAAGGAAATGCTTACTAATTTCTCCTTGTTTATTTTTCTAATAGCAGGTGATCTCATGATTTCACACCAAAACAGGTAATAAACCTTGTTTATTCAAGGTTCACCTCCATGGTTTATTTATATTGCACTGCAACAGATCATTAAGGTCTATTTTTCTTCTCTATAACTGCCTCTCTTTTTCACTATCATTTCCAGAGCCTGTGGAACTGCAAACACTACTACTGTATCATACCAGACAATCAGGCTGACTGGATAGGTTAATTAGTTAAGACACTAACCAAACAAGAAATACATAACTGACCATAATACATTAGCCCAGTAGCTTTATAGCATTTAAAACTAGTAAGGAAAATCTCGATTATTTCATAAACATTTAAAATCCAACTTCCACTTGAAAAATTGAATCATATTCAAATTTCTATCTTTATCACAACCTGCAAGACCTCCGAAATAAGAAGAAACTGAAGGTTGAAGCTTTCTTAGAAGATGTCACATGTCACAGAACGCTACACAACCAGCTTTTATTAAGGCAAACATAAAAAAACATACTTTGAGATGAACATTGAAGCGATAACCATTCTCCATGTCTACTGGAAGTTTGACAACTCTTTTCTTGGATAAGCATTTTCCCAGCTTTCTTGATGGATCAGTACTATCAGAACTAATAGCCCTCCTAACCTCAATAAAAATAATTTTGTTTTAGAGCAGATCCACATTAAGTTCCATCAACTGAATTCAATTTTTTATTTTGAAATAGGTTAGCTAGATTTAGGCAAGCAAGAGGTCTTGCCTAGGCAAGGTAAATTTGTTTGTACAGATATATAAATAAACCCTCTTCACAGAAATACAGCTTGTATTTAAGGCTACTATATGTCTGGGTTTCTCCCAAGTACATCTTCTCTTCCATGTGGTAAACCCCTTAGTGTTTACCAAGACAGACACCTATATATTTGAAAGCACAGAAAGTCCAGGCTAGGTGGGCTGCCTGATATCCAGAAATTTTAAGAGGCATTTACAGCACAGAAACAGGAAGCCCACCACCCAAACAGAAATCCGTCAGTCTTACTTAACACCATCCACATCAGTCTTTACAAATAAGGTCACACATATTCCAGCATCCTTGCTTGGACACAGAGGGAACTCTTCCACACATCACCAAAGCTTGAATTAGCTTAGAACCTGGCTTAAATATAAGGCAAGCATATCAGTTTCTCTCGCAGGGGTATGGATACATGGTGTGCCTAGATAGGGCAAAACACGATGTATTGCACATCTGCTGTACTCATGACAGCCTCGTGTGTGTGCATACTCCTGTGCTGCCCACTGCTAGAACGGACTAGGAAAATCTATCCACCAGATGGCATAGCTGGGAAGGCAGGACAAAAAAAAACCCCAAACACAAACAAGAAAAGTCAGCACACTGAAGCAAAAATGAGGTGATCATCTTTTTGCGTACCATAGCGCAACTAAACCTGACTCATGACTAGAACTCTGAGTATTAGTGCAAGAAGAAAACAGTCTTAAGACTAATTTGGCTTATTCGCTTTCATAGTCACACATCAGTCTAAAAGTGTTACAGCAGGGTTATGGAATTTTGTGTTTACATGACCTGTAAGTCTTTGCAAATTCACTTAGGAGTGATTTCTTTATCAAAAGAAGTCTGATAATAAAGCTAATAGTATCTCCAAAATCAGTCAGGCACACATCTACGAGCATTACCATCTCCCTCATTTTTCTAGTAAAGAAACAGAAATGGGAATTTAAGTCTGGAGATAGAAGAAAAGAAAGCATTGCTACGTTCAGACTTTAAGCACACAGTATAAACTTTAGTTTTACTTTCCTCTAAATAAGCATTATTTATAGGGTATCATTAACTAGTAACCAAGTACTAGACACACTGCAAGAGAAAGTCAATTCAAACAAAGCTGTTACCACTCCTAAATTCACCAGCGAATAAAGAGGATAAGAATTTGGTATACATGAAAGAACACAGAAGTGAAAAGCATGCCCTAGAAGACTATCACCATGCACAACACTATGGGTCAGTTGAGTCCTTCTGAAAGCTATCCCCAATTTAACTCAGGAGTTTATCAATCTGGCTTCCAGCACTCAAAAGACCTCTAAAATAACTACACATTCAAGATAAGCACGCATGCACATGCGTTGAGGGATGGAGAGATGTTCTTGATAAATTCTCCCAAGCACCCTCGCTATAGGCCATCCCATATTGGTATCTCAGAAAAAAGAAGAAAAAAACACAACACACGGAGGGTAAGATGATCTCAGTAGGTAACTCCAACCAAAAGGCAAGTTAATGTGTCACGTAACTCAAAAGACACGTAGTCTTGAGCAACAAGAGTAAAAACAGTTAGAGTAGCCTAATTAAAGCAAGAGCAAGAACTCATGCCAGCTAATATCACAGCCTAGAAACAGGTGTCACCAACCAGCAACCCAACAACAGCAGCGAAGTTTCCTGTTGCTGTGGCTTCTGATCTGTATTTTAAAAATGTACGTGCAGCAGCCACGGAAACACAACTGTAAACTGCTCTTCAAACTTACAGCCATCCATGTCACTTAAAGTAACCAAAAGGACTAACACATACTGCACGACATTTCATAAAAGTGTCTTTTTAGGACTTCAACATGTGTTTTTACAGCTCAAAAGCTACATCTCCTCGTCTCTTAAGTCAAAGTTGAAGAGGGAGTAATGGAGCCAAAAAACTTGCTGTGAACTAACGAATCGCTCCAGAGATAAGAGTCAACAGAATTTTTTCTGCGCAAGCAGCACAGGGAGGGATGCACACTCACTTTACCAGAACAGGTCAGCTAAGCAACAGGACAAGCTCCAGAATGTGAGATGCCAAATGTACAAAAAAAACCCCCCACAAGCTTCATTGTGAAACACTATTATTTGAACCACAGCTTAAGATATTGCACGCTAGAATAACAACAAATAACATATGTGAAATGGAAGCAAAACCAATTCATATACAATGCATTCTTTTAGTAGAGTGGGGGTTTTTTCAAATAAAACCTGCAAGAATCTATATTCCTTTTCAGATACATAACATTGTACACAGCACCCTACTACTGTTAATAGGTGACAAGCAGAAAAAAAAATACCTCATATTCCTTAAGAATCATCTCAATCTCTGCTCAGAGGGAGAAAGAGGGTGAGAAGCAGAGGTGAAAAATAATAAGCAAAGCTTGGTTCAAAAGTTGCACATACGTATCCCTAAAGATTAAAGTACTATGGAACATAAAGCACAGATTAGGTTGCTTCGATACAAGGTATCCAATCATGACCCCAAAAGCTAGAAAGTTGCAACACAAGTATTTATGGTATATGCAAAAGGCATGGAACACGCTTCAAAAGTCTTAGTTAAAAAAAAAGGATAAGCAGAGTAATATTTAAGATAATAGCAGAACAATCCAACCACTTGCATACCAAAACACTGCAGAATCCCCTCCTCTTAAGGCAATCTATATTTAAGTAACTACACTGATGGGCAAAGAGGACAAGTACTGTCCAAATATATTTTTTAAAGTGTCTCTCAAAAAAACACCACACATATACGTGCATTTTGATATCCCCAAAAAAATCTGCACTACTAAGTCAATGTTTACTAGGTTACTATCTGTTTGTCTTAAAAACCTACCTACTAATCTGGGTTTCAACATCCAGAAAAAAGGGAGTTTTATCTGTATTAGTGATCAAAGATAAACTTTAACTCACAATACCTGCAGGTTTCTTCACACTGTACTACACTGCATACCTTAAATCACAAACATAAGCACAGTTGCCCAGAGCCTTTATATATTTAAAATATTGAAAATTAAGTTTCACATTAAAAAGAACAGATAGCAACTATTAAAATAATCCTCCAAGCCCTAAAAACTCTGCTTTGTAGTAACTCTGCTGAACGAAACTTTCAGACTTTCGAAACTTGTTTCAGTTCCAGAATTGTACATACTCCATAAATTCCTTCCTTAAGCCTTGTGCAAAGTGATCCAACAATCCAAGGCGTACAGCAACCAAGCCAGCAAGCAGCGCATACCCGTGCATGTACTCCCATCTCCAACATACCGGGTATTTGTTGAATGTGGAATGAAAGACTAATGGGAGAAGAGGCCTAAGAAGACTAAACACTCAAGACATAACTTAAAAATAAAATGCTAGGAGTAATTCCTCAGCTTCTCCTAAAGCAGGGAGTAAGTCAGTTTCCTCCTTAGTTTAAAGAAAGGCTCACCATCTAATACACACAAACCCTTTCATATCTTTTATTAGCCATCCACCAGAGCCACTTTTGGAGAGTGCCCCGTAGGCAGGCAGAGGAATGCCAGCGCACTAAATCCCTCTGCTCCCGCTGAGGCTCACGTACATACAATTCCATATCGAAGGCAGCCTGCGCGCGCGATTCCGAGCGGGGAAGACTGCGACCAGCCCAGCCGGAGGGAGGGAGGGAAGCAGGGAGGGAGGGAGAATGCCGCCCGTGGCTCTGCTCCGAGGCTTCTCCAGCTCGCCCCTCAGCC